>JAABNY020000025.1:3626784-3653606 GCA_015164015.2 Brevimyrus niger
AAGGTTGTCATAGTTAGCATTAGCATTTTTGCCATTGAAATGAATGAGCGGTCCCCATAAGGATATGTTTACCCTACTGAGTGTGTGTGTGTGTGTTTGTACCACACATCGGACTGCCTTCCTGCCAAGGTTTTCCTTGTCTCAGAGAGGCTTCAGTCCCCTTGTAACATGTATGGGGTGAGTGGTTATGCAGCATTGATTGCTATATAACCAGAAAGCCCACACAGGATGAATATTCAGCTGCAAATCTAAATCCAACTTTCCCAAATGGATATGGTGCATTTTTAAATGTCCCGTCCCTGGAATATATTCCAACTTTTTTAGAGCCTGTTTTAGTGAAACAAATCTCTAGCTGGGTATTGTATGATAAATATTAATGATTACTTAATTACAATATCTGCAGCACTTTGTATACTAATCTCCATAAATGTAATTTAGAAATTATTTTAGATGCTGGAATACCTTTTTAAATACCTTGCTTGCAGGCGATCTTATTTGGTTTCAAATTTTAAAAGAAGCAATTAAATACTTAACATCTAAAAACAAATTAGACACATCTCTGGTTTATTTTAATTACTGGTCCATTTTTAAATGAGTATACAGGCAAATCCGTCAGCTCTACCAGGCCCTGATTAAACAGAATTACAGAGCAAAAATGGTACAAAGATTCTCTTATACCCTGAGGGGGTTTAAGACAGGCAACAGTCCTTAACTCTGTCAGACCGTTTTCTTTTTATGTAAGTAAGTGGTCCCACAGGATAGCAGAGGATAAAGATGAGTTCTGTCAGTCAGACACTCACGTTCCGGTGAATTTCTAGAGCTCAAAATCCTGCTCAGAGTTTGGTCCCTGGTTTGTGATTTGTACACAGATCCAAAGAAGAGGACACAATATTGCAGTGTCAGGCCAAAGTAACCCCTGACAAGAGCACTTAACCACCGGACTGTCATTTGAATAAATCAATACAATATCCTGTCAGTTTGTTATTTTACCATACCATAAAAGGGACCCATTACATGAAAATGACTGTTTGTTAGATTGTTATATACCTTGGTAGACACTCAGATATGAAGTATGGATACATTTTGAGGTGGCATGACAAAATCACAATATAAAAGCAAACTTATGACATTGACTTTTATTACCAATAAAAGTGGCAGCGGTAGCAGGTGTTTGCTCCTCCAAGTGTTAAGAGATAATGGGTAAGTCAGGAAGAAGATGATGGAGAGGCATTGTGGGAATTTTGCACTGTATGTGACTAAAACTGTTCTGTTTGGACAGCAGAGTGGGGAAAGACAGGCCGTGCGCTTTGGCAGCCTCTTCGCAAGGGAAGGCACTCGGCTTCTCACAAAGTCAATTCATTGAGCCACCTCTGACACGGAAGTTCGTAGCCAGCTCAGGATTATTATAAGGTTTATTTAAAAGTCATCTTTATAATCATCATTTGGCCAGTTATTCATCAATATACCATACCTTAATGACTGATTAATACACTAAACAGAGTCATTCTGGGGAAAAAATGATACCAGACAGAAATCATTACACATGATCATTTAGTTAATGGTTTTTAAATGATAGCACATGGCACTAACTGTACAGTAGACATAATATCATAGAGCTGCTTTCAGATTCCGGAACTGGCTGTTTTCACTATGATGTTTTCACTTTGAACATAAAGATGCATTCAAATCCCATTTGGCTGCTGACAAACCATCCCTTATTGTGTAACTATGCAGTGATTATGCATGGTTGCCTTTGCTTGTCACTGCCTAATAACAAACACAATCAATTGAAACGCTGAATTTGCAGCAATACTCCAGCATCGAGGTCATTCTCAGTTACAGAAAACTTTTCCGAATGAAAAATAAGCATTTCATTAAATCGAATTCTGACACCATCTATGCTTCTATAGAAATAAAAGCAGGCTTCAAGAGTTATTTCCCAAATGTAAGAAACTACTGCACAGAGGCACACTGAGCTGTAAAAATATACATTTTGATTTCAAGTTCAATACGATTCCCACTAGTATGAAACTAATAAGACTTTCATGTCAGTGACAGCAATTTAGGAGTGGCTTAACTATACAGGTAAATCGCTGAGAGAACTTAAATTGTTTAATTTAGTTAATTAAAAGTGTATTATACCACCACTTAACATCCCCAGACAGCACATGTTTCCGTTGGTTCCCTCATTTCCCAATCCAAAATCCTGCTGTTCCTGAGAACTGGGAAAATGCCTTGTGTTTCCCAGTTCAGGTTCCAGATCCACACATCTCTCACTAAATAAGCAGTGACTGACCGTGCCTTTGGATCCTACTGAGTATAGATTCTATACTACGAATCTATACTGAGTGGTTCTGTTCTGAGTATGCTGAAGAACGCAAGAGCCAATCATTCATATGAGTCCATCTGCAGGACGGATGTCAAAACCCACCTAATATATATATAAAAAGCACCTCTTTTGTAGAGTGCAGTAATATGCTTTTAATGAGCATGGGCACAGGAAGCTTTGCTGTTCTTAGCAATGAACGCCCTCCACCTGCAGCCCGTCACCCACTCAGGAGGAGGGCTGATAAAAAACAAAAAACTCTGGAAAAAGGTGTGTGAAGCTGACCTGACACCGCTAAGGCATGCGAGACCCTCTCAGAATGAGCAAGCTCTGAACATAGGAGCATGAGAACGTTACCCGCCCCTGGCCTGGATAGTGGCACCCTTCTTTCTGCTACTCCGCTACTGTTCATTTGCATATTAATGAGTAAACATTGCATCGACATAAACCTCACATTATCACCTGAGACTAACCTATCCTGGGTTCTTCTTATTGGCGTAGGGGCACAATGAAACTCCCTTTGTGGAAGGGGAGCCAGGGGGTGCTTTGCAGTTCTTATGCAACACGCTTCCTCTATTTTCACCTCAACATGAAAGATGAGATAAGTGACTAAGAACTACTTTGGGACATGAGCAATTTGTTCCCATAAACCTCCCCTTCAAATCTGCGCACAGGCACGTATTTGAAGGCGAAAGCATGAAGTGATCAGGGCGATCTGAAATGCAGCTTTTCCGTCGTAATAATTTGCGCCTCGAGCCTAATTTCAGGTTTTTCAATCTACCCACGACTGTGTGCCTTTCTGGTCGCCACGGAATTGCTCGAACGCGGAATATCTCAGGTTTCAGAAGCAATGATAGTCTCACCATGAATTATGCATTCATTTTAGGGTCTTGGAAGTCAGTGAAATTCATCCAAAGGAGACACTGGGAACCTCTCAGAACTGCTCTGAAAAATACGGAGATGACTCGAGGAGTCAATACGGTTGTCAGGGTGACATATTATTTCTTGACTTTTATTTTATTTTTCAGAAGCCTTTGACCTTAAGAGGATTCAGCTTAACAGGCATACAAAATAGCTGGTGAGTGAAGCTGGCAGGTCTCATGCACACAGAAGAAGGTCTTTCACCGCAGTGACACATGAAGGGCCTTGTTTACATAATTATTATGAAAATTACACTATTAGAGTGCCATGAAAACAAAGCAAATATTAAAAATATTTATTAGTATATGCAATATGGGACTGTGTGTTATATTGTATGTGCCAATGTTTTAAGTGTTTCATAATAGCAGAATTCCCAGTGCGTTTCAATGAAAATGCATTTAGCTTTTGTCACTAACTATAATGTAGTCAGAGAGAATAAGAAACATTCATGGCTAGAGAAACGGTGGCAAATATTGCAGCAATAATCTTAATTTTTAAGACATTTCTGAAAGCGCAGAACATCAGCATATCAGTTACAGCAATTTAGGAGTGGCTTAACTATACAGGTAAATCGCTGAGAGAACTTAAATTAAATTGTTTAATTTAGCTAATTAAAAGTGTATTATACCACCACTGCACATCCCCAGACAGCAAATGTTTCCGTTGGTTCCCTCATTTCCCAATCCAAAATCCTGCTGTTCCTGAGAACTGGGAAAATGTTTTGCGTTTTCCCAGTTCAGGTTCCAGATCCACACATCTCTCACTAAATAAGCAGTGCCTTTGGATCTTAAGAACTTCTATACTGAGTATAGATTCTATACTAAGAATCTATACTGAGTGGTTCTGTTCTGAGTCTGCTGAAGAAAGCAAGAGCCAATCATTCATATGAGTCCATCTGCAGGACGGATGCCAAAACCCATCTAATATATATATAAAAAGCACCTCAATAAAATATTGCAGCATTAATCTTAATTTCTAAGACTTATTTCTGAATGCACAGAACATCAGCATAACCCAGTGAAATGGCAATTATGGTAGGAATTCAACAGGAAGGTGTGGCTGCCTCTGGTTTGCCATCGATTGTGGCTGGATGAATCCCCTTAGTGTACTCTGACGGACTGTCAGTCCACCGCATGTATATATATTTTAAATGTGATCCTGCGAAGTGACTCTTTATTTAGCTTTCATCAGTTTCAGGTTGTCTTTACGTCTTGTCTGTATGCTCATCAGCTAATCTGACTCGTCGCGCCCTGATTGGTTTTGTATTGCTGCAGCACTGACGTGCAGCTCCACACTCCCCGAGTACTGATCCTTTTGAACACAGGAGGGAGAGAGCAATAACAGGCCATAACATGAAAAAAACATTGCAGGACTCGGTAGTACACTGACGGGCAGCTAAAAGCCGACTAGATACAGCCTTACTGAAAAAGAACCAGTGAAACGCGGAGGTGTGAGGCTAACACCATTACATGCAGGCGGGTGAGACATTCCCATGAAACAGAGCTTGAGGATATCCCTGTAGCACCTAAATGTAATCTCTCTCCACCTATTTAATTAAATATGCATGCCCCCTGCCTTGTGCTTAGTACTTCCCAAGACAGGCTCAAAGCTCAGCACAACCCAATAAGCAGTTAAGGGAGATGGATGAAGGCTCTTAAAATGATACTCAATGGGTTATTAGATGCTGGTTGTATGCAGTAATCCATATTCAGAGATAAAAGGTAATGAGCATTCCTTGAAACCATTAACTGGCAGGTGTAATGAACGTACCTTAGGGTAATATGCTAAAGGTAACACCCTTTGCATGTCACAGCCATAATCAGATAGGGTGGGGGGTCCTCAACAGGGGCTCTATGGATCATCGTGCAACTACATATTATTTATTGTAACATTTTACTAAATATGTATATAAGTAAATTTTATACAGATTCAAGCCAGTAATAAATCCAACCGCTGATAAATAACCACTGCAAGCTGCTCTATGAATTAAATGTGCTTGCCTGGTTTTCATCCAGTCTCTTCATTCAGCTCAAATGTTATGGTACAGGTGCCCCACTGGGACATAAAGTAAGCTGAAAAAGTGCTATGGTAGTGAACACAGTCACATGCAGGGTTACTAATGAGGTGTCATACAATGGAATGGTTAAGTATGCGGTAGTATTATAATTTGTCCATTTTGTGCATTAATTTGTATGTATGTATATTTTAGATTTATTCATAAATAAGCAGGGTAATTTAGTTATTGCTCGTGTTAGTATAGGCCAAGCCTAATCCGTAACACAATCATATAAAGTGTAAAGAGGAGATCCCTGCTCTGTCTCTCTGTCCGCCAAGGAGCCCCCGGTCTGACGAAAGGAGACCTCTGGATTAGCGTCTTCTCATTCATAACTGTGTGGTCCGGGCTGCAGTGAGCAGCCATTTGCTGGGAAAAGAGTCGTCATCCTGGATAGCGGGGCACTGATCCAAGGGAACTAGCTGTATCGTCTCGATCTATCCAATTTCCAAGTGTCTCTCCAAGGGAATTAGTCAACTTAAAAGTGAGCCAGCTGAAAGAATACCATTCCAGAGTGCTCTGGGTTGTTTTCTACTAAAAAGTTTTATATATATAATAAAGGGTGATTTCTTATTACTACCTTATTCCTAATGAATTAATGCTTGATCAGGGGATTTTAAATAGGGGTATGCAGAGTTGTTGTTTCTCATAGGACCCCACCTCATTATTGCATCCAGCAGGATGCTTACCAAAGAAAACAAGTTGAATTTAAAGTGCGTAGTACAGTTTAGTGTAATGCAATGCCATGATCTATACAGGCCTTATAAATTAGTTTGAGCAGGGCTATAAATCATTGGTTCTTTTGGATTTATCTGGACGCTGCAAGACAAATGATCTGCAGAGGGAGTTCATTTAAAATCATATGGACACAATGCTATTAAAAGTAGGCATCCTTATTAATAATGATCAAAAAGAGCAACAAGAAAAATGCATTGTTCAAAGGAGGTTCAGTGCAGTCCCAGGGCCAGAAGGATCTGCAGGGCTTCCTGCTGCTGACCTCCATGTTCATGTCTTGCCAAAACAACACAGAAAGCATTTCTGCTTTTCATGGGCTTCTAAGGTGCAGCAAACAAATTAACAGAAAGAAGTGTGTCCAGAATGAGCAAAACTAAAGCCCTATGCTCAGTCCAACAGAAGGAATTGTGTCAAGAGCTTTGTTCATACAAGACAGCCCACAAACAAAGAAGTACATGGCTGTATTTGGCTGAAGATGAGCTGAAATAGTCCTATGCAATAATATAGTGGAATATTTCACTATAATATCATTTTGGTTCAAAAACCCAAAATCTGGTACAAACTCATTCCTTTCCAAAGCTCTGTCAAAAATGTTTGTGTTTCTTCAAAATGGCTTGCGTTACTGCACACTTGAAAAATTTGTGAAAATAACGGTATGGCAACAAACTGGTTTTTCATGTGAACTGGTTCCGTCTGAACACTTTGAACAGAGTTAGTTTCTCCATGCAATTTGATGTTACATTTCTGAGAATGAATATGTACAGTATGTGGACAGGCGGGGGGTTGGGTCCCCAAAGTGGCTGAACCTGAACCTTCAGTACCTTTGAGGACATTCTCAAGGTCTCCCTTTGGATAACCTCAATTTTATAAAAATCTATGAATGCAATTGAAAAAGTAAAAATCCCAAGTTGTATTTTACTTGGTTACTTATATGGTTAAGGTTAGGGCTGGGTATGGGTTAAGGGTGTCGTTATTGGGATTAGGGATTTTCCCATGGAAATGAATGGTTGATCCTCAATTTGATGGTGTGTGTCTGTGTGTGTTTGAGAGAGATAGAGCAGTCACCATAAAGATATGTTTACCTAACGTGTGTGTGCATGTGTGTGTGTCTTACTGAACAAGATTTGCAGGTCAGAAATGAAGAAATTAACAAAAGACAGAGAATAAAATAAAATATACATGTTTAAATAAAACATTAATGAAATGAAAGTGAGAGGAGTACTTAGACACTTTGGTGTTTTATTGTTTATTAGTTGACTTCCAGCATGATTATTGCTTTAATCAACAGTGTAAGACAATGCAAGAATAGGGAAAATGTAAGTTTTGTCTCTTTTCTATGTATTTCAGAAGAATTCTTTAAAAGAACAGTACACCTAATAGCTATTTATTGCATAATTGGTGCATGTCTCAAGAGAATTTCACGGTGTTTAATATGAGAAATCTAGCAAAAGATGAAGAAAGATAAAGCCGCTCTCGTTTCTTTAATGAAGTGGGGATTTGGGGAGCTCATCAATAAAGTGCTTATGAAAGTATGAAGAATTTGTCTTGATCAGAGAAAAGGTTGTTATTTCTAAAGTCATTCTGATAGAACTGGGTTATTAGGGAAGCCTGTTATCTCCCGGATAAAATTAGGCCCGAGGTATAACAGCAGGTTTTGTTTGGGTTGCACAAAACCAAATGAGTAATTAATGGACAAAAACAGCTTTTATAGATACCATTATCAGTATCCACACTGTGATTTATTTTCCCCCGTATATCCTATTTGTTGCAAATACGAGACTGAAAAAGAAAGCTTTCACTGAAACACACCAGACAGCCCTTGAAAAAAATGTTATTTAGTTCTACGGTTATCTGTCAGTAATTGTATCAATATCTGGCCAGCGAGTATTGCAGTTTAAAACATACCTGGACCAAAATTCACAGTGCCAAAATGCTTATAATAAGGTTATTACACAACAGTGGCTGTGTAACGTACGGTGAGTGTCGAACGAACAAGGGAGGCAGGAGAACTCCAGTTGAGGGTAACAACAGGGTTTAATTACGCAGAGACAGGCAGGGTACTCACGCATACATACGTCAATGACTGAACAAGGGACTACTGACAGAGACACTGACTAAATACAAACGACAAGCTAGACTAAACGAGCAACAGGTGACTACAATCAGGTCAAAACAGGAGGTAACGAGGTGGGTGTGGCGCACAATGAGGAGTGTTTGGAGCAAGACGTCACAGGCTGCGTGCTGATGGTTAAATTAACAGATTTACACAGACTTAACAGAAAGTGCTAACTTTGTTCTGTTGTGTAGTTTCAGTCATCGACATTGTGTGTCGACAGGTGGAGCTCGTAGATGTCACAACCTGTTTGAGAATGCCCCCCCCCCCAACCACAATACTGCCCTGGCTGAACACCTGCTCCATCATGTTTTGCACAAGTCATGGTTTATTTTATTTTATGGTTAGCCTGGATAAGTGTGTAGTTCATGACCTCCAACTGACACCTCATTGTTATACTGGCATGAACATAGTTAATTGATAAAGATTGGTATTAGAAACAAATAAAGTAATAGCGCGATACTCTGTACCAGCAAGCACAGTCTGTGCCTTGGACCAAGGAAGTATTCACCTCTAGTATAGAATGAATGTAAAGGAATTATTGCTATACAGTACTCCATCCATGGGAACAGGACAAAAGTAAAATAAAAATAAACTCCAAACCTTCAGATTTGAGTGGCTGTCCATTCAAATGAAAGGTAACTCTCTGCCATTGAACTCAATGCCAAAAGGAGAATTATTTTAATTTTTTATGTTTTTTCACCTGGAATCTAGGACAGTCTGTCGGGTTGCCTGGATCGCTAGCTACTGCTTTAGCACAGCTCATGGGCTCCGGTGAGGTAAGTATTAATCACTGTGGAGGCAGCCAGTTATGCGCAGGTCAATAATTCAAGAGTCCCCTGTGAAAGTACACGTATGTCCCCACACTGCCGCTTGGAAGCAGCTTTCATCACGTTCCTCGCCCTTAATGTTCCATCCATGTCACCATTTCATCCTTTACGTTCTTCTTCCACATAAAAATGCAAAAACACTGTAAATTATAGAGTTTTTGTCACTATGATGTCAGTTCAGCACTCTCATTTAAATACTTTAAATTTAATAGTGTTGCATAAAAGATTTTATTTTTTTACAATTAATTAATTTGTATCACTCAAATTCAAAGTGCTCCATTGTATAAGGGTCTAACAGCATACAAAAAATGATAGATGGTTTTATATTGTCTCTAACGTAGCTTAACAAACCATCTCCCTCCATTTCGTAAAATTAAGCCATTTACTGGGAAAAAAACTTTTTGCACAGTATAAATTATTCAATAAAGCAACACAAATAAGCATCAGCATACACATTAAAATCACGATGCGGTCATAAAGGTTCGCTTAGTTTGTTGAACGTTAAATTATGCATGTCACAGAATTTCAGCCGATCTTGTTTACTGATGTGGAATTGTCACAAGGTGTTTGAACCTAGCGGTAGCCATAGTGACCCTTTGGGACGGATCGGACATATGGAGCTTGTCGTTCAGGCCGAGAGGGCTGATGACACAGGGACTGTCACGTTGCTGGGCCCGGCGCCACCAACTCATTGCCTGCTGGAGCACGAGTCATCGATCCAATCACGGCGCCATAACCATAGAGCTAATTTGTCACAGCGGCTCACAGGAGGAAGTCACAAATCCCAATACGATCGACAGGCGCCAAGAATCCACTGTCTCCTCAAATCCCAACAGCAATCTGGCTGGAAAATTCCCTGCATCTCGCTTGATCAGTCTTACGGTATGGCTCACAAGACGGATCTAAAGGTATGACTAAATTTCCTTTGAAGGCTCATTTATATCAAACTTCATTAGACAAAGAGATGGAAGTTGTCACCAACAACATGATCCACATCATTCAGTGATGCCGCCTAAATTCAGTGTTTCCCAGATGCTCCTTTAGAGCAAAGGGTTCTCAGTACCCAGTTCGCAGAACAAAGCCATGCCTATTCTCACCAAACTGATTGATTTGCTACCAGCATCCCTCCTAGGTGAAGAACTTGTTTTAACTTTGCTGTCTGATAGTGAAACCTCAGGTTTGGGATTACAAATAACACACTACAAATAATGTTAATTAATATTAAATTCTTGATTCGTCTGAGTACCTGGGCTGAAGAGAACCATTATATGCAGTTTTGTATTGATATTCCAAACATCTGAACTACTTTGAAGTCGATCTTCACAGGTAAGGAAAGATGCTGGTTGGGTTAACAATGCCCCCAGGGCCTTTGTCAGGGAAGAAACAGGGACGAGTTTTTACTCTGTCTTCCTATCTTTAATTGGCATTTAACTTAAGATGTCTACATTTTTATAGCTGCCTAGGAGACATTAATCAAATACACACACAGATTATGTTATACTTTTTTGTCTTTACTTTTGTCAAGAATTTTGTGCAAAGTACTTTCCTCAGTTTACAGCTGAAGAGATTTTCTTTGGATTTTTAACTATTTAAAACTATTTATACAGAAACTACTGAAACAGGATTGGTGTGTCAGGTAGTGGATATGGTATAATGGCATGTACAGTAGGACAGATCTGTGCCAGAGGGGATGAAGAGAGATGTTTTTACCAAAAAAGGCGGAAATTAGTGCTAAGACTACCAATTCGAGAAAAAGGAAAAAATATCTCAGGTCTATCAAAATCCACATAGCAAATACAAAAGTAAACTACGGCTGTGGAAGACCATTCCCCAGACTGTCCAAAGTCTCCGCCTCAGTCTCCCCAAAGTAACCGATCCACCTGGGTCTCCCAGTACTACCCTCAAGGAATGACTCCAGCCAGGGCCAGCTGTTTTTTATTAACTGGGTAGCATGCAGGCATGTGGTTGGAAATCAGTCGGCATGTAAACCATAAATTCACCCAAATTCATGATCCATTGCTACATGTCTCACCCCCTCCCCATATCACATTGTGATCTTTAATAGATGCAATTAATTACTTTGTTTTAATACACACACACACAGACACACACACCCAGATTTGTAACTATATCCTTGTGGGGACTCTCCATTCATTTCTATGAGGAGAACTCTAACCCTAACATGATGACCTTAATCCCTACCCAACCCTAACCTTTACCATTAGTAGCCAAACAAAAGTTTTTTGATTGCCTTCACAGATCTTTGTGGGGAATGTGAAAATGACACTTTTTATTACATTGTACAAACCAAATGTCCCACAATGTAATATAAATGTTTGCGTGTGTGTGTGTGTGTGTGTCTGCGTGCTTGCATGCAACATGCACGCGCGTGTGTTGATGTATGTATAACACTTTATATTTTTTTACTAAAATTCCTTACTGGTTACATCTTGTTATTAATGATTTAAATAATAATGTGTTTATAATACATTTTTAATATATCATTAAGGAAACATTCAAATAAGTGAAGAAGAAAAAAAAACGTAAACAGAGAGCTTTGTATGCTATTTATTTTCACCCTAACAAAAATTATTGTAGGATAACAAGCACCAGCAAGTCAGAAATAGAAACTTTGTTTTTATTATTTATGTCCTGTTGGGAACCAGTGGGAGAGACCGGCTTTAATTTCACTGCAGACACAGTACTCTATCCTTGAACTACTTCTGTGATTGCCCAAAGAAAAAAACAGAGGTACTGATTACTCAAATAACTACGGATACACTGAAGATATCTGCTAAAGGCTGCAGTTGGAGGTACCATTCAGGTAAAATAATGTACAGTATTTGATATTGCACATTGCACATAAGCCTGAGGAGGAAAAGCATTTAGAAGCATTTGCTTCAAATTTCCTGATTCTTGTAGTATGATTTCAAGCTTTTTTTTGACCTTTTGCCCAGAATTATTTTCCTGAGGATTTGTTCCACTGAGAAGATGTTCATTGCTAGAATAACGATGTTACCACAGATTAATGATATTAATCACTAAAACATGATGCCTGAACATGCAGCTTCACAACTGCCCTGTTAAAGTGGCAAAAGTAATTGAAATTGTTTCTTAATCATATTTCTACTTACTATTCAGAAAAGTAGTAAATTCACAAGGATATATGCTAATTCATAACATTCTCCATGGTTCCGGCTAGACAATTCTGTTCGCTTCAAGATCACAAACATCTTTGGCTTTATACCTCTGGGCTTTACAGAATTTTGCAAAATGAGTTTAATGACCAACTAAATGAATCTGCACATGGTATTTGGTATTGCTCACCGTACAAAACAAAAATGCACACACAGTATATTTGTTTTCCTTTTGAAACACTTATATTCAGCTTCAGCTTCCAGGAACCATATTTTCCACAAGAGATTTTATCTGAGTTAATAAAACCCGAGGTTGACAGAATGCTCACTTATGACTGTTTGAGGCTGGGACTGATATAATAAATAGCTTATTCTGCTTGAAGAAAGGTACCTTCTAGGCTTGAAATATCCATATATTTTGATACCAAAGACAACACAATGAATGGTCTTGTTGTTCCAAAAGATGTAAATAAATGTATCTGTTGTTTGATATTAAGTGGATCCTGGCTCATAGTGGGAATGGTATGAAATTACTGACCTAATTTTTGGAATTATGTGCAATTTTTTTTTCTTTTTTTGGCAATAAATCGATGTTGATATTGGCAAAGGAATTTTCCACGTCTGTAAAGAAATACAATCCCTAGTCAGACACTCAGTGTAAGAAAGTGTACTACTTCAAACACATTTCTCAAGGAAGTTGGCTTGCCCATTTGGCTTTCACAGTGCCCCAACGCAAAATTCCTTTTCATCTGCATATTTTAGGAACTCTTACATCATCGGCTGAGAAATTATTAATTTTTAAGTAGTAGGATAACAATGGCAGACTTACAGTACTTGCATTACTAAATTAGCGCACCCTCAAGCTGTGGTATTTTGTATGAAGGAAACTGTATTATTAATCACGCATGACATGCAGCTGCTTGTTTAAATATGTCTACGTATACTTATAGCCGTGTCTTCAAATAAGGAAGAAATGTCTTCTTTGGTTATTTATCACTGATGTGAAAAGTGAATTCCAGTCTTCCTTTGCTTAAACTATGCTTTAGAGCTTAGCTTGTGTTCTTTGTTAGCTACAGATAATAATTCAAACCCAGAGTAGATTGTTCTGTCTCAATAGAGTAGTCTGAAAAAAATTATGAAATATTGTATGATTATTATTATTATTATTATTATTATTATTATTATTATTATTATTATTATTTCCAGGCTTCTGGGATGCTGCATTTCCTTTCTGAAAATTGAAATGTGCATGTAAATTGTTATCTTTATAAAATGATAACTGAATAAGTGTCATATTTAGCCTTATGGTCCTCTGATGTTGCCATCAGTTATGTGGGATGAAAGGTCTCTGGGTTTTACTCGTTACTCACTAAAGCAGAAACGCAGCACCCTGGCAGGGCTGGAAAGGCAAATACAGGCCATCTCTAGGTACAATGCCCTGCCTGAATGTCAAAATTGGACCACTGATGATTCGCTTTGAATTCTGGGAATTTGAAGAGTTGAATTCCTGAGATGGTGTTCAAATGAGTGACGCCCATCTGAGCCGGAGCTTCTAGAGAGCCTCACCTAGCCTCCCGAGATCAGCTTCTACCAAAAGTATCTTTATTTTTTATTTAGAAGCCTTGAAAGAAAAGCAAAAGCTGTGGCATACAATCCGATTCATGTGCCCAATTATCTGGATATTCTTCTCATTTTCATATTTATTTTGAAGAAAGCATTGCATTCCAGTTTCATCATGCAGCAACACTACGATGCGAGTGCAGCTTGTGTAATTAATCGGCACGTTCCGGACGGCGTCAGCAAAGGCTTTCGACCTACGCATAAGTACCCCCCCTACCCCACCCCACCCCCCCATGTAAAGGTGGTGTCTGGGCGTGATGTGTGCCATTCCAGTGCATCCTTCTCCACATGCGGTGGTGGTGAGGACGGTCTTTGTAACACGCCGCTCTACTGTGGGAGCGAATAGGATCTGAGCATTGCACACAGACTCCGCCTCCAAGGGTCTCACGACACAGGTCAATTAGCAGAGGCGATTGCTACTTTGTTCATCAACTTTTGTGATTCATTGAATTACTTTATCACTGCCTGTAGCTACTCCATAATTACTTACCTCGCTCTGGTTGTTGGCGCAATGGCCAGGCAGGATTACATTAAAGGTATTGAGAGGCATTTCATTTGCTCATATCCACATTGTAGTATACTGTATCTGGTGTGTTGTATCAGTTCTTTGCTTCTTAAACATTTTTTTTTCTTTTTTGTCACATGGACTGCTTGAGTTTTTTTTTACTAGTTTGATGATTTTGCCTTATTTGCAAAAGCTCTAAATATCTGTTACTTGAGCACTCTCGCACTGTCCTTGATATTTGCAGCCAAGACCATCTTGTTTGTAAGTTTTACCTTCTAAGTGCAAACCCTTCACATGAGGGGAAGTCATGAAAACCAAAATCCCTTGTGGAAACATGTGTTCTAATGTACACTTAAGGGAAGTCCACTATTTATAGAAAAAGTGTGCCATTAATGTCCATATTTTAACTGTAGCATTCTTTCAAAACACTTATTGACGTGGCATAAAATCAGAGGGTTAGTTCAATGTATTTAGTCCACATTTCAATTTGTTTCCACAGTCCGGTTATTAACATTATGTGTGTTCTAGAGTGTGTTACCCGGCAAATAAAGCCCTTTTTCGTATCCACGGCTTCCTTCCCCTGCTTCCCTGTGCCAATCATGACAGTCTGCACTTTATGTCCATGGCCATTGTATAACTTCAATTGGAATATATTTCAGCAAACAGGTAACATAGTAAAACTTGTGTCAGTGTCAAAATATTTATGGTCCTGGTTGTATTTATAGTGCATTATAAAGAGAGCTTCATAACATATTCATAATGCATAAAAGAGCTATAATGTGTTATAGCCATTCTTATAATGCTTTAAGAATGCATAATAAAAAAGAAAAGCTGACATGCTAATTTACATGATTTTAGAACATCACAGTAACACCCTCAGTGTTGCTTAAACAACATCGACAGCGTTTGAAGCGTTTTGCTACCTTTAGCCGGAAGGCATATAATTTACACCATCTATTGTGGTATAATGGCATTTAAATTCAGACCCTCAAAAATAAGACAACCCCAGTTTTTTAGATGTATTTCTTTGGGAGAAACACATTGTCTTACATATAGGAAATTGAGAGGCATACTGTAATAGTGTGATTCACATGTGTGTATCATCGGGGACATTCTGGATGATATACTGTGTACCGTTACACCCCTAGTACATACATATCGATGAGTGCTTTTACCTTTGGAGGATCCCAAGAACTTCCGATTGTCTTTTGTTCGGTGACACATGACAAGGCCTACTTTTGTCCAAAAATGGACATTTTTGTCCTTGCAAGATCGAAAATTCTTTCTGAAACTGTCACTCCTCTAGCAAGGCTGACCTGTCCAAACAGTACAGCATTACTTTGTGATTGAATAGGGAATGGTCTATGACTGCCTCAGCGTCACTTCAATTTTATCTAGTGTGCTGCAAATTTGTGCCTTGAATTCAGTCACGTGTGTGTTTTCTTACGATTTCTGCTGGTTCGATCCCACAGCTGAATGATGGATGTCACTGGAGGAACCACTCAGTGAGGGTGATGGTGAGGCAGAAGGAATCTTAATTGCAGTGGTACTGTAGTGTTGCATCACATAACCTGGCCACCTGACATAAACACAATAGAAATGGTACACTAAAGCACATTTACATTTATAATATACTTTTTAATGTATATAAAAGTACATTTAAAGAAAAAAATACACTCAAAAAAAGTATACTGAAAGAAAATATATCTTAATACACTTTTAGTAATTATAGCACATTATTAATATACTTTAGTATACTGTTTGTTGGCATATTCAGTCAGAGGATGGAAAGGAGACATTGTTAACAAATTAGTCACAATAGTGTGACCCATGATTTCTAGTCGGCATTATGATAACTCGTGTTTGAAGGGCACAAAGTGAACTTCCCATTAATAGCAGGGTTTTCAAGAAACAGAAAACACAGACAAACAGCCCTGAATGACTGGAGTGATCTGTGACTCTGGTCACGCAGTTGAAACAGGAAGTACATTCATCGACATGCGACATCATGCACCATGCACCATGCATCACCCTTATGCTTTTCATTCACAGACACCATTGCGTGGCACAGTAATTTGCATTACATCTCATACAGTATGCATGTTCAGCAAGACTTTTTTTTATTTTAAAGTGAAAATTCATCTTTGGTTCTCCAGTTTCTTGTCTTTCGTGACCCAAAGTATAGTTAAAGGCATTATAAGTAGCTTTGTGGTGAGATTTAAAAAACGAGTGTAATGTTCCACAATTAGTAGCTAGCTGTTTAAGCAGTTAGAGGCTAATTTCTTATCTAGCCAAAACAAATGATTCTATTTGCTTAGGTGAAGGAACAAGGTTAATCCTCTGCTAATCTGACCTCTTCACTGTAATTATCAAGCCGCTTACTGATTTGAATGATGAGGACTGACTGAGCCACTCATTGTGTCAGGATCTACCTAGATGTATTTATCCAGCAGGTGATTATATGCAACGGCTGAGGTCTGTCTAGGATGTCTGCAATGGCTTTAATTACCCAGCTTCCTAATTTTGGTTCTGAGACCATTCTACTTTGTACAGATAGGTACAGTACCCAGAGTAAGGGCTTCGTTAGCTAAAGAAGTAAGAAAATAATTACTTTTACGGTTTAAATGCTCAGGTGGAACAAAAACATGCATGTTTTCTGACCCCATAAGACCAGGACTATGCAACCCTGAATTTCACAGATGCATTTGGGATTTAGTGTGTTCAGTAATTAATCATTTGAGGCTCATTATGCCTTATGGAATTTCAACACATTTTAAGGTTCCAAATCACGGGTGTGTTAATATGGAAATGAATGTCTTAAACGCCAGCGAGAATGCAATGTGGTAAGCGACAGAGGAAAGCAGTACTCACGAGAAGCTGAGGAGTGCGGACCAGTGGTAAATATCACCTCCATATCCAGGTGGTGTCATGTGTCGTTAAGAAACATGCTACCTGTTGCATTAAATGAAAGGGGAGGGGGTTCTGGAACATTACCGTTTCAGGGAGCCTTCAGGTGGGTCTTTAACCCCCTACCCTGAAACGTTTCATTAGGCCCCATCGCTATTCTCTGAACTGGAGCTCAGCTGGGAGGCCACTTCCTGACGCCACAGGAAGTGACAGGCCTCCTGACAGCCTGCAAGCGCTACACAAGTCGAAAGAGCTGGAATGGGACCTGTGAAGGCAATCAATAAAGAGACGGCATCTGAAAGGCACCAAACCCTTTCCAGAGCAAATTTAATTAAAGCTGCTTCGTCAAAAGCAGAGTCCTCATCTGCTCTCTTAGAGCCAAAGGATGGAGCTGGAAAGTGGGAGTCATTACTGACAAGTCATATTTTAG
Organism: Brevimyrus niger; assembly: GCA_015164015.2. Taxonomy (NCBI): domain Eukaryota; kingdom Metazoa; phylum Chordata; class Actinopteri; order Osteoglossiformes; family Mormyridae; genus Brevimyrus; species Brevimyrus niger. The sequence goes on from JAABNY020000025.1 coordinate 3,644,362, forward strand.
TGTATTATGGCATGTCAGCGCAGGGAGACATTCATCTCACACTGTCCTGTCGTTATGCTTCTGGTGAGATGTTGCTTTCCATGATAGTTACTCAGCACTGGCAACTGACTCTTATACTGATGGATGAACTAGAATGGTCCGCAGGGAACTTTTCCTCCTGGGTTATGCTGAAAAAAGTGGCTTTTTGCCTTTGATTTAATACCTTTGTTTTTCATTTTCTTTCTTTTTTATGCGAGTGTTGATTTAATTTATACACCACGGGACAGCAGCGGAGATCAGGAAGAGTCCATAGCATTTTGCAGCCTGGTGACAAGTTGGTGAAGCTTCTGACTCGTACCTCTAGGGGCTAAGGGTTCGAATGCCAGTCCCACTCTGTGCGGGGGGATTTTACATGTTGACCCCTGTGAGGTCCCATAGGGTAAGCTGGCTTTTTCCAACAGTCAAAGTACATAATTGGCATCTGTAAATCACCCATAGTGTAATGATTATGACTATTTGTGTCTTTGCCCTGAGATAGATTAACATTCTGTCCAGGGTGCATGCTCTGCACAAGCCTGCCCATGATAAGCGGCTGCGAGATGGATGGTTAGACATTAATCCTGTAGTGCTAATATGTACATATATAAGTAATACTTGTCAAGTCAGTTTTTATTTATATAGCATGTTTAAAAACATATCCAGCTGACCAAAGTGTTCTACAATCTGACAAAATCAAAAGCAAATTAAATAGGAAAAAATAAAGGACATTACATAGCACAATAAAACAAAAATACAATGATACAGAAATAGATTAAAATAGTAAAAAAAAAGTATGTATATATATATATATATATATATATATTGTATGTATGGTATGGTATGGTAATGTACAAAGAAATTTTTTAAGTCTTGATTTAAAACTGTTTCTAGGGGAAGGAGACCTGACAGACAGGGGAAGACTATTCCAAAGTTTGGAACGGGGCTCCGAAAAGACACAATCCCCACTTTTTAAAAAAACAAATAAAAGCAGCTTATCATCTGACCTCATGGACCCCAGATCAGACTGCTATGAAGGGGCCAATCCAATTAAAGCTTTAAAAACAAATAATAAATCCTTAACTAACAGGGAGCCAATGAAGAGATTGAGACCTAGATTTATATGCTGTTTTTTTTTTCATGTTCGTCTAGCTGCTGAATTGAACAAATTGCAACCTTGAAAAGGCTGTGTCCCCAATTCCAGTATATAATGAGTTACAATAGTCCAATTGTGAAGAAATAAAAGCATGGATCAGTCTGTCAAAATCTCCAATAGACAACAAAGGTCGAACCTTAGATAATATACAAAGCTGAAAAAATTATCCCATCGCTTTACTAAATTTACTTGCTTGTGAAACTTAAGAGCATGGTCAAATAACACCCCAAGAATTTTGATGACTGATCTGACATCAAACAATTAACTCTGGAGATCCAGAATAAAATAATTTCAGTTTTATTCTCATTTAATTACAAAACAAAATCATCACATCTATGATTTTAGCCCAGGAAGTGAATCTAGAAGGAGCTGATTGTCATCATAAAAAATGTGGTCACAAACTTCTTTATTAAATGGTAACGAGTCAAGAGAATGATTTTTCGAAACGCAGAGCAAAGAAATTCTGAAAATTTGAAATTAAGGGACGTTCGTGAAAAATGAAAATGACTAATGTGTGTGTGTGTGTGTGTGTGTGTGTCAGATTTACATTACGTTATGTTGCCACAATGTGCTAAAAACCGTTTGACACTGTCATGACCGTTTTTTTAGTCCCCACAAGGGGAAATTCAATTTTATAAAAATTGGTGACTGCAATCAAAAAAACTAAAAATGCCAAAAAGTCTTGTACTTTATTTGGTAAAGGTTAGGGCTGGGTAGCGGTTAAGGTCATCCTATTTCTATTAGGGTTTTGCCCACAGAAATGAATGGAGAGTCCCCACAAAGATACAGTATAGTTACAAACCTGTGTGTGTGAGATACACCAGCCGCAGCCGCAGGCTGTTGATGTCAGCTCGAGGTTTACTTGCCTATGCACGCCCATGTTTATATAAGTATTATATTTGCTTCATTCCTGCTTAGCATCCCCCCTCAAGTCAGGTGTGTCACCATCGTGTCAATAGCTATACAGCCTGCCTGCACACCCTAACCGTCTCCCCCATTAGCTTAGCTCGCTGCTCGCTGGCTCGACTTGTATTCGGCCAGTGGTGTAAACAAAAGAGTATTTTCTGTGTTTTGTTTGACTCTGCTTGGCATCACAATATGTGCACTGCTTTGAGATCATTACTCTGGTTTCCTCCAAGTCTGAGGGCATGCAGATAGCTGGACTGGTGATTCTCAGTAGCCACCAGTAGGAGCGTGTGCTCTGTGATAGATTGGCCCCCAGCCAGGGTGCTCCCCCGCCTCGTAGCCCATGTTTCCTGGGATTGGCTCCAGGCTGACTGTGACCCTGCATTGGATCAGCACTTATAGAAGATGGATGTGTTTTAATCCTCTGCTAAAGCTCGGACCGAAAACCTTATGCACTTTGCTTATTATAGAGCTGAATGTATTTCCTGAAGCAGCCTGAGTTAAGCACCTTTTCACAACAGCAGGTCCCCTCAGGTCCAGACCATTAATCAGGTTGCTTCTTTGCATTGGCATTTATGAAAAACAACAGTTTTTATTGGGCATTTCTCAGTGAATTATTTCAATTAGATCTGACTTTTGGCTATAGAAGGGGGCCCTATTGAGTTTTGGCCCGAGACAGAGGCACGCTGCCCCATAAAACTGCATTTCATAGTGACTGATTCGGTGCTATGATGTGCAGATGTAATTTGTGGTGAACTCTAGCCTTTAGCTACCGGGACGGGAACCCCAGCAGAAAAGGGCACCACTCCGCATTCTGGCTCATCCCATCCTCCCCGGCACAAGGTTTCATCCTTTGCTATTTGTTAAAAATCAATTTCCCACAATCCCTCACTATACTTAGGAGTGCCAAAAGAGGTACGGGAGATGCATTGCCAAAGGATATTCATCATTTTCTTGAGCACCCACTTCCTTGTTCGAAGCTTTGATGGATCGTGTTAGCGGGTCATCCAGTGTTCCTGGACCTTCTCTAGCTCAGCTCGTGGGAAGTTGTGTGCTGCTTTCCTGGACTCTGTCTGACTGAACTTGGGCTTGAGGTGCTGATTCTGTCAGAGGCCATGAAGAGACTACATGATTATCTTTGTGACCCCAAGCAAAAACCGGTTAACTAGCAGATAATACAGTTCTTTTTTCATGCTTTTCTGTATGCAGAGAAAAGAGAATGCACCAGTTCTTTCTATTCAAAATTATATTACTATTATGGAAAGTGAATGGTCCCACAGGTTATCTCACTGCTGATTTTCTTGAGCTGCTAGATTCCCTTAACCCACAACAGCATTTTGATGTCCCTACGCATTCCAGGTGTCACACACTTGACTTGGTAATTTCAAACTCTGCCCTACAGGTGTATGATCTTGGTATTTCAGACTGCAAAGTAGTGTCGACGGAGCTGCCCTTTCTCTCCCCCCATACCAAACCAAAACGGCAGATCCATTTCAGAAATCTGAAGAACATCAGTGCGGCTGCCCCTGCCCTGGACCTTAAACTTTTCTCCTCTGATCCTTCCCGCTCCCTCTCTGTTGCTGACCTTGTGGATTTCCCCGCAGCAGTCTCCTGGACTTCCATGCCCCCTCAGCACCTTGGTACACCTGTGAGCTGCAAAAAATGAAGGCGGCTGGGCGTGTCCTCGAGAGGCGGCTCAAGGCCTCTGGGTTGACTGTCCAACAAACAGGCTTACAGGGAACACAAGAGGGCTTATGCAGAAGCTGTGAAGGTTGCACGGTCCAGGTTCTATTTCACCATCATCAGCAACAGCTCCAGGAACTCCAAAAAAACTTTTTTTCATCTATAAATCGCCTTCTCAAACCTGCTTCACCTGCCCACTCCAAGGCCACTGAGGAGAGGTGAAACATGCACATCGATTTCTTCAAACAAAAAGTTGATAACTTCCACTCACACCTCTTTACCATGGATATCCTGCCTCCTCCAACTGTCGACCCACTGTCTGATACTGTCCAACCCTTTTGCTCCTTCTCTGCTACCACACGGGAAGAGGTGGAGGACATCATCAGGAAAATGAAACCGTCTACCAGTTCCGTGGACCCATTCCCCTCAGCCTTGTTGAAGGCCAACATCTCTGCCGTCTCTCCACTCACCAGGATCATAAACCACTCCCTGCTGGCTGGCCATATTTTTTCTGCATTAAAAACTGCTGTCATTAGACCTCTACTGAAAATTCCCACCCTGAATCCTGACATTCTCTCTAACTATAGGCCCATCTCTAATCATCCATTTCTCTCTAAAGTTCTGGAAAAAAACAGTTGCAGCACAACGTCATGATGACCTCAAACTGAGTAACCTGTTTGAAAAGTTTCAGTCTGGTTTCCGCCCTGGCCCTAGCACCAAAACAGACCTGGTCAGGGTCCCCAATGACCTTCTAATGACAGCAGATTCTGGTTCCCCTTCTCTATTCATCCTTGACCTGAAAGCTGCTTTTGACACAACAGACCACAACATCCTCCTTCACTGCATGAATGGCTCATGCTTATGTTGTTGCTAGCTTTGCACTAACCAACATTGGAGTCTCAGGAAATGTTCACAACTGCTTCAAATCATACCTGACTGGCAGAATTGAGCATGGCGCCCTGGGCAGCGCAAAATCTCACACCCGCAACGTCCCCTGTGGTGTCCCACTGGGCTCTGTGCTCGGCCCCATCCTTTTCACAATCTATATGCTGCCCCTTGGAAATGTCATTAGCAGACATGGTTTATATTTTCATTGCTAGGCCGATGACACTCAGCTTTACCTCAGGACAACCCCCACCTCCTCTACTGCTCCTCTGCCAACAACCACACTGACTACCTGCCTGGAGGAGATAGAGCCGTGGATGAGGCTCCACTTCCTTCCGTTGAACAGATCCAAAACAGAAGACATCTTAGTTGGCACACCACACCATCTTTTACTATCAATTTCTCTGGCCAAAACATGCCCCTTTACACATCTGCCACCAATTTTGGTGTTAAAATGGACCCTCAACTCACCTCTGACACCCACATCCAGCACCTCTGTCATCATTCTACCACCTCAAGAACATCGCCAAACTCCGCCCAACACTCAGCCTGGCAGATACAGAGAAGCTCGCCCATGCCTTTGTTTCCTCCAGACTGGATTACTGTAATGCACTCCTCATTGAGATTCCTGGCAAGAGTATCCAGAGACTTCAGTATAATCAGAACAGCACTGCCAGGATCTTGATGAGGGTGCAAAAGTATGACCACGTCACCCCCATCCTGAAAACCCTTCACTGACTCCCTGTCCCACTCGAGATAGAGTACAAGGTCTCCCTCCTCACCCATCAGTGCGTCTATGGACATGCCCCCCTTTACTTACAGAAACTCCCTACCCCCCATACCTCCTCACGCACCCTCCTCTCTGTACACACTAACACACCAAGCCCCCAGATCCAAGCTCCACAGCATGGCTGATGGGGCTTTTTCATCTGTGGCACCGAGGCTGTGGAACGCCCTCCCTGATATTATTATTATTACAAAGCTGATTCACAAATTCCAGCTAATGCTACATGTTGGAGAAATTAGGGGCTTTTTGCTCACCTTGGCTGCCATTTTTGCATCCCATCATGTAAATATTTCTGCTTTGTTTTTGCAGATTCCCTTGAGCATCATGACCCTTGACGTATTCCTTTAGGTGTAGGAGCGGATGGCACAGCTCAGTGCTCTCATCTCTGTTGGACACTAAAACCACTTCAGGGTGAAACAGTTGGCCAAAAATCAAAGTTTTGTCTTCAAAACATTTATTCAGCCTAATACTAGCCTTTCATTATACAGTTGAACACACTTATCTTAACCTCGGTTAACTCGCCAACCCTATTAAGTCGATGTTTTTGAAGTGTAACTGCCAAATTCCCTCTTTGTCTTAGCATTTTCTCATTGGTTATGTCGATTCTTTTATGTCGCCAAACCCTAATATCTCGAGCACAAAAGAGGGCCAAAATCGCCACTTAACATCGTTTACGTCGATCCCCGTGACTAATCGCCGGCTTTTTAAAATGTATCACAAGTGCTAAACAGCCGCATTAGCGCGTATTCAAATCGCATTTGCATGGTAATTTGCTGAACAACGCAGCGGTGAAACGCGATCCAGGTAAATCCCCATCAAAACTATAGAAGGGGGGAATGTGGCCAGGTGTGAATGGCTCATGCTTATGTTTATGCTAGCTTTGGACTAACCAAAAAATTGATCGTTCACTCCAATGACGGTTCACTCACTCTTGTTGATCTTGTCTGAGGGATAAAACGCTGTAGCTATTCTGCTTATTTTTTTCCTTCTAAAAATGTCTGGAGGTGTTAAGAGAAAACTGGACAAACAGTCATTAGAGAAAAAGTATGAAATCTTACGGCAGCTAGAAAAAGGAACAAAACTGGCAGAGCTTAGACGTCAGCAATGGCATTCCAGCAAACATCATTTCATAATGGAAAAAGAAGTCTGACGTGATAAAGCAAATGTATGAGAAGTCTGTCTCTGATCCGGAAAGAAAAAAACTTCAGAGTGGCTGTACACAAAGATGCACAAATACGCGAGCGACAAACTTTGTCGTCAATGGTCCCTTGCTGTTGGAGAAGGCAGACATCCTTGCTGCAAAGCTAGAACACCCTGACTGCAAAGCAAGCCAGGAGTGGCTGGATTGTTTCAAAAAGAGGCACGACATTTTATTCACGAATTTGTGGAGAGAGCGCTGAGGTTCAACAGAAGCAGGTGGATTCCTGGCTGAAGACGCAAATGCGCACACTTTTGGACACCTATGAGGCTTGGAATATTTTTAATGCTGATGAAACTGGGGTGTTTTGGAAATGCCTTCCAGACAAGACTATGGCGTTGTTTGTGGGAAGTCCTAGTTGCCGCTAACATGGATGGAAGCCAAAAGCTCTCGCTCTATGTTATAGGAAAGTCCAAGACTCCCAGATGCTTTAAGCAGATCAAAGTTCTCCCGTGCGATTACGATGGCCAGCCAAGAGCCTGGATCACAGGAGATCTATTCGGTGCATGGGTGAAAAAGTGGGACAGGAAATTCCAAGCAGGAAAAAGGAAGGTGGCACTAATTGTGGGCAACTGTAGAGATCATCCGGATGTTCGTGGTCTCAAGGGTAATGCGATCCCTTATCTCCCACCTACTGTAACACAATGAGTAAGCTCCAACCAACGGACCAGGGGATAATCCAAGTGCTTAAGGTGTACTACAGGAAAATATTGATGCACTAATACCTGCTCCATGATGAAAAGAAGGTGCAGCGCATCCCTTCCCTTCTAGATGCAATGAACTTCCTTAGAACAGCCTGGAATGATGTAAAGACGGAAACTATCTCAAACTGCTGGAAGCACTGCGTCATTCAGGATATTTCCGATGATGAGTTTCAAGCACAGGGCCATGCAACCACTGAAGAACTGGTGGAAAAATCAAGCCTTTCAGATGCTGTCATGGAAGAGGATGCAAAGGAGTTAGCTATCATTATCCAGGAATTCTGAGATTACTTAGACATCAACAAAGACGATGTTACATGTACTGATGGCATGATCATCGATGAAGGCATTATATCAAGTGTGCAGTCAGCACAGGCAAGCATATCTGCATGCGACAATGACAACGAAGATGATGAGGAGGTAGACGAAGATTTGGAACCAAATCCCTCTATAGGTAATAGAAATGCTACAAAAAATTTGACGGCATGGTTCTTTTGTAGAAGATTAAACTGTTTTAGTCAGCATAAATAATATTGAAGCATTTATTTTCAAGCAGACAAAGGCAAAATGCAACAAAACATTTTACACTTTGTAAAGAAACCATAGTAACCGCGTGTATGAAATTTTTAGAGCTGTGTCAGAGCAAAATGACTCTCGAATTTAATTTTGACGCTGGTTAGCTTTTTGTAAAAACGAACTACACCCCACAGGTTTTTTTGTAATTTTCGGAGCGATTTTTGTGTTTGCGATGTTGGAGAATATAATGAAAGGTTTGCATTGAGAATCGATGGTGGTTTTTATTGTATACTGGTAAATCACTGCTGTTAGTTAGTGCACATATGCCTTTTGTTGTTAGTCAACATGTATGTACATTTTTATTGCATGCTGATTGCGTCATGAAACAATTAATCGTGGCAACGCTGTTGTGTAAAAAAACACATTCTCTTTTATTAACGCACATAAATAAATTTCAAGCACTTGTCAATATACTGCAGCCATATTGGTTTTCAGTTATCTCAACGTTTTTTGGCAAACACCTAGACCGGTGACATATCCATTCGACTATATACTGTAAAGTTAAGTTCTCCCCAAACGAGCTTGATGGGCCGAATGGCCTCCTCTCGTTTGTAAATTTCTTATGTTCTTATGTAGCGTTTTCCGCCACAAGGGAGAAATGGAGACAGCGCAACGGACTTGGATCAAACGGGAGGGAAGCATCCGGATTTTATTCCTTTGTAAAGAACTGAGTAACAAGACAACCAAGGTAAACAAATGCTAACCAGCCGTAAACTCACTTACTCACATGCAAAACCCTGCCCAGGTACACAGGACTACCGAGGATCCCCTCCACGGTAGCCTGTGTGCATTAACACAAAAACCACCCAAACACATTTCCAAACACAAAAGAACCCAATTACATTAACAAATACTAACAACTCCCTCCCAAACAACACAAACAACAACAACAGAAGTAACAGGTAAACAGATTCTCCCCCTTGGCGGGAGCAGTGCATTATGGGTGTCACGCCCCCCCCTACAGGCCAATTCCGTTACAATAGTAAGTTAAAAAAAAATAATTTAAAAATAAAAAGAATCAAGATCGTTGAAGGATTCTTGAGGGGGGAACAGGAATGTGGTGATGATCCTGAGACTGGGGTGAATTTTGGTATATTACAAAAAGATCAGATAAGTGAGATCACTATAATATTCCTGAATCTCTTATCCCAAAACAATCTGCATGTTCAAATTAGAATACATCCAGAAAAAATTGAAAGCAAGTGAAAATGTGAATAATAATATAGATAGATAGATCTGCTATACATCCATTAAGTATTATGATTATCCATCCATCCATCCATTTTCCAAACCGCTTATCCTACTGGGTCGCGGGGGGTCCGGAGCCTATCCCGGAAG
>JAABNY020000025.1:3654804-3687908 GCA_015164015.2 Brevimyrus niger
GTGTGTGTGTGTGTGTGTGTGTGTGTGTGTGTGTGTGTGTGTGTGTGTGTGTGTGTGTGTGTGTGTGTGCGTGCGCGTGTGTACTGTTGCTGAAACCTTTTAACCTGAAGGATGCTGACTGTGATCCCATAAATGGCCCTGTTGTTTTCACTTTAACAAAATTTGCTTCAGCAAAACATCCAGAAGATGAATTGTCACTCTGGATAAAAGCATCCACTAAGCAACAATTTAATAAAAACTTTGAATAACTTCCTACCTTTGTGTTTTCCTCATATGCAGCAACACTCCACAAGACATTTAATTGATGAGAGCGGGATTTATTTGCAAGGAAACTTATTTCCCTTCAGGGCTGGTCTGATGTTTTCTGCTGATGAGAAAGTTTTAAAGCAGTTACACATTACTGCTGTTAATAGACGTCTGTATAAATGTAAATTGCCATTCTGTATTGTTCTTATTTATTAGCCATTTTAGGAAAAGTTTATGGAGTCTTCCAAATTACAAAATGCCACGTCATGAAACGAGGCGATTTGGGCACAAGAACTAGGCATGATGCCAGAAGAAATGTAATCGGCTCACTAGCAGCTATTGAAGGACAAAACAGGGTTTATTAACCAAAAGAGAAAACACTAGGAACGCTACAAAACCAAAAGGACCACAAGGGGTCAAAAGCAAAGGGGAATAACAAAGAATAAATGAAACTGATGAACTAAAACACAAAACTCAAACTAGGAAAACAGAATCTAACAATGGGGAAAACTGACAGGTAAAACATAATCAAGGGCAAAAACCAAACCCAAATACAAATTAAAACACAGGGACTAAAATGATACGATGGAAACACAAGGGAACAAAATCTGCTAAACCAGAGGAGGCGGGATTCAAATATAAGACAGAGGGGATCACAGGCAGCCATATACTCAATGTGTCGAGCCATGTAGCCGACAGGGACCCAGGGAAAACATAAAGACTGACAACACGAGGGACGAGATGACCAGCAACGCCTGCTGGCCAAATGGGGACGAGACGCAGACTGGAACAGGAGCTGACAGAGTCATAATTCAAATACAATTTTCTTTTTTAAAAAGAGATTTCTAATGTATTAATCAAAGTTTCATTATTTTTTCATTTACTGCCCATCTTTTGAATAGTTTACACATATTATACTTAAAAAAGAAAATGTGTTATTTTCTACATGGGTGGTTTTCACAGCACGTGTTATTAAGGCCATTGCCCTATGCAATTTTAATATTAAAAATAAAGTTATTAATATTAGGTGTGATTAATGCAATGCTGGCTCTTATGGACCACAAAGGGAGGATTTCTCAATAGCATTGATTTTTTGATGCGAGTGTCTAATATTTGTTTGATAATGCAATCTTCTGTCGAGCCTTAAATATATATTTATCGAGAGATGTCCGAAGTAGAAGTAGTAGACATTAGTGGACTCGCCAGGTGTGCATCATGTGGGAAGAAGCCAATTTGCCTGCTGCTAAAAGATTATGTTAAAAGTATAAGATATTGTGTTTATGTTGTACAGTATATTTGACCTCTCCCCTATAATGATTCAGATACATCCAGACTGACATAATTCTGAAACACAACCTTGATGTAAACCAATGATTTCCTGGGCTATAGAGCTACACTTAAGATATCCGGAAAGTAGAATGACCGCAGAATCATTAAAAGTTCTTTGATAGTGTAGTACTAACCACTGCACATACTAATCATCGCACATACTGATCACTGCATGTCTTATTCAAAAACTCATGTACAGCCTAACATGCCTGATACAACACTGAGATATTCATATGGTGGCATCTTCAGGATGCTCTGGTCAAATATCCAGTTTTATATATGAAACAAAATTACACTGTCTTAGAAAGAAGCATCAGAGAGGTGAGTGAATGTGACAAACAGGTGTCGTTGAGCCAGCATGAGTCATGATTCAGTATGAGGGTTACTGGAAACAGCTATCATCTCAAAGGGATTCATTTTCCCTAATCCACAGTGTTCACATGCATTCTTGGTGTGAATGCAAGGTATGTTAGCTAATTTTCATGTTGTCTATATCCTTTACACATGGATAAAGAGTATATTTAAAGCATGACCATCCACCTATTCATCCATTCAGTTCCTAACCCTTCATCGAGGGCATGAATCAGGGGAAACAGTATATAGCGAATAGTGATGTTAATAGTGAAAATAATGAGTAGAAACTTGACTGTTATTTTCAGAAATTCCATTGAAAATGTGAACCCTATTGCTTCATACTCTGATGCCATAAAACAATAACTCTGCCCATGGGGGGAACCATCGGGGGCATGGCTAAGGGACTTCTGAAGGTGAAAAGGAGCCATGTGTTGCGTTGCGACCACCCCGGGACTGCTTCAAACAAAGGGGGGGGGGGCGTTTCTTTTGGCAGATTTGCATGTCTTGAAGAAATCCTGCACGACCTCTGCCAAATAACAAAATGGCAGCTCCTTTCAATGGTCACTGTCTGTTTATCCCAATTAAGCACAGAGTCATTCAACATCACTTTTCCACTCAAAACATTTTATTCCCATTATTGACTATCCAAAAAACAACATACACGAGCATGATACGTATGTAACATTATATTTTGGTGGTCATTTCATTTTTGATATGGCCGACTATTTGACCACAGCATCCCGAGCCATATAGTCCGTGCTCTGCCCATACAACTTCAGTTGCTGTATTCTTCATTATAACTTCATTATAACACTTTTATGTCAATCACTAAATGAAATCGCTAGAGGTTTGCCAGATGTGGGCTTGCACTGCTGGATCAGCTGCTCACGGGCAAGTTTCAGGCAACAAAGCTGAATGTCATCATTATTTTTCTTTAAAAACACCAAAACTAGGAACACTAACGCAGCCATCATGATTCTTAACAACAAAGTTGTCCTTGCCTGGGCATCGCTTCCACTAATTTGGTGAGAGTCATTGTTCTTAGGAGAATTAATTCAACTTTCTCGCAGTTACCCTCATAATTCCTATGAGATGAAGTCCGCGAGCTAAAGGAATATAACCCACTTATTAAACTATGGTATAATTTCTGATTTTTCTGCCTCATTAAGGTGTGAAAAGCTTCAGCAGGCAGTCATTTCAACGGCCGCTTGCGGCAGCCAGCTGTCTATTTCGGATGCTGTTATGAGCATTTGAAGATGATTAGTTCAAGATAAATTCGGTTCATGTGAGCTTCAGAGAGGGAACACATTGCGTCACACGTGAACGTCTGCAGGATTTGACAGCTTCGAAGGGTGGCCGATGTCACAGTGATGTACGTGGTCTCATTGCTACTTCAACATAATGCCCTATGGACTGCAGCTAAACCCAGGGTTTGTGCCACAGAAATATAAATATTACATAAACCATACATCTCACCAAGAGATAACACTAAAATATAGGGTGTGTAGTGATAATGTAAACACTCATCCAATCTAATAAATTTTGGTTTTAATATGGTGACAGAAAAACAGGCTACATGACAGCTTCTCTAGGTATATTAAATAACTGGGCTAAATTCATATCTCATTATGATGGCTTACAGTCTAAATGAATCCAGATTTACTCATTTAAAATACCTGTATCAACTACAGCAGATATAGCAACGCTGCTGTTTTCGGGCAGCAGTTATGCACAGAAAAGTTTCTGTGAAACTACGATGTTTGTTTGCTTGTTTGTTGATAAAGGGCGCTTTATAAGTGTCCCCACTTTTGTATTACATGCTGTACTCCGAGTCTTCTCCAGCTCGCCACTGTCACTGAAAAATGGCAAAGAGTATTGCCTCTTTATCTCCTGCTGCAGCCATCCGGAGAAAAAGTGTCTTTTTAAGTGCCAGTCGCCTTTTCTGAGGGGTGGGCTTGGAAATGAAGGAAAGAGAGTGCGGGAAAGAAAGAGAGAGAGAAAGAAAGAGAGAGAGAGAAATTGTAACTGCAGCAGTCCAGCTGAGCAGTGGAAAGTAAATTCATCCATATACATAATGGGCTGTCATAAAACAAGATGTGGTCTCGCCGCTGGATTTCCACGCTCCGTTGGCTTTAATTATGGGCGTTTTTTTTGCGGGGGTCAGAGTTATTGGGCTTGTATAGGCCCACTTGACCCAGTTCAACTGAACATTGCATTCATTTTGGGGCCACTTATTTGATGTTCTGACTGGTTGGCTCTCTGGAAGGTAGAACGCGTTCCCGTCCAATAGGCTCATATACCTGTGAGCAGCACGAGGCCCTTGGGAAACCAGACGACAACACAGTCCACAGCAGAGGCGATGTAACTGATCACCAGCCTAATCATGTGACTGAACACCTGACCAGGGCCAACTCTCCAAGGAAGAAGCTCATGAAATCATTTAAAAGGCTCAATTTTTTTTTAAAGGTAATGCTGTACCACCCCTAAAATCATTGCATTTCATGATATTACCTGAAAATTACATAGCAGCCTTGAAAACTGTGTACAGTGCAATTTGGGTTTATTTCAATATAATGCTGAGTCACTTCCTTCAATCACTTCCAGATCTTAAGCAGTGCATTTATGGAGTACATTATTTACTAAAACAGTTTAGGTCCAAGTACCTTAGAGGAACAGCAGTGATTTCCCTGAGGCTATAAACTTTCTGATGTCTACCTCAGAACACTTGCTGATACCCTCTCCTTTTACATTGTCCCACTTTGCCATCATCCTCCATGCAGAGCTGGTCAGATTGCATGAGAAAAGTTTAATATAATCCATCATGCACCCAACTGTCTTTCATCCATCATCTATAACCACTCATCCAGTACAGCAGTGTTCCCCAGTCTGGTCCTGAGGGACAGGGACCTGTAGACGGTCCACATTTTTGTTCCCTCCTGTCTGACAGGGAACTGTAAGAGAGAACATGGAGTGTCTGTGGGCCTTTGGGTTGAGAAACACTGCAGTACAGGGTCACGGTCCACCTGGGACCCCATTTTCCACCTACGCAAAGCACAACACAAAATGGTTTTGCTATTTGTTAGTTCCGTAAAAGCACATTGCCCATTTTCAAGCCACACACATCGTCAAACTAGCAAACGATTTTGTTTGTTTGAACAAAGATTTCACTTTTGTTTATATTTTGCGAACTGCAGACCCAAAATTAAAATAAGACGTACAAGAATAATTAAGGCCCCGTTCCCAGTCGCTGTGCTCATTTAGCAGAGAGCTTCTGTTTTCCCCGTCTTCTGACATTATAATACCACTTTCGGCACTGCACGAGTGATCTAATGATACCAGAAAACAAGGATATACTCACTGCTACCTCATCCCATGCCTGCTTCAACCCGAAAAAGCTGGGCTGAACATTGGACGCTCCTGTAGGTGACGTGCCTATGCCTTTTCACCTCACAAAAAAGCATTTACTCAGACGAAATGCAATCTGGCTTGCTGGGCAAACATGCCATTGTGATAGCAATCTGCCGTCGATCATGCACTGTTGCTACCTTTTTTTGCCGCCAAGTCTGTTGTTTCAGTGTTAAAAGAAAGAAATATATTTTGACGCGCCCATAAATGTTAGTTTCACTTTGCATTTTATGCTTTAATTGCGTTAGATCGTCCAAATATAGCCCCTGAAGCATGGGCGTCGCTACATCCGATCACTGGGGGTTATAGCCCCGAGTATTTTATGCTTAGCCCCGAGTAGCTTCCTTGAAAAAAAAAAGCCCCAGGTAAACTTGACTTCGCCCCTAATCTTTTCCATAGCAAGAAATTCTCCTGCCCTGGAGTTTAGCCCAGAAGCCACAGAACACATGACAGGAGACACCTTAAATGAGATGTCAGTTAACATAATACAATGACGTAATACTAAAAATTGATACATTGTTTCATTACATTCAAAACTTGCCTAATATATAATTTCTTATATCATTCTGCAAAGGATATACAGCAGATATATAGCTGTGTAAATATCCAGAGTGCTGGATAATTTGTGCAAATTTTAAACAGCAAAACCAGCCAAATCAATAAACATTTCTAACACTCCTGCACAAACAAGGGTCTCCGTACCAAATGAAAGGAATAAATTAGAGCTGCTTCTCAGCCTTCTATCTCTTTTGCTACATCCTCACTAAGTCCTGTGCAGAGTTCCTACGTGTCTGAAAGAAATTGGGAGGGTGGGCCAAAGTCCACAGGGGAGCCTCGAACAATTAATTGTTACTTGACAGTTAATTGGTTAAGGGCACATTACCAATTCACAGGTGATGATTTAGGATCTGTGCATGGTCGATGTTTCTTTAGGGAAGAGTGTTTCAGAGATGTGGCTGTTCTGTTCCCCTGCTGGTAAAGACTGACCTCATAAATAAAATCCCCATTACACCTTTTTATCCCTGTGTGTGCTAAGGATTTGACTTTGTCTTTTTTTTTTTTTACATCAGTTAGTATTGTTTAAACCTGATGAATATTACATTTTAGTTTTATGCCCCTCACCAAGCAATTGGGTTAAAATATTGTGTGATGCTTCACAAGCTAAATTCAACAAATAAACACACAAATAAATAAAGAGAATTACCAATTAAGAAATATTGTCTCATACATCCATCCATCCAATTTCTGTAACCGCTCATCCTATTCAGGGTCACAGGCAATGTCTCATACAGTAGCCAATTGCTATATAGGGGCAATAAAAGTAATATGACATTGACACACAATTTTATAATTTAGCCCATGTGGAACGGTAAACAGAATTTAGTAAACCTATTACCATAATGATTAGCATATAACTAAAACAATTACATGACCGTAGCACTACAAAGAAGTGTATATTCTACATATTTTTAATGAGCAGATGAAATATTAGCACTAGATAACACAAAACATGGTAATGCTTTATATTAACTGCACTTTCATGATGCACTCATAGAACATCCATATTCAGTATGTAAACATACAGTATGACATACTTCAACAGCTGTACTATACATTAATGACAAATATATGATAAACATTATAATTGTATAATCATTGTATTTTAATTAGATGTTATGAATGTTCTATGAATGCTTTATAAATGCAATATGAAAGTGCAGTTAATGTAATGCATTACAGAAAACATATACTTTCAGTAAAAAGCTCTAGTACTGCATGACTCTGCCCATTAATCTGTTTTCCGTAAGCACTTATACAGTAGGGGGTTAGGGTTAGCCAAGGCAATCCCAAGATGCATTGGGCTCAAAAGCGGGAAGGACCCTGAACAGAGAAAGTGCTATACATTAGCACAACATTACTGCAATGAGATGAGCTTAGACTCTTAATCATTAATACTTAATAAAGAGCTACAGCGAGGAAACTTGCCCAACCCAATAACTGATTCATGGCAGAAATTTGATCCATCCAGCTTTCATTCACTGCATCCTATGGAGGGTCATGGGGGTTCAGGGCCAATCCTGGAAGCGACAGGTGCAAGACAAGGAACAACCCAGTACTAAATATTAGAAGAGCAAAAAATGACTCCATGAAAATATTATAACATCTAAATACCTGATAATAATTAATGCATTTAAAAATATGAAATAAGGAACATTTCACACACTAGCACCTCAAAGGATTTTAATGTTTGTAAATACATTTTTGAGACAGAACAGTGATATCTTTAGATAAGCACATTGCATATGGAACAACATGTGTAACACAAATTCATTCAGAATGCGACCCATTACTTTGGGTGGTGAACAGTTCATGCTGGATGGATGGATGCATTTTATATATTGATATTGATATTGGTTCCAAACATTGCAAAACCAATAAACAAAACAACCAACTACTGGAGAATTATTATTGGCACCAGCTTATACAATAAGGAATACATATGAAGAGCCACATTTTCCTGAAAATGTAGAATGAAAAATTGCTTACTATTTATCTAATAAAAAGTATGCATTATTTAAACTAGAACATTGTTTTATTGTGAGAATAGTGTATTCTCTTAGGAAGGTATGGGGGAAATTATTGGCAATCCTAAAGAATACCTCAAATGAAACCAAAGAAATGTGCAACCTTGGTGAAAAAAAAAATACTATTGTTCCTTTTATTTTGAACCTGCTTTGTTGTATATCCTGTTTGCCGAGGGTATAAGTGAAGTTGGAATTCTTTTGTTATCTATCAAAATCCAAACTGCTTCCAATTGAGATGAGACTAAAAGTTGTTGGCCTGCATAAATTGCCCCCCCCCCTCACCACCACAGTTCCCCTAAATTGTTCAGTATAATTTTACTCACGTAAAGTTAAATCTACCGACTACATCGGGGGTGCTCAGGGAGCAGACTCCAGCCTGCATCTGGATCAAAACGCAATTTAACCTGGACCGCACAATCGATCCCCCCCCCCCACCTACTTTGAAATATTTTTACAACTCCGCCACTGGCCATAATGAAGCTTTTTCAGTGTAATAAACTGCTGAAGTTGTGCTAGGAAGAGAAAGCAGGAGCATTTGGTGTAACAGGCCAAGGGAAAACACAAAGGTGGCAGGTACCTGAGCTGCACGGTGCGGTGGCACCTCGGGGAGGGGATCTTTCGAAGAAGCCCTTCCTAAGCGCAAGCCGCAGAATGCAGCGCTGGCAGTTTGAACTCTGTGGCTCATACACAGCACCAGCGTATCTGTCAAAAAGATCGGGAATACACACCTAGAAAAGCACCTGACAACCACCATGAAATGTGCTGGTGGGATGAATTCTACTGAATACCAAGGAATCTTAGCCCAAAACCTGACTGCCTGACTGTTAAATGGTTGATACTTAGCCAATAATGAACATTTCATCAAGATAATGACCCCAGTCACGCAACATTAACGCAGATATGGTTGCAAGAATACATGGAGCTTTGCAAAGGCCATCCCAGTCTCCAGATTTGAACCCAGTTGAAGAGGGCAGTCTATAGGTGACAACCGAAAAACATGGAAATGTTCTGCATTGAACAGTAACTGAAGATCTATGAAAAAGTGTTTCCCAACCTAGTTAATGTTACACAAAAAGCACCTGGTGCTGTTATTCTTACAGTGGGAGGCTACACTGAATATTAATCATGACGGGGTTGGCAGTATTTTTTAAACCTATGTTTTCAAGAAAAAGTTTGTAACAAAAGAAAGGTTTTGTTTGAAAAAAAAAAAAAGTTTAAGTAAAATAGAACCAACAAATGTGTTTTATTTACCATTTGCACAAGTACCAGTATGGTGCTTCACCTTGTTGATCCCATTATGATCTCCATAGCTTGGGGGGTAGGGGGGTGACAGCGCAGGGTCAACTAATGTGCAGCTGAGGGTTAAGGGGCTTGCTCAAGGGCCCATGGACATTGTGAATCTCTTCCCATCAACGGACCCGGTTTAAAATGGCGGCGACTCCAACATGTGACTGTTCTGGTGAGGCTGTGACTTGAACCAATGACCTACTGGTCACGTGTACAGGGCCACTCAACCACCCCATCTTGAGGCCTTTTTTCTTCTTCTTTGGGATTCTTTAGGCTTATATATCTGTTGAAGCCGAACATATCAACCTATTGAACTTGTGATTCATTCTATATGTTTGTGTGTTTTCATGAGATGTACTATTCTGGAACTGACTGCTTATCCATTAATTTTATCAGCTCGTATTCAGTTATTAAGTTTATTGTGATGAGGACAGGCGTGGCCGTTAAGCACCCTGAATGGGCTTCTGATTGTCGACTGACGGCACATTGGCGCGAACACCAGAATGTAATCATGCCCATTAACGCAAGAACGAGATGCCCGGCCTTGAAACCTAAGCAAATGACGTGCTGCCCCTAAATAACTCCTGTTTAATTTGCATGCACCAGCGGAGCAACTTGGAGGCAGCTGCATAGGAGTCCACCCTGCTTCCTCCAAGCTCTCCCCCATGGAAACGAAAAGCAATTACCCCATATCTTTCTCCACAACTCGCTCTGTTAATAAAAACCCGCAAATTTATGTCTGTGCCACATAAACGTTGAGTCGCGGAATTAGTCTTAGCTACTGTGTCTTTCTCCCCGGTATTTTTGTTCTCGCTAACGCTTAAAAACGCAAATGAGCAGCCGCACTTAGGGTCAAACCATGCAAGCGTGCTCGTTCATATTTAATGTGCTGCATCTGCGGGCAAACAAAGCAGGGGTGCGCAATACTGCAGGGATATTCAGGCTTATTAATGCGAAGTGTAGCCTCGGCTTCTAAGCGTGAAAAGGTGTGCTCGTTGCATAGGTCTGCTCGTTTTAGTGTTCATAAAACATTCAAGGCCATTACTTACAGTAGGATTACCCCAGGATGGTGGGTTTTATCTTTGCTTTGTTGTACTATTTCAGCAGCTACGGTACGAGTTTTGGCACAGTCCGTTTATTGGAGATAAATGTTTTCCACTTTTTAAATCCTAGTGTGTATTTTAACATGGGATGTTTAAGATAATCCTGAGAAATGGGTTCAGAAAAACAAGTCAGGTGCTCTCAAGCCAGGTTTTAATTGTCAAGATAAGAAACATCACATGGTTTACATGTGAAAATCATTTCAGGTGTATCCCTGTAGCGTGAGTCCTTTCTTGCCTGTTTTATTTAAGAGATGAGGGCTCTGTAAAAACGATGCACCTTTTGACTTAATGCTACCCGACGTGTAAATTGAAGGGCAGCTGTCTTCAGATCCGTTTCGCATCTCCCAAAGCTCGGAAGTGGCGATACGACAGCTGCAAGACCCACGAGCAGCGTCTGTCACAGAAACCGCTTATTCAGTTATGTTCCTGTCGCGCTCCGCTGCGCCGCCCCTTCAGAATAAGAGCATCTGCAAGGAGAGAGACCCTGACACCCTGCACCCTCTTTTGAGGTGAAAGTGAACAAACAGGGAATTCTGACGTAAATGATGAAAATCACAGGCACAGATGAGAAAATGGGTCATTGCCTCCATATTCATATTGTGCTGTGTCTGTATATTTTTTTTGTTCGTTCTTTCTTGGGTCAAGAGCTTAAATGGAAGTGAAACTGGGCATTTTCTGCAGGGTAAATATTTTTGCTGAGTCCTCTGCGGTACTGCTTTGAGGAGAGCAAGAGGACGTGAATTAAACGCTGCAAGAAAACCAACACAAACGATGACCGTCCATGAACACCTTTCCGGAAAGCACTGTCAATACAGACTGAAATGTGGCTGCAGCAGCGAGTCTTATATTGCAAATGCATTGTCACCTTTGCTGTTATAGGTCACAGGTGAAGTGCACAGATTGGAATTATGCTGGACAACCAGTGATACAAAAAAAAGCACAATTGACAAGTGAAAGATTATTTCACTCAATCAAATTTAATTTAATCCAGCACAGAAAAACATTTCAGAGATTTGAGGTAATTTTCCAAGGGAAATCAAACAAAAACACCAATAAAATGAAATCTGTTTTCTGACCTTCTCCAAGATTGTGGTTGTTTTACTCCAGGGGGGAAAAGATTGGCTGTAAAATAATAAAAGAGGTGTGGTATGGCATAGAAATAGTTTTGATGAACAGCATTCCTAGCATTCATCCTGCTGATGCCAGAGAGGAAGAGCAGGCCTCTGTGGTCACGTCTTCAGGACTCCTGGTCCCAGCATTCGCTTCATACATAAGCATATCTTTTGCCCTGAATGAGGCGGATTTCATAAAAGGGACCATTTTGCAGTCTATGACAAATCAGTATTGACTGTTTTTGTTTATTACAACCTCATAAAAAACAGCATGTGTCTTTCAACCACTGTACAGCCATTTCGACTGGATAATTTCCAGCAAGGTAAACAAGCAGAAAATTTTAGCCATTTTTTTACATTTCCCCTTTTGTAATAGTCTGTGTTTCTGCTAGGGTGTCGGCAAGCATTTCTGTTTCTTTGCTTAAGCACTAACTCCAATTTTCTAACGGAGCAGCCAAAGTAATTGTCCTCCAAATGTCTCAAATTGCTGTTTGTTTCCCATTGCGTTCAAAGTTCAGCTGGTTTCTCACACGACTTTCAGCCAATTTCTGCAGCTCAGGAATCAAAGCCTTTCATTGTCTCTATAACAGTCCTGCAATGTGTACCGAGGCAGAGCTTCTGTGGTCAGGATTGTACTGTTCGGAATACATCCCAGGGGAAATACTTCTTTCAGGAAGAGTACCTCCTCTGGTGCCAGTCATTTGGAAACTGGTTTCTAAAGATCTAAATGAAGGACAGTGTAGTGACCCCTGACTATTGAAAGTGTGACCAATTTAAGTTAATTCAATCTTCTACTATCAATCAATCCAGTATAAGAGAGGTGGAGGTGTTAGTGGCCATAGACTTTAGCTCCCTCTGCGAGATCCACAGACATCCTCGAGTCTCCTGGGAGATGTAGTCCTTCTAGCGTGTCCTGGGTCTTCCTTGGGGCTTTCGCCCAGTAGGACACTCCGGGGACCTCTCGCTCAGGAACCAATAAGGTGGTTCCCCCTTAATCTTAATAATCCATGTGACCTGACCCTGTTTCGTTGAGTGAGCCTGGAAACCCTGAGGAGAGACTTGTATTCATCACTTGGTACGTTCTTTATCTTCGTACACTATGTGATAATATGGGTGTAGCTTGACTGGTTATATGTTCCCACTTCCCAACCATGAACCTGCTCAATATGATGTATATACACATATACCATTTTGTATGCAAAGAATACATCTTTGCATCTTAGTTGTAAAAAGTGGACCACTTGTAATATACAAAGTGTATATTACAAGCGGTCCACTTTTTACAACTAAGATTCGTTCCCTAAATCTGTCTTTAGGTGAAATTTTTAGGTAAATCGAAACAGTAATATTAGAGTACATAATATATATACAGTAATAATAAAAGTAGCCACTGAAGCTACATAATGTTTTCACGAGTGTCACAAAGTAATGAGTGCATTTGTTACTACGAACCATTGTATTTCTCTATTTTTTTCATATACAGTAATAGGCTTTATGGCAGTCCATTTGGAAGTACAAGTTCATAAGTTGGATATTCTTAACTCGAGGACTTCTTTAATAAGAATATCATTTAGGTATTGTATGTTTGATTTCATTGGAGCCAATGAAAGTGGCTTAAAGTCATTTGGTTTCATTGGACCCAAACCCTTATATTCTTATATTCTGTCTTATATTATTAGACTGCAAGAGGGTGACAAAATCCTCTCCAAATTAAGAATTACACACTCATCAGGTTAGTACAGTAGTTTTTCTTTATTCACACGCCACTGTTTTACTTGACTCCTTGGATCAGTTCTGTCAGGTGAAAACAATCTTAGTTCCCCATTGCAAAAGTGATGCAACACTATGACAATCTAGTCACATTTGATAAGCAATTGCAAACTCACTGGTACTGTCTTTATGAGGCCTCTGCCTGACCTGCCTGCTTCATCAATGTCGGTCTTCAGCAGATCGGCACAGCCTATATTCAATAACTATTACTGTGGTGACAATTTCTAAAGCTAATCAAGCTAATTAATTGATCATCACTGACAGCAGACTCTGGGAGGAAGCGTCGTTTACTGTCAGTAGTGGCTATATGTTGCATAACTATGAAGATACTTCAATAATTAAGTTAATTGAAAACTTGGCTACATTTGAATTTATTATAGTGTAAATTTGAATGTGTTGTATCGAAATCTAATTTCAATAATGTCTGAAAAGCACTGAATAGCCAGTAATGTTAGTAAGACGTAAGTAAATTAGTTAGCAAAGAACAAAAGACATCATTCGTGTAACAGATTATCTGATTGTCACATTTACTAGCCATTGTAAAACCGTCAAGTTAAATCATCATAATATGGAATTACTATCATTATAATTTTTATAATGCTTTCAAATTAAAATGCAGGTTGGAAGTTACTGCAAGAGTGACCATTGCGCTGCATTGTATTTTTTGAGCAATCACCTCTGCTCACGCTCATATGTGATGACATGGCGCCTTAATCAAAATCTAATTACATGGAACCTCCAGCTTCCTTCAGATGCAGAACACCGACTCCTCGCCCCCGAAAGAGTACAAGCCTTCAAGTTACTTGAAACGTCTGGGATGATCGGTCAATTAAGCATGTCTGAAAGTGACACAGCAGAAGGTAAAAAGGTACAGAAGATACGCCTTCACACAGCGTGGTGAGACCAGTCTGCAGGTGAGTTATGGACAGTTTGATGTATGCTTGTCCATTTGGGGTTAATGTCCCTCATGCATCACTTAATAAAAATCTCATCTTCAAGAAGAAATCGGTTGGTCAAACAGGACCATAATCATATCGATCCATCATCACCAGCCTGTGAGTTTATAGGTAGCACCCAACTGGACACCAGGCGCCTCAGAAAACTGCTTCCGACGATTCTTTGGCTCGCATTGGCGGGTTGTAGGTGCTGATGGGGTGTCAGAGGGTTTCCTTCAATAACTTGAAATGGGCTCGAATTTGGACCAATGGGAGAAGGTCACCAGGTCTGATGAGTCCCATTTCATTTTTCACCATGTGGATGGGCAGGCATGTGCATGCCGATTACTCCGGCCAACATTCTTCTGGGAAACCCTGGGTCGGGCCATTCATGTAGGTGTTGCATTGACGTGTGACCGATCAACATTATCGCAGACCACCTACACCTATTCGTGGCAACGGCATTCCCCAATTGCAGTGCCCTCTGTCAGCAGGATAATGCACCCTGCCACACTGCATGAATTGTTCAAGAACGGGTTTCGGCGACGGGTTCAAGGTGCTGCCCTGGCTGCCAAAATCCCCAGACGTCAACCCTATCAAGGATCGTTCTGTGCTGGAACAGCAAGCCCGATCGGTAGTGCCTCTACTTTGCAACTTGGGGGACTTAATGGCTCTGCTGCTGACAGCATCACCTTCAGAGGTCTTCTTGAATCCATGCTATGGAGGGGTCACAGCTGTTTTGGGGGCACAGAGAGGAGCAACAGCATATTAGACAGGTGGTCATAAGGTTTTGGCTCCTTGGTGTATAATAATAAAAGCTGCAGATATTTACAGATCATACGACTGCTTCGGGAAGTGGGAACATTTTGCCAGTCAAGCTCCGCTGAAGTTTAACATGCAGCCTCATCACATCTGATCGGGCTGGAGTAGCTGGACTGGGGGGGATTTGGAGGTGGTGAACGGCAGACAATCCAGGCCGCGGCGTCACCACAGTCCTTGACCCGATCGTACCCCGGGGTCCCAGAATGCATCTCCCCGGCCGGGCGTCGTGGCCCAGCAGATAAGGGATGATGAATGCAGATTGTTTTCTCTCTGACAGCATCATTAGTCTGCAGTGAGTTAGAGCGCGTGCGAGAGGCTCTCCCCCGCTGCGCGATGAGCGATGGCTGCGTTGGCGGGGGTGCGGTCGGGTGGGGGGGGTTGGACATAGCAGCGCATGGTGTCCCCTGACGGATGAGTGCTCCTCTGCCGGCCTGACGTGATGGCGGCCATGCTCCGTGCCATCTGAGCTGCCTTTACCGGCGTACCTTGTTTGCTTTGCTCTTCCTAGAGGGCTGCCTCTCGCCCCTGCGCTCTATGTTATCTTTTGTTCTTCCCGCGGCCAAGTCGGACGACGCGCCCGGCCGCGTCTGAGCGCTTCTCGCTCCGGTGACTCTCCACTTTCCGGCTTTTTATCGAGCTTTCACAGCCTTCGTTTTTCATTCCCTCCATCCTTTCAGACTCAAAGTAACACTTGCTTTGAAGGTCAATCTAACGTCCCATTTCTTTCGCTGCCATCTGAATTTCTAATTCATCTCTATGTTTTTATAAACCATTACTAGCTAGTACAATTTGAATGTATTACTCAGTGCTAAAAGCTTGTTGCATTAGACAGCGAGCAGGCGTATTTGCCTGTCCATTATCCTTATGACTTTAAATATCCTCCGCCTCTGTACAATAGTGTAAGCTACATTTTATATAACCTCTTACCTAGTGTAAAGTTGTGGTGACTTTACCCCAGGAAGCACCGGGCACAAGGCACCATAGTCCAATACAGTGGATTACGGCAATTTAATTTGCCCGTATCCTTCAGATGACTGAATAAAATCAGTGTAGTTTTGGCATTACAATGGCATATGACGCGTTATCGCCATGGTGATCATTGTTTCGGGGACCACCTGATGCGAACTTCTTCCCTCTGTTCCGATCCCACCCAGCTTCCATGATTGGCTGATTAGGGTCGGTCAGGGGAACTAATTATGCAGTTACCAGCATGCTCTGCACTTTAAGTAGTTCACATTAATATGTTTATTTCTGTAATTCTGTTAATACACAAGTACATGGTGAAACCGTGACTGTGCCGCTTCTATTATTAAGCTAACAGTGGTGTAGCAGCCCCTTCCTGCCTTCAAAGGAGCATAAAAGAGGTGCCCCGGGTTCAGCTCTGTGAATCTCAAAGCGCAGTGCCTTCAGAGCTACACAACGTTTACTCTCACAACAGAAAAGTAAATGCATGTGTCTCGTGCTCATACCACACCATTGCGATAGTGATCAAAAGAATCCGAGAGCACTAAAATCGTTCCAAAAGAAAATACCTTAACTGGTATGAGTCCAGCGATAACCAACCCAGTATACCATTAGCTGCAATATACATCAAACCCCATATAGCAACCCGTATTACAAATGGACCCACACAGACACAACTTGCAATGATATATAGCACACTTTCAACATATAATGTCCATGTCCCCCCCCACCCACCCCCCCCCAATGCAAGTTTCAATTCAACAGACAAGAACAAAAGACCGCAAAATAAATATAACAGAATAAGCTAAAATAAATAACAGACATTTAATGACAGCATCCTATGGACTTAAGTGAAATACTCCGGAGTATTTTAATATAAATGCTGTTATGGTGCAGGCCTGGACGAGGCTTGGGTGCGTTGAGGCCAAAACGGTAATGGCCGCTTCGCTCGGAGAGGGGAAAAAAACACTCATTACCTCCACTCAGTTCCAAGCTGGCTCTGGCAGGATAATCCACCAAGCATCCTCCACGATACAGGAGCTCCCACGAAGCCCGATTAACTCTGCGTGTACCCGGTAACACAAAGTGCTATCGGGATCTTGTCTTTCCAGGACTGCGCAGTCTGCCAAAACTGGCCCGTTTCAGACCAGCCGGTTTACCCAGCGCTTTACACAGGAATCACAAGCTTATAATCTTACCCCAACTTAATATTTTACTTAGTTATTACCCAACTACATAAATTAACACAATACTCTTTTTTTCCCGTACTCTCCCCAAACAGCGATCTCTCCAATCCAGCTGTCTTCCCCCTTCCTCTCTCGCACACTTTTTGCACACCTTCCCGCTTTCTCCCGCACCCCGCCCCATCTCTCCCTCTGATTGGGGTTCCAACACAGACTCCCAATCAAATTGCAGCCATTCATTGACTGACAATAAAGGGTAAACCTCAGCTACTACCTGCAAATGATCTATGGGCAAGCTTTAAATGAAGCTGAGCGAAATTAAACTAAAAGGTAAAGTAACAACAAAAACAGAGTAACTTTTTAGAGCTGTCTTGGCATGCTTGTCACAATACATTTATTTGTGCTCATATGTGAGTCTGGTACATTGAAACCGAACGGCGCCCTCTAGAGTTGTGACGCGACATGAACAAGGAGGCAGCATGACTATAAGTACAAAGCAGATTGTACTCGCCGATGTGTTTGACGTAATTTTGTCCGGACGTCCTTTAAAGCATTCAACCACCTTTACAGCGGTGTATTTGCACCACCCAGGGAAACCCATCCAGAGATCCTAGCGTAGGAATCGAGCTCAAAACCGTGGAGTTGCGGAGTTACAGTATATCACACTTTGTGTATGTCTTTGGTCTATTTTTAAATCATACTAATTTCTTAAGAAAGCTTCCCGGTTCCCTGGAAATGCAGGATATTGTCTTTTAACTGACAAACACCTTCTCCGCTCAAAGAGAAGCCTTAAGGCTTGAGTCAACAAACCAGCACGAGGAAACCAATGATCGAGTAAAGAAAATGCTTTTCAAAGGGGACTGTTTTAATGTCTCTGCCTGCTCAGGGGCTTCCAGACATCTTTCTGCGATGGGCCTGCATAATGGCTGTATGTTGATGAGGCCTCGTTGGAGTATGCTCAAGAGTAACGAAAACAAACACCCTTAATTGTCCCCCACTGCCGTGGATCCAGTAAGCCTTTGAAAGAGGTGTCTGGCACCCGTTTGAGGGGGGTGCACGGGGATCAGCCTTAAGGCTTGAAAAATGCATGAGGCCAGCATCATCCATATTCAGACAGCGGCTCCTAGCTTGCTTGTGCTGATAATTCGATTTATGCAGACTGAAAAATGGTTCCAGGCAGCCCACCACCCCTTTGACCAAACTTAACGAACCTTCCCTCGGGGACCTTGTTTGGAGCCCGGTGCTGTTATCAGACGTTTATGAGTTTCAAAACTTTGCCATTTATGTTTAAATGGTTCTCCGGCAACCAATCAGCACCCCCCTAACTCAACAAAAGTCTAATTTAAAAAGCTGCAAACCAACAAAGAAATCAAGAGCCTCACACGTCAGTAATTAAGCAAGATGTAATTCTACATACAACCAACAGGGCTAATTAATCAGGCCACTGCTTTGAAATACGACATTTCATGAAATTAAAAAAGGAATTAGCAATTAGTCCATCTGCCTCCTGTTTATCCTGGTCAGGGTGAATGAGGAGTTGGCAGTCACAGTGATTGATACAAATGCCTGGGGGGAAGGAATTTGCAGGGGTATTTTGTGAAGAAAAAATGTATCGTATTTGTATGTGATGTGCCAATTGTTATCAAGAATCTCCTGACCTTTTTTTTGTGGGGGAGGGGATACATATTGAACTAACAATAGACAACAGAAAGCTATCTGTTTCTAAAATTTAATTTAAATGTCTCCAAATCAAATCAGGTGAAACCACCGTAAACTGGCTTACATCAGACAAATTTTAAATTAGGAAAGATGAAACAAAATTTAATTTTGAAAATATTTTAGATGCACTTGCTTTTTTCACAGCAATAATTACGAATACATATGTTTTTTATATTTTGCTACTTTGATTACTGTGATTTTGTCTGTTTTTGGTTTTGAATGATAATACCCGTTTCTTTTTTCTGTCTGTTATCCAATCTCCCTTTCCCCCAGGGAAAATTTACAGGCAGGAAATTACATTTGTTACATGAAATGCATGTTTATCTAATTAGGGATTTAATTGTGTTTTAGAGACAAGCTCTGCATTGGAATGAGGCATTACCCTCCAATGGGTAATCGAAACATGATATATATGTATATGATGATATTTTTAAAACAAGGACCTTTCCCAAATGTAAGGCTGGGATATTTTTTTAGCTCAAGATTAACTGTGCAAGACACAGGAGTCTTTTGGTAAAATAGTGGCAGACAAA
Organism: Brevimyrus niger; assembly: GCA_015164015.2. Classification (NCBI taxonomy): domain Eukaryota; kingdom Metazoa; phylum Chordata; class Actinopteri; order Osteoglossiformes; family Mormyridae; genus Brevimyrus; species Brevimyrus niger. The sequence goes on from JAABNY020000025.1 coordinate 3,674,152, forward strand.
TTAAGTAAACTCACCGAATTATCTGAAACAAACCGCTCAAGTACACCAAGCAAATGATTCACCAAACCTGACAAGCCATCTATGCCTCAGGAGGAGTGTTTGAGACTTAAGATTAAACTGAAGGAAGAGGAGGATAGTTCTCGTGCAGAAAGAAAAATACAGACCAAGATATTGAGTCAACCAACCAGTTGAGTACTATATGACTGTGAGTCTTTATATTCATCTGATTGGTTGTAAGAAAATCTGGATTTTTACTTTCTGGACCTAAACATTACGCCTCTGACTGGACACCAGAGCTGATTAAATACTGGGAGGTCCTGTTGTGAGAGTAATATACTCCCTCCTGGAACAAGCAACCATGAAAGCAGGTTCTACCTGGCTCATGGAACATAGCACAGTAAGTATTTTAATTATATTAGTTAAATATAAATTATTATGAACATTAATATGAAACAAAATATTTTTTCTGCTATGACGCTAAATGTGAAATAAGGCTTTAACCAGTAGAGGGATGCAGGAGCAAATGATTTAATGATTAAATGATTGAAACACTGACATGGATGAACAGCATTGTAATAGTCCTTGAAAGATAAAGGAAATTTAATCAAATTTGTAATTTCTCTACAATCGTAACTCAAAGGGTCCATAAAAAGATACTTAAGATATCTCAAATTGTTTTGCCTTTTTAATATTGGAGGTATTTTTCTTATCTTTTTTTTTTTTTTGGAAATGCGATAAATGGATGGATTTTTTCACCACTTCAGCTGCTTCTTCATTGTTATTGACTTGAAAACTCTATTATATCCATAAAATTGCACCTGTTCTATAATCACCATGACTCCAGGACTATCAAATGATTTTTATTGGATGCTGAAAGACGCAGCCGCTCGCCTGCTCACTTTGCCCCATTTTAACAAGACGGCCTGATTAGAAAGCCGTCTCTCCACAAATTGATGTTAGCCATTACAAACACAATTAGGCGTGATTCGATTTCACGGAGATGGTAGCTGTTTTTTACAGGAATTTATTTGTTTATTCAGACGAAATAGAAGGTGGAGATACACAATCCCAACGGACCAAGTAATCATTCGTTCACTGACCTTCTTCTCTGCCTCAGCTCAAAATATAAAAATCTGCAGTTTTATGCAATCTATAGGGGTGTGGGGGGTGAGGTTTATTATCCTCATAACTTCCACAATCCGACTAAAATTTATACCCAGTTATTAAATCTGCTGGAATTGACTAGTAAATTAATGTCTATTGTTTAAAGAAAATACAGGCAGTTTGTGACTGACGTAAGTAATGTACTCCAGAAACACTTACACAACTCAGATTTACCTAGTAATATTACTAAGAAACACATAATAAATAATTGAAAATATAAGTGTGAATTTACTTACAGTTGTATTTTGCCTTCTTGTGTTAGAGTTTCTGTAAAATCCATGTATCTGAGATATTTTTTGCATAAGTCTGAATTTACTTTAAGGTCGATCCACGAAACTGAAACTGACTATATCACATTATGATATCTTGCTGTCAACCTGAGATATGTGGTAAACATGTGATGTAGGTCAGTGTTGGGTCATAAAACAGCAAAGATACACCAAATCCCCGGTTGCTAACGTTTATTAGCACTCTGGCTAAAGGCTAAGGGTGCTCCACTGTATTTGACAGCTTGTGGACCTGCTCAATAATAAAATATGAACTCGGTGCCTGGTGTTTGTTGATCTTCCTGGTCAGACATGAATGCACATCGGCACTTGGGCAGAGAGTAAATAAGCAGCCAGTAAACACGACACTTGAGCACTGTTCAGTGCTTCGGCTGTTGGCACTGAGGTCACGTAAACAGTGCCGCCAGACACTCCATTCCTGCTACTGAATGTCACCATTCTCTATTCAGCCATATGAAAGCCATCAGAGTTTGTCCCCTAATATCTTCGGGGCGATTTTGCTCATCTGTTTCATCCAGAGTTTGCTTGACATCTCTATGCCACCTGGACATCTCAGCTTATTTAAATGTCATCTTTGTCTAACACTGTTGCATGATAATACCCGTTTTTAGTGTTCTCTCTTTTTTTTGTCAATAAAAAAGAGTGAATTCACAGATCAGCCATACGAAAAACAAAGTTTATCCACTTGAACCGCTTCATGCTGATTGGAACACATTAATGAGTAATTTGAATATATAATGGACATTGATGATAATGAAAATTGTGGAAAAAATGTGTAAATATTGAAGATACATTACATTAATCACATTAGTTTTTATGAAACCACTGTATTAACATAATAAAATGTAAAATACATAAATATAAGATCATATAAAATATAAGATCGAAAATGTAAGAGTGATATGCATTCTATTCAGGGTTACAGCAATTTACACAAAAACCAAAGTACTATTACAGAGACAAACGTGGTCAGATTTCATGAAAAAAAAATACTACCATTTAAGGATTGACAGAAAGCCAGCTGGTCTTTTCTATGCATTAAATAAGAAGCATCCATTCTGTTCTAACTCCTCAGTCCGTCCTGTCTGACCGTTGTAACCCAGTGAGGGGTCACAGTGACCCCGGCGCCTCACCTAGTATCCAGAAGGCACAGGATACCATGGATGGGAAGGCAGACGCACTGGCAATGACATCATACCACGTGTGTGTTTGTGTTTGTGTTTGTGTTTGTGGGAGGAAAGCGAAGTGGCCAGTAGAGTGTCACAGAGACATTGGGGACACATGGGACCGTGTTATATTGCCAGTGCATTGGGTGGGGCATGGCCACCCAGATACAATCGTTGGCCCCCAAATGGCCCCACCAGCAAAAAAAAAAAAGTGACTAGATAGTGACTACAAATAATAAAATGAATAGACTGTAAAACAACAAATCAAAGTGAATCAATGTGCAATTCCTTAACTTTCATGTTGACATAGTTTTCATCTCCTCTATATACAAAATAATCTGTACCTAAATGCAAATTATCCTCATTGGGCGGCCGGGCATTATGCATGACAGCTTTAGTGTGCCACCCCAAGAATTTCAGATGCAAAATCTGGCCACAACTATGAAAAAATTCTGGGGGGCGCTATTGTGTTTTGCTATCAAATCTCTGATAAAGCATACTGTATGTTCATACTGTATGAAATGTCTAAAGATGGTTTTTTTTGGTTGGGATTGGGGAGGGAAGAGAAAGGCAAAAACACACATAGAACCGAGCAATTAAATAATTTGTGCAGCTAAAGGCGGAAAGAGCAGGTGGTCCCTTGTCTAGATGACCAATTATTTTAATTTATGTCAATCGAATAATTAACACCTTCAGTGGATGTGCAGCCAGCAACTGCCAACACATGTTTCGTTTTAAAAGTATTAATTACTTTGTTTACCAAATTATAACTCTTGCTTGTGGTTATTAATGTATCTGACTTCTTTTAGATGAAAAACAACTATTTGTTAACCGTTTCTTATCCATATTCACTTCATCATGTATTTCACTGAAGATTACCGGTATACTTTTTTTGAGTAAATAACATCTTGAACCTTTGATATTTTATAAAATGAACATCATTAGTGCCTTAATATGCATGAATTCATTAATGTATCTATCACTTATGCAAGTCACATAATGCATTTCAACACTAGATCATAATTACAATAATAAAATTCCATCCATCTGTTCTCCATCTGATAATATACCAATAAACAAAAATGTATAATAAACAAAAAAATTGTAACAGAATACACCAGTCATTAATGATCTTTCAAAAATTACTAGATGACTGTGAATCAACATCATAAAGACCAGGATTGTATATTATGCACTAAGATTGCAAAAATTAAAAAAAAATAAAAAATCACTAATACATCATAGGTCACAATGCAGTCTTTAGACTTTATTTGCTATGTCAGTAACATGGATTTGCAATTCTGACTATTTTACAATAGAACAAGGAAAAGCCCTTCATGCTTAGCTTTTCTGTTTTATTGACTCTTTTTTGCTTATTAATAGTGCTTGATATTGATATAACCTTTTCAATAATCCAAGGTTTTCTTTGTCTTTAACAGTAACAATTAGTAATACTTTACAATCCTTCAGTTGTTGTAAGCCATTGATTCCTTTTCCAATGGCATATAAATGTAAAAATAAATGTATTTTGTTACACTTTACATTAACTGCACCTTCATGATGCCTTTATAATGTTCATAGAACATTCAGTGCTCTTACATAATGCATTTATAGAGCATTCATAAGCCTGTAAGTATATCTTAATATCCTACCATACCTTAACAGCCTTAATACATACTAAAAACAAACATTATATGATAACAACAAACATTATAATCATTTAATCTGATGATGTTTGCTACTAATGTATATTAAAGCTATTTTTAAATGTTATGGTATAGATGCATGCATGCAGACTATGAGTGTTCTATAAATGCATTATCAATGTATTATGACATTGCACTGAATGTTCAATTAATGTGCAATGAATGCTTTATGAAGGTGCAGTTCATAAAAAGTGTGTATTTTTATATATTATGCAGTGAATTTTTTAATAAGTCTGTTTTTTTCTTTGAAGGCTGTGTGGGTTGAGCGCAGGTTCACATAATACATTATTTATTCACTGTATTTAGTAATCCAGCAGTGTCTGCATGCAGTGTGACGCACACGTGTCTTCATGCGTGATCGCTAAGGACTTCCAGCTCACGCCTCTCGCAAGGCCAGAAAACAAATTTGTAAACATCATGTTTTGCATTCTCCCTCAACCAACTAAGACGTTATTTAGTGCTGAGTCCGGGCTTCTGCTCGTGCTGCACACAGTCAACGAGATTTGTGAAGCATTTCGCTCGTGGATAAACCTCCTGCAAAGCGGATCAGCCAGGCAAACCGATAATTACAGAGCGTGCTTTGGAGAGGCGGCATGTAGTGTGACTATGCCGTGCTACTTTGCTGCCTTTAAGAACGGAAGAAAATATGACCAAAAATCATTGCATTCATCATCAAGGTGGTTACAGGCCCAGTTACACAGTATACAGACTTTATAGATTATAGCTTTTATTTTTTTGTTCCACCTTTTTAAACCTGCTTAGGTTAAATACTCTGCTGGCAAAAGGGTAGTCATGGCTCCCCAGGGGAACTGGACCCTTTTGATCCAGGTCCTAAATTAATAGCCACCAATCACAGAATCTTGGCCGCTGTGACATGAAAACTATTACAGGGGAGACCTTTCTTTCCAGGAAAGGCCACTCAGACCACGGTTCCCTGCTCTCACTCAAAGCGGCGACACGCTTCCCCCCCACCACCACCACCACTGCTCGGAACTTTCCAGAAGAGTCGGTTTCCCAGGTCTGGAGATATGTGTCAAAGGAAAAAAAAGCCCTGTCAAGTGAACCGGTATTGTGCTGGGACAGCCATGGGTCGGGAAAGTGCTCTCGGCAGAACCACCAAACAGCAGGATACTGTAGAGGCACAACAAAAATGAATGGTTAAGGGGTGTGGCCAGAAGATCGACAACCCTCTTGTGAATGATTAAGTCCACATTGAGCAATCAGAGTACAATTTCCTCTGGAAGACCTGTCCTGGCTCAATACAATCAGATATGAACATACATATTAAGATGTATACTATATAAAGCAGCGATGCTGTGGTGAGCAGCTTCCCGCCTGTGCTCTGCATCTGTGCACCTCTCCCCTTGACATGTGAGCTTCCTCTGGGTGCTCCGGTTTCCTCCCGAAGTTCAAAGACATGGAGTTTGGCTAATTGGTGTCTTTAAATTGCCCACAGTTTGTGCCTAGTAATGGACCAGCATCTGGCATCCCGTCGAGGACGTAGCACGGCTTTGTGCCGTATGGCGGTGTTTTTTCGACCCGCTCCTCGAGGACCCCACGACGGTCTGCGTTTTTGCTCTCTCCCAGCTCCCAGCCAGACAGTCCACAATTTTGCTCCCTACCAAGTGATGGGAGGGAGGAAAAATATGGACTGTCTGGGGGTCCGGAAGGGCCGGGATAAGAAACACTGCCTTATGTTGTCTAGGATAAGCTCTAGTCACGACCAACACCCCCTCCACCACCCTCCAGGACTCTGTTCAAGTTAGGCAGTTAGACAGGGGGTGCAGCATGAAAAAAGAAGGTGTGGGTCTATCTGTATTTCCTTTGTTGTCAGATATTTTTCAAGGCTTCCAATATAACAAATACGATAGTTTCACAGTTTCACACAATTGTAAAGTAGTTAACTAAAAGAGGCTACCGTTCCCTTAATTAGCATCCGTACTCCTGAACCGTACTAAATACCATGTATACAACAAGTACATGAGGTTATCAATAAACAGATATAAACAGGAGGAATCATTGAATCGGTCATCAATCGGTAAAATAATCAGTCAGTTAGGCTGCCAACTAAGCTTGCGGCTCCTTCTCACAGACAAACAAAGATGACACCAGCAGTTACATATACATGCCAAAACCCTACAAGGTTTAATCTAACGATGTTGCTAAAAGGACATTGACAGCATTGAATTCCCTCAGGGCGGCCCAGCAGTATGAGATCACAGGTGGGGCACGAAGGTTTCAGCGCCGACCACCAAGCCGTCCGGCAACTGGATGAAATTTAATTCCGGTGCGAATTAATCAATAAATGTGAAATGATATATTGACGGAGTGGATCAAATCGAATCATCGCCGGGAGGGGGGGGTGGGGGAGCAGCAACTGTGCTGCCACTCTGAATACATCATTTCCTGTAAAGGTCTGCTCTCAAATCACGTTACCACTGACTTCTAAACCTGAAGGAAGGACAGCCGTTGTCAAAATATCCATCACCCGGAGTTTTGAGCGTATGCAGTTATTATTGTCAAGGCCAGCGGATGGATCATTCCGGAAGGAACGTGCCTCGTGGGCTTTTCATGCTGCTGCAGTGCTTGTATAAACATATACCTCCTGGCCAGCTTCCGGTGGTCTTTGCCCCACCTTTCAGTCTCCCACGGTCCAGCTGTCGAGTGCGAAGAAGCAGATACCTGACCCTGGCTGGTTCGTTATCCATGCTGAGGCAGCCTCTGAGGGCTCCCGCTGGGTACAGGAGCACATGCTCCATCTAGCCTCTGGGCTAAACTCCGGCGCTTATCTACCCTGATTACAGCAACTCCCTCTGGGCGCTGGCTTCCATTAACCTCCATCTAACCCATCACTGTACTGGCTGACTGGCTATTCCCTCTCCTCATCTATGCTGGCACTGCACTCCTACTCCTGTCTTTCCACCACCTAGCAGTTCCAGTCACTGCCTGCTGCCCTATCAGATCCCCAGACCCTCACCCCCAAACTCCACCCCACCCTGACCCTCCAGTCAGCTCCACAGCAGTCCAATAAGGCAGCGTTTCCCAACCCAGTCCCCGGGGGCCCCCAGACAGTCCATATTTACGTTCTCTCCCAACACCCCACACACACATACCAGGTTTTCGAAGTTCTGCAAGCTGGGAAGGTGGGAGGGAGTAAAAATGTGGACCGGCTGGGGGTCCCCAAGGACCGGGTTTGGAGTCACTGCAATAAGGCAGAGTATTCTTCTGCTCCAAGCTCAGGTTGCTGTGTCAGCATTCAGCCACTTCCTCGACCCATTCAGCCACTTCATCCAAGTTTATTTCCCCAGTCCCAGGGTCTTATAGCTTTAATGAAATCACAGTGCAAACGAAAGCAAGCAATGGAGAACTTTGGAGAGTCTGTTCTCTTCACAGGTAATGAGGAACCCACCTCAATTTAGTGACAAAAGCTCCAACCATTTCTTTGAATCGTCATGCTAATTTTGCATGCAAAGATCATGAGACTTGAAAAAATGGGAGTTGTTTTTTTCATTTTACGACCTAAAAATGTTTCTGACACATAAAGGGTGTAAGGTTACATAAAAGGACTACATTTTGTTATGTTATATACAATTAGAATTATAATATTTAATAGTTATTTAAAGTGCCTCTCAAAATAATCCTTTATATTAGCTTGTGAAAATATCTTTATTCATAGGCAATGGCTGTCAGGATAGCGGTCTGGAGATGAGGAAGCTCACGGAGCCTGACGCTCATGCTGGCCCAGAGGGAGGTCAACGGCCGAGGGCTCAGATTGGATTTTGTCACAGCAGTGAGGGGCTGCCCACCGGGGACGGAGCAGGCAGCTCTGTGGGGGAGGGACGCATTCGAAGGCGATGGGAGGCCTCCACACCCAGGGAGGCCGGGGTGCACAAAAAGCCCAGCCATGAGTCTGAGGCATTCATCAGCCTCACCCGGCCCCCCCATCGCATCAGAGCCCAGTGATTATGCCAATGCACCACCCCCCCCCACCCTCCCAAATGGATCGCTGCAACAGCATCACGAGGAACGGAAAATGAGTAGCGGGGCCGGGGGGTGTGGGGGGGGGGGGTGCATTAAAAAGTAAAAATGGATCACTGCTACAGATGCAAGGTAGCTTTGAGCCCACGTTTCGAAGGGAAAGTCAGAGAGCAGCAGAAACGTTGGTGTCCAGCTGCTGCTGAGAAAGAGGAGAGTATTGAACATATAATGAGGGGGGGGGACAGAGAGGGAGATGGAGAGATAAGGAGGATCTGAAGAGAAAAAGCGGAACGGAGCGTAATCTCTGGGCTGATCCACAGACGGCCATAGCTGTCTTTGTTACGGGTGGCGTGCCATGAAGATTCAAGTTTGGTATCTTCTTCTTCCTGCTTTGGAAACACCAATTAATTCTACATTCACGCCCCCCCCCCTCCCATCTGAAAAGTTGCAAGGTGGACCATGCTACCGGAATGGTAAAGAGGGATGTTTGCCACAACGGGAAGCTTCTGTCGTTCAGAGTGGAGGCGATATGGCCTGATTTCTTGGCAGGCCTGCCCCAGGCTTCTTGTCATGAAGCACTTGGTAACGTTGAACAGAGCTAACTAAAGCAAGGACGGCCATTATTTTTTTGTATAAGACTAGACAAAAACAGTGCCAGTGAGTGATAACGTTGTCTTTGTTGATTTGTGGTGTTCTACAAACTAAACATGAAAGTATGAATATGCTGGAGGTATGAAAATGTAATTAATATAAGAAGCTTTATCAATAAAAGGTGTTTCCAGGTTTGGAGAGAGACAGTGATGTAAAACCAAAGATTGAGTTGCTTATTTACTTTTCACACAGTGTGCATCATGATTTACTATGTGCTAATTTCCGTTAGCAAGTCTGTGAGAATTGCCATCTTATGCTGGCATCAAACGCTAGCAGAATTAGCATTCACTTGTGTAAGATTGCATTACAAATCCATTCCGTTCAGCTGTTCTATAGTTCAAATTTCAAGTTCCGAGTTATCGGGAATGCGTCAAAACATTGGGATATGCAATATTGCTAATAATGAATATAATATAGAATATTCCCTTTGCCCTTCAGATAACCCATGCTTATTGATTGATTTCAACCAATCAGATGACAGTGGCAGAACCACTCAGACTGGTCACGCTAATAAGCAGGGCCATCTCAGCCCGGGTACAGCTTGGGCTTGGGCACGGCTCACATAACCTACAATGGAAAACCGTCAGTTTTCAGTACGGTTCCATTCTTGGTGGCAGTGGAAAAGCAGCAATAGTAATAGAGTTAACAGAAATGTATAGTATGAGGAAAATTTTTTGAACATTGAAGCATATAAATTTATTCTTGTAGAACCCAAATATAAAACTCTGAACTGCAAAACTGAGCGTGTGTGTGCATGCGTGTGTGTGTGCGTGTGTATGTGTGTGTGTGTTTTCCAGTCCACTCTAATTTAAAAATCAGATTCCATGTGTTCTGGGTGTCATCTGTATCTATAATTGAACTTTTTTTTGTAACATGGAAATTGGTGCACTGTGGGCCTTGGTAAATCAGTTACACAGAGCCACAGAACAAACCCGATTCCCATCTTCAACACAGTATATAATAAGCGGCGTTGCACACGTAACAGGAAGTGGGGCTTGCCGAGCTGACAGCGCTTATTTGCTTAGAGTGACTGAAGCACTCTTACAGCACTGCTGTAATTACAGTGCTGATTCCCTGCAAGGCCTCCAAACACTCCGAGGGCCTGGAGAGAAGAAACCGGCTCAACTGCAGGCTGACATTTCTAGCAGAGGATGAATTTTTCTTCCTGCATGGTCTTCCAGCCTCTTCTCCAATGGATTCCTTCACCTTCACAACCCTCTTTGCACATGAGGAAAAACGCAGCCTCATGCTTGGGGACGGAAATTCTTCATTGCAATCTGCAATTTATTTCGTCCCCCCTGCTTCAATTCAGGTCTACCCCCCCCTGCACCCTCCCCATTTATCTGTTTGGGAGCCGCTGTCCCTTTGAGTAATAAATCACTCATGTTTACACCAGAGTGGAACAGCCTTCTCTTGAAAACTAACCCCAACCAACTCCACCCGATTATTCTGTGGCCACGAATATAACGAGCCGCTCCATCTCATTTGCCGCTTCATTATCTTGGGCGGACAGCGGTGTTGGCAACACTATCGTACACAGATTAGCCTTCCGTCTTGTCGAGTACAAACAGCGCCACGGTTTGTTTACCCCGTCCACATCCACAAAGCTTCACCTTGCCATGTCTTTACCTAGCGAATAGGCTTCTGAAGAATGGAATGCCCCTTCTGGTGCACCTTCCATGACCCCCCCCCCACCCCCCCCTTCCCGCCTCTTCTCCCCCCTCAGGTGTTTGTCAGAGAGGGAGCCCCCCCCCCTCGCCCCCCCCCCTCCCCCCCCCCCCCCCCCCCCCCCCCCCCCCGACACTCATGCTACGGCTTTATTTCCTGCAAGTCACGCACTGAAATACAAAACTTTCAAAGAGCCTTTGCAAGCAGAGTAACATCCCATTTGCAGCACCGAGCTAGCTTGCGATAAAAGGTCAAAGCTTGTTAACAATTCTTTCCTTCTGTGCGATGCAAATGGGGACCAGAGAACAATGAGAAGATGGGGTAAGTAACACAGCAAAGCTAATGTCTTCCCACCTTTGATTGCATAAAGAACAGGAAATGCCCCCCCCCCCCAGTAGCCGCAATTCTTCCTCATTTAAGAACAAAGGTAATTGTGTAAAGAGAGAAAAACAATACATAAGGCATTTTTTCAAATGTAAATGCTTATATAACTCCTACTAGCATTATCAACCAGTTCGATAAATAAAATAATAATAATATAATTTGGGGATTAAAAGAACTATTTCCTTGACAAAGGGGTAAACAGAACAACAAATATTTTGCTCTAACAAACAACCTGAGATAATAACCTAGCAATCGGAGCCTATTATTGGCTCAGGCGCAGGAAGTGATGAACGGCTCCACTCTCGGTGAGGACGTGGCGGGGCACGAACACGGAAAATCCCATTTAATTTCCATCCGCAGCGCTGCACCTCGGGCAGCGCGAGCAGCCGGGCCTGCGCTCGCGTCTCCAGACGAGCGAGGCGAGATCGCTCTTGAAGATAGCTGAGCTCTCACCCTGCTTCGCCCCCGGGAGCCAGAGCTCCTGTCCGCTTCCCAGCATGGACAGGCGTTTCATAATGATGGAATGCACAGACTTTTATCTCCACAATGGAACAAATTGCTTTCTGATAAGGATGGAGGAGTTGTTTATTTACGTATAGTGGATGCCTTGGTCATTCACTTACACCTCCTGTCATTTTTTTTTAAAAAAACTTTGACCAGCTATCTTACATTCCTTGCGAGCTGCTGAAGAAGAACAAATTGGGAGCAGAGGAAGAAAGAAATCGACAGAGTACATAACAAAAGGCAAACACAATAAAACCCAAAATGATGAATCCATTAATATGCCTTTTCTGGCCTATCACATACTCCCAGCACATTGCCATCAAAATGAAAAAGGATCCTCTCTAAAGCGGAAGGCTGTCTGAATACCCAACCGCTGCCCGACGCCTTTGCCCGTCTGCCGCCGCTTCTTATTGCAGCGTTTATTATTACGCTGTAACAATGCTCCCGTTTCCATGACGCTCCTTAACAGGGTCTCACGAGCGACAGTGCCCGCACTCGATTTCCCCTCAAAAACATTTTCCCCGATTTTTCGCGCTTAACATTTCACTGAACGTGTGCCATGCAAATACATGCTGGAAACTAGCGTTTTGTTCGTGAAGATCTATTTCTGAAAAAAGCAATTTAGGTCGAACTAGCCTGGCTCTTGCTGTTATCTGTACCAGATTGCTATTCATCCTCATAAATTTAAAATGTGAGAACGTAAAAACTGTGCAGAGCTAACACGTATTGCCATAACAAATTGCCGTTTGTCGCAGCCAGTTATTGCGTCTGACTGTAATTGAATTTAATGTGATGTCAGAGGCAATGCCTTCTTACAAAGTCAAAATTTCATTCATAGTTTTGCAGAAAACCACGCATATAAAAATGCATGACCAGAGAACAGTGGAAAAACCAGAGATGTACAAGGAAACGACAACATGAATGTCTGTATTGTGTTTTGCTTTGTCAGTTTATTGTATTAGGAAGCAAGTGATTGCACTCCCTGTGGATTTAAAGTAGGTAAACATAAGTTTATTGTAACTGACCTGACATTACAATGGAACATGAGAGCGGTGATCAGACAGGGATGCTGTTCAGGACAAGGCCCAGACCTTAACAAGGGGCAGCCCTCTCAACTCCCAGCTAGTAATGCTAATGCAATTTAATATGCAGATTGCAGCATGACAGTATTGGAAGGGACAGTAAGTCAGGTGACCTCAGTTCACATGCTGAATGGTGATTCCGTCTCGCCTCGTTCCGTGTTTCCTGCGATGCCTCATTCTTCAGAATTGTTGAGTGAGAATTTCTCTTGTCGAGGACATTATTTTTCACATGGATCTGTCCAACACCACCAAAAGAGGCAACTTCACAAGTTCACAACACGTGTTTGAATAAAATGCAAAGTCTAGCTCCTTTCGTTAAGACTAACAAAAGTATTCTCACATCTCGTTCCGCATGACTCAGAACGACAGCGATGAAGACAAATGTAAATGAAACCTGATCACAGCCTGACAGTGGCAGTGACACTATTACTAGTAGCCAGACAGCAGCATTGAATAAAAACACAGCAAATAAAGCCACTTCATTATGCACAGATTACAGAACCCAGTAATTACTGGGCAGTCCAATGCCAGCCGCGGTGACTCAGAGTATTTTTAAGTCTTATAAATCTTGTTCCATCACATTATTAATACTGTCACTGTCAGTTATACGTCTGATTGCTTCAGACATTTTGAACGTCCCTTTAAGGGATCATCTGCATTTATCAGCTCATTAAAAAATCAAAGCCCAAGCCTGGCTCTTACAGTCTTTCTGTACATCGTAGGTATCGGAAGACTGCCACATTAAATTGACGGTGCGCTAAAGCTATTAATAATTTTTAATAATGCAATATGCACGGTTGTAATAAGTGCAAGTGGGTTGTTATAGTATATTTCCATAGTCACTGTAGATTCTGGGGGTTTTAGAAATAGAGCTGAGGGTGCCCCCCCCCCCAAAAGGATCCCTGGTGGAAGGCATGCAGGTTTGCCTTATGTCTTATGGAAGGCTCCTGTTTCCCTGCTTTCCTGGGGAGAAACCTTTGAGTGAACATTACCTTTAGTTTAATGTTTCTGACACACAGCTCCAAAAATCCCTGCTCCGGAGTGACCCCCCCCCCCCCCCCCCCCCCCCCCCCCCCCCCCCCCCCACCCCACCTTCTTTTTTTTTTTTTTTTTATCCAAACTTAAAAAAATTATAAATATATAAATAATATATAAAATAATTTCATT
>JAABNY020000025.1:3687918-3703334 GCA_015164015.2 Brevimyrus niger
TTTTGGAGTTTTTCGACCCCAAACTCCAAACATCCCGTCTCGCCGGTTGGCCCCCCCCCCCCCCCCCCACACACACACACACACACACACACACACACACATTTCCGCCAATTTTTTTTTTAAAAAAAACCTCTGAAGATAAGACATTTTAAAGGCAATATCATTTAAATACACCATATTCTCCACATTATCTACCCTTCAGTGGATGACTTCTGGTATGAGAGCTACAAGACCTTGATATAAGGCAGATGACAGTGCCAGCGAGCCTGCCCATGTCATAGACGTGTAGCCCTAGCCAGGTTTGACCTCATTACCGCTCTTACCTCTTTAAAGGCTCTCAACCGGCTCAAATGGACACGGGCCGAAGCGTAAGGTTCCCCTCCCAGCTGCCGCTCAACGTGCACACGAGGCTTTCCTGTGGGAACCTCGACTCCTTCCCATGGTCAAAAAAAAGTGCTGATAGCTTCATTGGGCGTCTGCAAAACGCTGCCCTGCTCACAGCAACCCTGTGCTGGGCGACAGGTCAGAAGATTCAATCCATTCTATATTTACATAGTGCCTTTCACTACAGGGTCGACCCTAAGGGGCTTGACATGGGCAACATTAATGTTAACATCAACGTAACATGGGTAACGTTACTACAACATTCGTACGGGAAAATACATGAGACAGTGAAAAGGGGAAAACAGAAAGAAAGAAATAAAGAATGAAGGATGAAATGGCAGCAGTCAATGGAGGAGAGGATCCAAACATTCCCAAGTAGAGACACAGGAATCTGTAGGGGTCCAAGGTTAACTAGCTTCCCAGCTCCCCCAGGCAGAGAATGGGCCTGCTTGCTAAAAGCAAAATGTAAGCTGTGGTCAAGATCAAAGCCAAAGTGCAATAATGAGTCGGTTCTCCATGCCTGTCTGTGTGAGTCAGCTGACTGAAGGCTGCACCCATGTATGAACTATGCCTTTACTCAAGGCATGGAGAGGATAAATAAGGAACAGCCGATGAGGAGGCAGATGAGGTAACCTGTAATTCTGGGTGCTCTATCAATGTCCGGCCACCTCGACTTTGCGAGGCTGTCAGCACATGGACAAGTTCCGCACCAGGCTTAGACTATCTGTTACGTCTCAGTCACCGCCCTCAGACTTGTCAGGTTTATTCATCCAAGTAAAGCGTAAATAAATTTGCGGGAGATGAATTCCTTCTGACCCCAACTAATTCCCGTAATGAAGACAAATGACAGCGGAATCGCTTTCGACTGCCCCGGTGACAAAGTTGTGGACATCACATGGCAGACCCGTCCATTTTCGTTTGTCGGGGATCTGTGGGTAGATAGGAGCGTCGTTTTACATCGACTCTGAGCGCCACCCCCATCTCCTTCTGCTTTGTCATAAATAACAGAATAACAACATGAATGTCACGCCTTGTCGTAGTTTCAGATGTTTCCGGTGGTTCTGAGTGATATATACTGCCGCCAGTGCCTTGTGAATAACACATCAACACAGTGAAATCACCATTATTAACTACTCAAAATGAGGTTAAAACTTTGATAATAAAATGCCCAACAGCATTAACATAAATAGCTACCTTGACTAACACATATGTCTGGGAAAAGTCAGCAGATACCGCAAGATACAAAAAATTTTTATCAGTTTTTTTTTTAATAGATAAATGTAGCTACAACACATTAAAATAACCTGTAAATGCAGTGCAATTATTTTTCAATTGAAAAAATCACGTAGAAGTTGCAACCACTGATTGAAATGGGGGGGCAGGTTGATTTTTCACACATTTTGCTCCAGTCTGTCACAGCATGGTGACATCATTTGCCATGCATTCATATCCACAGCATATTACCTGTCATTCAGTTATCTGACACTTTTATCTTAAGCAAGTCACAGCAGAGGGTTGTGATTTATGGGCACACCCTGGTATTTGAACCCACAACCTTTGTGTTGCTAATAATAATAATAATAATAATAATAATACATTTTATTAATAATGCACTTTACATTTCTTTAAGTATCTCTAAGTGCTGCAAAACCTCAACAATCTAAATATGTAAAAAAGCTATGAAGTGAAAAAAATAAGAATGATAAAATCTGCTAAAAAAGGAAGGTTTTAAGTCCTTTTTTAAAACTGACAGTTGATTGAGTTGCACTCGGAGTGTCAGGAAGGGCATCAAGCGAGGCACAGCAGCACAGAGGCCCGATCGCCCATCGTGCTGAGTTTAGTTCTGGGGGGATGGAGGCGATTTTATTATGAAGAGCGGAGGGGGCAGTTTGTGGTTTGAGTTGTTGCCAGTTCTTTTAAGTAAAGAGGAGCATTTCCATAAATGCACTGGTAGGAGAGAGATCTTGTGCTTGTGTCAGCACAGCCCTGTACTTTTTGAGCCAGTGTACGTTTATAACGTTCGAGTAGCTTGATTGAGACTGATACAGTGGCATCAGTCTCCTTATTTATCTAAAATACAGAAAAGGGATGGACAGGGAAGTCAGGTGATATGGGTTTTGAGGGTTGATTTGAGATTCTAAGATTCACTTAAACTGTTACCTTATTATTTTCCTTGCCAGAGGTTATGCGAAACATAAGCAACATTCAAACAATCCCCATGTCCCTGACACACTAACCAAAATGGCTTCTTTATTACTCATCTGTTTATCCCGTGTTGCCACCCAGTCCCTGTTCATTCAGCAAACGAAGGCCCCGAAAAAGTCATTGTTCTTTCCATCCCTGTGACACAGGATAGATTTGCACCCAGAGCTGCTTAACCTCTCCAGCACCGCTCTCAGATTCAGTGATTAATTTGTAGGTCACACCTCAAACTCAGAGGCCACTCGTCAAGTCATACTGCCCCTCACCCCCACCCCAGGCACCTCTGTCTTGTAGAGTCCTCTTACAGGGGCCTCTGGTAACAGTGGGTCAGGGGGTAATTGCTAATAGTTAAATAGCATTGAGTTACACAGCAGCCATCGACTGAGCTTAAGGTTGATTCTGTGGGCACCACAGTGCTTATGAATTCCGTGGTGTGCGTGGTGATGGCACCATTCACCTTTACCATGTTAATTAGTGAAAGTCAAGAGGTACCACTCACCAGTATAAAGCAGCACCTTTATATTTTAAAGCATGTTCTGTTATCTAAATGACACAAATCAGATTCTATTGTTTTTCTGCAGCTTGTAAGATTAATACTGTATCGATCCTCAGAGACCCATCTCTGGTTACTGACCTCCTATTGGGGAAGCTTAGATCTCACCCTTTCAGATCCAATCTGAGCTCTTCAGCCAAAGGCCAGGTGGGGCAAAGGAATAAAATCCCAAAACAAATATGGCGACCTTAATACTCCAGACTACCACCTGCCAGCTCTGTGTAACTTTAAAAACTAATATTAGAAGGCTGGCTTCATTAAAATGTCTTTGTCACGTGCTATACACTCTGTTCCAGATGCTTGATCACATTGGTACAAGTTCTATGGTATTAACTCTTAATGAGTCTCAAAAAAAATGTGCAGTAATAAGCAGTTACCGCCATTCTTCTTATAGAAATGGCTCCTGTGCATCCTGGCGCCCATGATCAGGTCTCCTGCACTTTTACATTCCTGTGTAAAACATGTCCCGTTTTCCTCTGCGTTAATATTTAATCAAAGAATCCCCACTGGGGCCGGGTTTAGAGGCAGGTGACCTTGAAGGCGGCTGTATGCAATTAGTAGGATTTAGCCAGTCCATCCACCCCCAAAGCTGAGTGCTCAGCAGCATAATGAGGAAGGCCTGAGTTCCTTGTTGCCGGCCCTTCCCTGCAAAGCTCTAGCAGCTAAGGAGCAGTGCGTGCAGTTCGGCCCTTCAAGGGTACTCTCAATTACCCTTAATTTATTCTACACTCACTAACGACAATGGCCCATTTATGTCATTATATTCGGGGGGGGGGGGGGGTCAGCGCTACAGATGCACAGATTTGGTCTAATATTAGACAACGGCTGATTACTCTTGGAAAAGAACTGAAAAATAGCTTCTGCATCTGTGTATGCCTCGACAAAACAGGCATGATGAGCTCTCCATATGTTGAAAAACAGCCATGCATATTTTTCGATTTGAAAGATTTTTTTTGGGGGGGGGGCTTTTAGTGCTTGTCACACTCCATTTTTTTCAAGCACTGAATGCTAGTTGTTAGGCTAGTTAGGTTACGAGTGCTGCATGTACAGTTAGCTTGGTCTATTCTTCCAGCTGAAGTAATTTTCTGTCTGAATTTAGCGTAGACATTACAGGGTCTTATTCCTCTTAACTGTTCCAAACATGCCTGTCCCCACAGAGGCAAAAAGTTAGTTGGGAAATGTTTTTAGGATCTCCATGATAGGAACAAAAAGGCATGATTTATTCGCTAAAACACACAAAGCAGACATCCTTAAACTGTCTGCCCTGACACACATGGATTCCTATTTTGTAACCCGTTTCTAAAAGTGGAAGGCCGGAGCAATTGTGGTTGCTGACGTTCGTTTAATTAGCAATGTGCCTACGCCAACTGTGACTCTATTGTGATAAGTGCTAATCATGGATTTTGCCAGACCTGGAATTTGTCTCAGTTGAAGCGAGAGAGAAGTAACAAATAAGACTTTAATTGCAATTTAGAGCAAACAATGAGTGTCAAGAAGCATGGAGCCTAACTGAGATGTTTCTTATTGCCAGTGGCTGTGTGACGTGTTTGATTGTGAACTTTGCATGTTTTCTGTATCTTTGTATTGTTTTAGAGAGAGTGGTATTGTCAGAAGAAACTTACTTTACGGTATGCATTTTCTCTTATATGCAGTTTTGAGATTCTGAGGAAGGGTCACAATTAATAATGCTGGCACTGTTCAGATCTTCAGTTGCCAGAGAGATATTTTATGAGCACCTTAGTCAATTAAGGGGCATAAAAGAGTTGAATAAATATGGAATAGCAATACTGAAGCTAACGCTGCATAGATTCTGTTTTCCAAAATATTTATTTTATTCATTCTATGCATTATTCTTTCCAGTTCAAAACAAGTCTTGACAAACTCTTCCCAGACAACTAGAATATTCTTCATAACCCACCACTAAGCTACAGCTACATTTGTAATTATTATTATTTTTAATATTAATGTTATTTTGTCCATCCCCTGAAATTCCATGAGTAACACTTGTTACTTTTTAGTTTCATGTTAGAATAAATAAAAATATAAGCATTTAAGTAATTCATTGTAGTATGATTCATTTCTTGGCACAAACAATTTATATTAGATCAGCGTTCATGGTTCGACTTCTGATACTCAGATGGAGTTCTAGGTCAAACTGGTTTGTTCGACTTCTAGTGAATTCGAGAACTGAGGTACCATTGTATAGCCATGTTTATTATGCATTATGAATGCTTTATGAAGCTCTCATATGTAATTAACTACAGATACCTTCATAACGCAGTACAAAGCTTCCTTAATTCTTATACTGTTCATTATAATGGACTATGAAGGTATCTGTAGTGCATTATAGATGGCCGCTTCATTGGAGCTTATGTAGTATCATAATCAGCGCTATAATGCTTTATGACTGGCAATAGAAAATGCTGTATACTTCATAACGTCTTATATCGGCCAATATAATGCATCATGAAGGTATCTACTGTATAGTTTATTATAGATGACAGCTTTAAGTTAAATGTTACCTCTAAGACTCCAGTAAACACACCCAGACCCTGATGGCAAGGCCAGCCCTTGTTGGGCTTTGTGTTTCTGTTTTTCCTGTGTCCTTGTGTGGAAATGGCTGTCTTTTGTTTTCATCCCTTCCCACTGTTTTTGTTACACCTGTCACCGCTCTGGTCCCCAAATAAAATCCCTGTTCCTCCCCCCACCCCCATGTAACTCGGCTCCGTTTCTGCCCAAACCAAGTCTTGCATGTCGATTTTCGATGCCAAGCAAGAACAAGGATGAACAAGGACAAGCTAGACTGGATTTGCATTTTTTCCATTCCAGTTTTACCCCAGACTGTGGTGTTGATTGTGATGCTATTTATCCTCTGTTGTACCAAACTAGAAGTGACTTATTTAAAATTGAAATATTTGAAATTTCAACATTTGAAATATGGAATAACATTTGATTGAAATATTCAAATAACATTTGAAATATGCAATCCATGGAAACCATAAGTCATTAATATTCAACTAATATAGATGCAAACACACTAGTAATTGAAGTGTATTGGGCCATGTTACTGATCTTAAGGCTGGCAGTGCGACTGAAGTAGTCATATGAACATCTCAGATGTACACTGTTGATTATCCTGTGTTGGCTTGTGGCAAACCTGTCTCAGTCCAAATCCTCAAGATATGTGCATTGATCCTACTTTAGCTGGTGAGATGCTAAATCAAGTTTCACTTTTGGGGCTCAAAGATTCCTGAGTAATATTTTCTTTCAATAAAACTAAATTTGAGAAAAGAAACATCAACTTCAGCACATTTGTTTGCACAACACAGGGAATTGATATAATCCAGGTTGTCCAGTCCATCAGCACCCAAACTCCTAATGATTCTTCTTCCCATCTCTTATTCCTAGTTGTCCTATGTTGCTCTGCCCCGATTCTGTGCACACTTATGCAGGGCGAGCGCCAACTGAGGTCCGCCAAAAAGTCCACCGGTGACAGCAGGTCGCTGACAGCAGGAGGGGGGGGGGGGGCAGCAAGGTTGGAGGGCGGATTAACATAAAGCCCACGTGGCCAATGACAGCAGGTCAGGGTGGAACAGAGGCATCGACCTTTCAACACCCCGACACTGCTGGGATCTGGAGTACGGCTTTGAGGGCTCCGACTGAACCTTTTTTTCTAATCTTCCATTGTCCAATTTATGTTGATTTTGTTTTTGCCCTGTAAATAACAAGTATATTGGTACAGGTCAAAGCTAAGGAGATAAGGTGAGGGATGGGACATTTTTGCAAGTGAAGACAGTGGCGCTGGAGCAAGGGGCTTCCCCAAAACACACACTCTCAGTCTCCTAAACAGAAGATACGCCAAGCTTCATTAGGGCCACCCCGCACTGGCAGAGCCACTCCTCTGAAGATCTCGCCTTCTTCCCTTCCTCATTTTTTTATCCCTGTGTTTTCCGATACACTATTGATGTTGGAATCAATCAGCGGAGTGCGTTCAGAAGGAATGCTAAAATGCCTGGCCGACTTTGGTCCATCTCTCCACCGCATCCTCATTTGGTGGAAGGTCGCCTCACAACGTGGCGTTTCTCACCAATCCTGGGCCACTACATGCAAAGCAGGAGCAGCTTCTGGGTTCAAAGGAGTTTCTATTAGTGCATACAATCACCCTCCCACTCTGTTTGGTCCATGTTTGAATCATTGCTTAAATTACTTTATTACAGTAGTAAGAAATCTGGAATTTTTCCTTAAAAATATCCAATGTATAGGATTGGTCATTTGGTTAGTGGTAACAGATTTTTAAAAGTTTATATATATAGTGTGTGTGTGTGTGTGTGTCTGTGTGTGTCTGTGTGTGTGTGTGTGTGTGTGTCTGTGTGTGTGTGTGTGTTGTTGACACTATCTGTGCATGTTTGGCTCATTTATTCTAGAACCTTCTCCCATCCAGTCTGGCTTGCTTCCACAGCTGTCACCTGCCTAAAGAGGCATTGCTGTCCCTGTAACTCTGTCGTATCAGCATATATACAGTGAAGAGCTGTCTCCTGAAGGGGATGTTTCAGGGGCTAGATCAAGGTGGCATTCCAGGGGACTGAGACTCAGAAGTGACCAAAACAAGCTGTCACCATTTCCCCCCGTCCAGCGTGATTACATTACCTCCCCAGGGCCAGGCCTGAGTTGGGGAGGTGGGTACAGCAATCAGCCTCTTGTAGGCTCCTAGACCTTTGCGTGCACAAGAAACAAAGATAAAGGACCATCTTTGCTACCAGAAAGACAGCAGGCATCTGAAGCAACAGCCAAAACCAGCAGATCTGCCATTGGTCCCTTTGAAAGTTTTGCTGTATTACTGCATTACTGTATTACTGATTTTTAGGTAACTATATGTGGTCAGTTACTACTCAGTTACTATCAAAGTGTAAATCATGAACAAATATAGTAACTGCATGAAATACATGAAGCATTATGATTGACTACAAACATGGGATCATTAGGTAAGTAACACTTAGTTTCTGTATATTAATTCATTATGCATGACTGTGCCCTCTCAAGTAAAATTTTACCATTTTTTAAATAGTGAGTGACACAATAGACCCACATCTCCAGGGTTGTGGGTTCAATCCTTGCCCTCAGTTCATTGCAGGTTCTCTCCATTTTCACACATTTTTATTCCAGGGAATCTGGGTTATTCATGCAAAAAAAAACAAACATGCATTTTTGGTTAAATGGTATCTCAAAATTGCATATGGTGTGTGAGTGTGTGTCTGGCTTTGTGTGCCCTGCAATGCACTGCCGTCCCTGACCTTCAGGGCACCATGTGCTTCCTGTGACTGGCCTCCAGCTCACTACAGCCCTGTGATGGAGAAGCGGCTATAGGCAGTAGCTCATTGGGTGGATATTTTTAGAAATGTATGGAGGTTTTTATAAAAGATGGACTGAGATAGATGATAGATAGATAGATAGATAGATAGATAGATAGATAGATAGATAGATAGATAGATAGATAGATAGATAGATAGATGACATACATACATGACAGCAGTAGTATGGAGTACGTAACCTTTGGGAGACCAAATCCAGGTGACTTTAATGAACCCAACACATACTGACATGTGGGAACAAGCCCTTTGAATTCAGGAACTCAGAAACTGTTTGTTCTCCATGGTGAGAATCTCTTCTGCCAAACGGTACTGTGATACAGCTCCCAAGGGAACCTCTTCTCCTTTACGTTTCACAACAATCTCTCTGAACCAGCGGTTTCCGCAGGAATGATTTGAGGAAAGACAGAAAAAAAAAAAAAAACGCGGCACACTCTCGAGGGAGACGCCTCGAGTCAGAGCCGAGATTTTATGTGCTCTGCATGAAGGCGCCTCTCTACAAATTGGTTATGCTGTGGAAGAAAAAACAGCCGGAGACCCAACAGACAAAGCTGAGAATCATCACCCCTCCCCCTGGTGCCATCGTAATGCATCACTGCGGAGTTGACACGACCTGCTACCGAGAGGCAATGATGTCTTCCTGTAGATATACATTTACTGGCCACTTTATTAGGTATACCTTGCTAATATCAGGTTGGATCCCCCTTCAGAACTGCCTTAATTCTTCATGGCATGAATTTAAGGTTCTTCAAACATTCCTGTGACTTTGACCCATGTTGACATGACAGAATCACACAGCTGCTGCAGATTTCTCTCCTGCACTTTCATTATGCAAATCTCCTGTTCCACCACATTCCATAGATGCTGTATTGGACTGAGACCAGGTGACTGTGAAGGCCATATGAGTACAGTGAACGTATTGTCGTGTTCTGGAGCCTAGGTTGAGATGGTCTGAGCTTGTGAAATGCTGTATTATACTGCTGGAAGTAGCCATTAGAAGCTGGAAACACTGCGTCCATAAAAGGATGGACATGGTCAATTAGTAATAAGGGGCCCAAGGTGTGCCAAGAAAATATCCCCCACACCATTACATCACCACCAGCAGCCGGAATTGTTGATAAAAGGCTGGATGAATCCATGCTTTCATGTTGTTTGCATCAAATTCTAACCCTACCTTCCATGGGGCAGCAAAAATAGACTCTTCTGACCAGTCATCATTTTTTCTAATCTTCCATTGTCCGATTTATGTTGAGCCTGAGCCAACAGTAACTTCAGTTCCCTGTTCTTAGCTGACAGGAGCGGCTCCCAGTTTAGTCTGCTGCTGCTGTAGCCCATCTGCTTAAAGGTTCAACCTGCTATGCATTCAGAGATGCTGTTCTGCATACTTTTTTAGTAATGAGTGGCTGTTTGAGTTATTGTTGCCTTTCTGTCACCTTGAACCAGTCTGGCCATTCTTCTCTGACCTCTGCCATCAACAAGGCATTTTTAACCGGAGAACAGTCGAAACGGTACTACACTAAGATCGATTTCTGATGATTTGGGTTCTCCCACCATTTCTTTCTTGGGAAACTTGGATAACCTTGAATTAATAAGAAAATCTCAAGTTTGTTTTTTAAGTTTCGGCAATCATTAAGGGCATCTTTTCAGTTGGTTTGACATAGATTTTGGTCACGGACAAGGTCGGGTGCTGAACGTATTAGCCCCTAAACTAATCGAAACAAATCTATGCAGAAACGTTTAAGAGGTTTGTCACATTTGTTGGAGTACCGTGTTCTTTCAAGCTCTTTCCCCATTAACCCCTTTCAGAAGTATCATCAATTCTGTGTGTACAGTTTTTTTGAGTATGCTTAACAAAGGTACTCAGTATGGAGTGCTACCAAATTAATTAGTTCTCCATTTACCTACAGTGTAGGTGACCCTTAACAACAGGGAGAATATTTAATGTTGCGTTTGCTGAAAGTTCGTACTTGAGTTTACAATCTGCTGTTTCATAAGCCGTGAAGTTCTGTACTTCTTCTCTCCCATCTCTCTCTGGCTTTTATTGTGCTGGGGTTTCAGCGCTCATTTAGCTCCTTGGGCAATGGCAGCCAAGCAGTTTATTTTCTTTCCTCACCTCAAAGGAGAGATAATTAAGAAATGTTGCTTCGTCACGGAGTTGAAAAGGTAAGCACAGTTTGTCCTGCTTGGGCTACCTTATTTTGTGCTTACACTGGAAACTTTTCCTTCTGCAATAAAAGCTGTTCTTTCCCTTTAGGCACTATAGAACAATAGTCTTAGTACCCTATAAACTACACATATTGTTTGATGTCATCTTCATATATACTAAACTCTGAAATAAAATATACCACAGCAAGGAGACATTACATAGACTTACAGCCTAAGGATGTCAAATAAATGACATCAAATAATCACCATAACCACCAATCAAACTTGAAGAATAAAAATCATCAGATCACTACTGCCTCAAAGTTGTCAGCATTTTCTCATTTTCCCATATATATATATGATGTAGCTATGCCCTAATTCAGGGGCTATATCATTCCCTTTGTATATATGTGATGCTGCTTTGCACTGGGTTGCTCACCAGGTTGGAGTTGTACCATTGCTAATGAACAAAAATAATAATAATAATAGAATAAATTAGTCACGGTTAATTTTTCAGAAGAATATAATTTCAATTAGCCTTTAACAATAATCCAATGCACTCAACGATATGTCACGCCCAGCGCCGTCCACCTCATTACCTCTTATTTTTGCCCGATTGTTATCACCTGTTTCTCGTTGTTTTGCCTTGTCCGGTGTATTTAGTCCGCGTCTCTGTTAGTTTCCCTCAGATAAGTCATTGACGTTTATCGTGTGTTAGTGTCCGTGCTTCCTGTCTGCATAATAAACCCCGTTTCTGGTCTGTTAGCCCGGCTGCTTTTGCTCCATTGCCTGCTCGCCGCACCGATCGTAACACAATATAGTCACTATATAGACGCAATGTCTGGTCAGGCTACTCACTGCAAGCAGCCAGTCTATTAAACCAAGGAATATTACGCGGGTATGAATGACTGTTTTTTTATGAGTAAAAGGTCACACAGGTTTTTTTGTATTAACATGAATAATGAAATATTACAACACAGTAATGTAAAACTGTTATTAGGTTACCTGGGCGGTTACATAAAAATAATTAACAATTACGTGACATGTCTGGACCAATAAGAAAACAGAGTAATTGACCTAAGTGAATCAAACGTACATATATTTCATATGCATATATTTGGACCCTTATTCACCTGCATATGTACTGTGGTATCCTGGATGTTGCTTTTTTTTTTAAGTAAAATATTTGTTTCCTTATAGTCAAGTAAATAGTGTAGTACCAAATGTAGAAAAAACATGCCAGAGTTTGATAAAGTCTAAAAGTTCACTTCCAATGGCTTGCAGAAATGTGATGGAGTGCAGACAACATGCATTTTGTCTGTGGTTTTCATCATTAGTGTTTATTTGTGCCACAAATGCAGCATTCGTCAGTTGGATATTGTTAAGTGCTAGAGGATAAAGCGGATCTATAAAAGCGTTGATTAAAAATACTAATCCGGGCTGGAGTGTGTCCGCAATCCGTCACCTCGGCGGCGAACCCCAGCCTGCTGCCAGGTCATCAAGGCAGATTACTGCCACGGAGCGTCCGCCAGTACTCCTGACTTTCCTGCCTGAAACGGCCCAGATTGATCAGGTATCTATACTGTTGCAAGCTCCCGGAGACGAGAAACCCCACGAGCCTATCTCCGCTCTATTGAAGCGTTTCACAATGGGGGTGCCGTGTTCCCATGGCGATAAGAAGAGGACACTGGATAAATGCCAGGGTTTGCTGCTTATCACTCCCGCAGGCCCCCGTCTCCTCCCAGGGCTTTGAGGGGATGAAGATTTCAATCTGACTTTCTGAATGACGGCTCATTACTGCACAGCTCCAGGGCCGCCACGTGAGGCTTGGTATTCGCAGTTACGTGGACCTTCCACTGACGTAACACGACAACCTGCCTGACAGGGAGGGGTTTGGTTCGGTGCAAGATGTAGTCTTAACCAAGGCTAGCAACTATATATAGAGTTATTCTAGTATAGTAAAATGTAAGCAAGCAAAACAAAGTTTGGGCAACTCAGTAGTCACATTTTTTTGTGCATCCTTAAAGGGGGAGTTCACCTGAAAAATTTTTAAAATATACGGTGGTACCTCGGTTCTCAAACTCACTAGAACTTGAATTTATTGAAAGTCGAACAATCCAATTTGACCTAGGACTCGATCTGAATATCGTAAGTCGAACCATGAACGCTGACCTAATATAAATTGTACGTGCCAGGAAATGAGTCATACTACAATGCAATTCTTACTTGAATGCCTTCTTCACAGACTGGACAATTAACCAAATAAAGCAGCAGAACATTATAGTAACTCACAATAAATAAACTACTAACTTACATGTACTATTAGAGCATTTATGTCATTTATTTAAACTTTATTTTATCAGGTAAATTAACTGAAAACCAGCTCTCACTGCTACATGTGATATTCAGGAGAAATAGCAGATTATACATCAGAACTGCCTGGGATACAAAAGTCATGCGTGTAACTAAACTCCTCAGCAAATAAGGGCAAAGGTTTGTCACGGAGTTCCAGTTTGTGCTGCCGGATGCGAGTTTGCAATGCCATAATGCATTGCGTCAGGATCAGAATGCATTGCTTTAAGCCAGCGCTGTAAGCAAGTCAAACGCACCCAATGGCTGGACTGGGGAAACAAACTGAAACACGGACTTAATAAAGAGGACTAATGACAACAACCAGAAACAGCTGATCACATGGGGATCCCACACAAGGTTAATGAGGGGGCGTGGCACACGGAAAGAGCGGATGATCGGGGCGGGACAGGGGTAATGTTGGGATATGATCTTTATCGTTTTGGAAGCCATTAAGAAAAAAATGCTCTTCTTGTTTTATCCTGTTCATTAGGTGTTTAAATGCTAAAAAAAAATCATATTTAGGTGTAATTTTGGGGGGCCCGGGAACCAATTAATTGGTTTTCCATTATTTCTTAGGGGAAAAATTCAATCAGAACTTGAACTTTTTAGGATTCGATCCGAAGTCCGGAACTAATTAAGTTCGAGAACTGAGGTACAACTGTAAATGTTTAGAGGGGCTTTAGTGCTATCTCTCCATCTAGGCTGTTCTGCTGGGAGTTGCCTAGGTTTGGAGATATCGGCCATAGAAATGTTGGGCTTTTCTCGAATATACTGGGACTGAGTGGCATTCTTTCTGTGGTGATTAAAGCCTCAGAAAAATATATTTGAAAATTTTAACAGCAACGTCTCTTGCCAGTTACTTACGTTTTTCAATTTTGGGGTGAACTGCCCCTTATACTTTCTACATGAATTTCACCTAGACATGGTTAATCTGTCATTCAGAGTGCCTCACACACTCATTTGGTGTAAAAAATGAACACCCTCTGAACATAGTTTTGTTTTTAAATGCCAAAATGTCTTTTTCAGCCTAGGGTAGCATGTTAAGAGTGATTTTTTTGTAATTGATAATCTGATACAGATTTGCACATAAAGAGTTTCCCTCAAGTACAGCCCATCTCGTCCTGATGTCTGGACCAAACTCACTGTGGATGTGAGAGAGCTGAAATTTACTTTCCAAATGAGAAGCGCTACCAGGAACCAATGAATGAATATGCAGAATATCCAGGGTCAGAAGAAGCTTTAACCATTAATTGAACTCCGCATCCTTCTGGTACACAGTTAATGTTTCATCATGTCACTTGCTGCTCGAGCTGGAGGTAATATCTGTATGTGTCAGCCTAACCTTGAAAGCTGCTTGGGAGGGAACGGCTGCTCGTTGCCGGGTCTTTTTAACGAACCTGTAACAACAAGATAAAACAGGCCAGCGTGTCACTGTCCCTCGTAACATTACCATACGCATTTTTAGCACCGGAATTAAGAGGCTGATAATGGATTTAGGGTGGTAGAATGACTTTTAATATATCCTAAGATTTGTTATGTTAGCATTAAGTTACCTTTACATGCTTTGCATTAAATGCAGCGGCCCCCTCGTCAGTAATCAGCTGTATGCCCTCACATGCCACAGAAGCTGGTATTAATCAAATGGGCTGCATGGTACCGGAGATTTAACAAGACATAAGCTCTCCGCATGTGAGACCCCTGCCTCTGTCTGCTGGGATACCAGCAGTGACAGTGGACCTTACCATGTGACAAGGAGTCAGAGGAGAAAATAACAGCAGTATAGGAAATCCTGGCATTATGGAAGATAGGATGAACGTCAAAATCTCACTCACCTGCCATGTACGGGGATAAAATGCAGCACCATGGGAGATAGTGTACGACTCTATATGTCTCCTACCTCCATATCCTTGAAAGCTTTAAGTCGGTAGAACAAACACAGCTTGAGATTTTCTTATTCTGAGTCCAAACAAGGTTTCACCAACTTCTTCCCATACATACCCATTAACAATATCTAATATTTTCTGTAAAGAAATCTTATATAGAAGCATTAGGTCTTTATAACTCAAAAGTGGCCAATTTGATAGTTTCAACCATATTCTGACAATGTTTGACCAGGCTGTGTTCATTTAATTCTGAAGTAGAATTTTTTTATTTTTTTTTGCGTGCCTATAAACAGGAATAGGACGATGTGTAACATTGAACATTTTTGCTCATTTTACTAACAGGCATTTTTTCCTGCTGTGAGTTCAGCTTTCAGTTTTCTGTAGCTGACTGACTTACTTTGTTTTGAAAATCATACATGTAGGCTATTCAAAGAATGAGGCTTCAGTTTTTTCAGTTTATGATCTGGAGATGGTACGATTTTTAATTACCTGGTAGTTTTCTAATGGTAGTTACAATGTAGAGAGGAGAAA
>JAABNY020000025.1:3705280-3715751 GCA_015164015.2 Brevimyrus niger
AAGAAGAAGGTTAGGGTTGAGGTGGGGCGTGGGAGGGGGAGAGGAAAATGAAAGGGGAGAGAAGGGGGGGGGGGAGAGGAAGGGAAGGGAGAGGCGAGGGGGGGGTCACAGCATAGCACCCAGGGAGCTGCAGGTTAAAGGCCTTAGTCAGGGGCCCACAGACATGTGACTGCTCTGCTGAAACGGGCTTCAAACCAGCAAGCTCCTGACTACAGGAAGAGTGGCTTGGACCTCTGAGACACACGTCGTCCCCTCCAACATGAGAATAATAATGCATAGGACAAGCGGATTAAAAAAAATGGATGGGTGGATAATAATTAGATTCTGACATGAGAGGAAGTTGCATGTTCACGCAGCGTTAGCACCCTGGTTTCCTATGCAGTTCAGCTGAGCCACTTGTCCACCCTCAGCCACTGGCAGCGCACTGGGAACTGCGGAGCTCCCTCTGTAGCGTTCACTGGAAATGGGATGTGTTTGCTGGATAGGATAACTGACCTCACTGTGCCCCCTCCCCCACTCACTGTAGATAAGGTTGGGGACCGATGCTCTAGCCGTTACACTAAAGGGTGTCTCTAATGATCATATGTGTGAATTTGCCCTGATTTGGTCTGGCATCCTGTCCAGGGTGAATTCAGAAGAATTTCTGTTTATTTATATTCACTGCACTATTTGCACTATTTTATTATACTCTTTCATTTCTAACTATTCTATTTATTTTTTTTTACTTATGTCCGCTGTTGTCTGTGAATGTATGCACCAATACTGCCAAACAATGGCAAACGATGCCCTGAAACACACATTGATATCTGGCCAGTAAAGTAACTTCTGAGGCAGACTGGCACCCTGTCCAGGGAGTGGCCCAGCTTTATGCCCTATATTGGGATGAGTTCCAGGTGCCCACGACCCTGACCAGCATAAGCAGATACAAGACGAGTGGATGATTTTCTTTACTTGAAATGTATAACCGTAATTGTAACCTATGTAGCACTGCAATGCTTCTTCTGCTTATGTTGATTCTATGCCAGAAGAGTCTGACTTCTTCCTGTTGTTTAGATGGTTGTTTGCTTCGGTGGTTTTCATTGCATACAT
This sequence comes from Brevimyrus niger, assembly GCA_015164015.2. Taxonomy (NCBI): domain Eukaryota; kingdom Metazoa; phylum Chordata; class Actinopteri; order Osteoglossiformes; family Mormyridae; genus Brevimyrus; species Brevimyrus niger. The sequence goes on from JAABNY020000025.1 coordinate 3,706,370, forward strand.
GTGGAATTTCAGCTCTCGCAGCTCTGTGTGAGGATGCGAGATGTTTGTATTTCTCACCTCTTAAATCGGCCACATCGAGGAGTCGTGCTTCTGACGGCCTTCAGCAGGCGTCTCACAGCTACTCTTCCGACTCCTGTGCAACTTTTTTGTTCGTCGTCTCACGGGCAGCACACAAAGCGTCGAGCCTCTCGCAATATTGATTTCCTGTATCTTCACAAGGTCTTTTGCACCACCTTTCTCCATTCAGGGAAATTTCCTCGACATTTTCCATTTACAAGGGGGACAAAATGTAAACTAACAGCATTATGGATAATCTCCTAAGTACTTAATAGGCTTTAAAGGTGCGATTGACCGCTTAGCACCCATGACTGCAGTTCATTATGTGTTATTGTTCGTGTGCTGACCAAGCAGGAAAGAAAAAAAACTGCTTTTTTTTCAATAACCTGGAAGCTACTGTCTTATCGAGGAAGGTCATCATTGGGCTATTGAGAATCAGTCCGATTGGGGCACCTTCACACCTATGGACAGGCATCCACGTTTCCAGCTTCTACTAGATACCTTTATGCAAGATCTCTGGATGGATGGCAATAAAACAGCAGCTTTTAATAAGGGGGATGCAGTGCATCATAACCTATAAGAAAAATGTAACGATTGCTTGTACCCTCATGGCTCTGTCACCAATACTGCAGGTAAATGTACCTTTTAGTGTACTTTAAGGGACAGAAATTAATAACATTTTGTACCACTGGGGGAACATTAATGTGCCAGGGTTGTACCTTTTTTTTCTGACAGTGTAGCGGTAGGGCTGATCTCTCTCTACCCTCCAAAACATAGCAGCATACCTGCAATTGAGTCTCTCTGAAGTTTATTCCATAAGATCTACGCTGAGGTGTCAGCCTAAAACCAGCAAATGCAAACCTCCCATGGATACCTTCTACACCCCAATACATAAAATATGCATAAGCCGTGCCAGATGACCACAGCTAGAACAGTTAAAATAACTTTTTTTTTTTCCTTTCCCCCACAGGTGGAGGATGGGCGTGTTGAAGGTGCAGGAATGAATTTGCTTCTCTTTATTCCCATGTATGACTTATGTTTACCCTCAAGATTTATCCTGTTCTTCTGCCTCAAGCAAAGACCATTGGAGGCTTCAGAATTTTTAGTCAGTTTTGACAGGCTGCAAACTCATCTGCAGAAGTTGGTTCAGTTTAGTATTTTAGTCCAAGTAAAAAAAAAAATACAAAAAAAAATACTAAGCTAATGGGTATAGATACTGGCTCACCTTCCCTCAGGGCAAATTCGAGCTGGTGAAATATTCAGCTCTTTATAAGTCTCTTTCACTGCTCATTGTCTCATTTGGGGAGGGTGCACTGGTTTGGCTTATTTTGAGGAAGGAGTAAGATTTAAAATACATCAATCTCCCAGCCCTGGACAGAATACCGGTGCACTCCCGCACTCCCGCACTCCCGCACTCACGTACCGAGGGCAGTTCAGAGCCAGCGCTCAGCCAAATTGCGCGTCTTTTGTTGGAGCGCCGCCGTTCAGAGATTCCTCATGCCTTCCAGCAGGGGGCCCCACCTGCCTCTCCCTCCCAGTCATGCTGCCACACCTGGTCCTGCTGGAGCTTCTCTAAGCTCCTCAGCCTGCAACCTCCTATTGTCCGTCTGTTCCGCACTTGCTGATGTACCTTCCTTTTCCCTTCCTTCCTTCTGGGTAAACCGCTTGGAGGTCCATATACAACGGAGACCCCCGCCTGGCCGCCATCCTGCATGCGTTTCTGCCTGCCTGCTGCCTGCCTGGGGCTCCCCACCTGCTTGCCGTCTGCCTAAGCCCCCTCACCTGCCCATCTGACTGCCTACCTGTGCTGTCTATCCATCTGCACGAGTGACCATGTCGTCCAGAGCATGACGGGCTTCCTGCTTCCTCCTTTCTCTCAAGGGGTGTGTTTTTGCCACTGTCATCCCAGGCTGACTCTCTGGGGACCCTAGACCTGGGCACAAACTGAATTCGCTGCAAATGCAGGAAGCCCTTGCAAATCCCACACATACAGGACAGAGACAGCAGCCAAACTCACCACCCAGATCTTATGGGACTGCAGTACTACCCCCATTACAATTTTTCTTTCTAAGAACATTTTCTGAACATTACGATTAAGGTATGGAAACGTTCAGTCGCCATGGCCCCGAGTATTTTAAGCCTAATCCTAAATATTTTAGCCCCAATGCCAATCTTCCTTCAAAAGAAAAAATATTAAGCCCCAGGTAAACTTGACTTAGCCCCTGATCTTTCAGTAGCTAGAAACTCCAAAGTGTCAAGTTTTCCTGATGTTCCCTGAATGTTATACCACTACTTCAATAAGTACAACTAAAACTAAGAATGGTATAGCAGAACTATGCTGCACTGCATAGTTAAAAAAATAGGGTTTTATTATAAAATTATTTTCAGTAATTCCATTAAAAGTATGTTCAGTTATAAATAAAAGATTCTTAAAATTTTATTGTGCTGACGTTGACAGAACCTTTGTTAAAATGTGGAAATAACATTCCATTAACGTTACAGTAAGAGCCTTCTCTGCCAACCTTCACATAGTAGCACTTTTGCTATTGGGCAGCCATGGCAGGACCTGACCTTTCGATTCGCTCACAGCAGGCAGTCACACCAATCGCATCGCCAGCTGGCCAGGCAGCCGTTTGAAACTGTGAGGACCACTGTAATACCCAAGTACAGGAAGTCACTTCACGTCAAAATATAACACAAAAAGATCATTTATGCATTTGCGGTACTTAAGTATTTATTTATCGTATGCATGCCTCTTTGGTGAATTTGTTTCTGAAAAATTAATCCATAACAGATTTGTGTCTGAACAATTATTTCACAGCTACTGCCTTACAGTGTAGATTATCCCATACCAGTGCTACTTACTGTTGTTCCAGTGACCCAATATCAGAAAATCAATTATGGTTAATTGAGCAAATAATTGTTCCACTTTATGGGAAAAAAAATAGACTACTTCTTCAGATCATTCATGAAAGACTTGACAATTAATGTAATGTTTACAGAAATGTTCCCTCAGCTGTCGTTCCAAACAAGAGAAATTGGCTTATCGGTTTCTAAGAAAGACATCGGTCAGAACTAAAGAGCACATGAACTTTGGTGAATAAGAGGGATCGCTGTTCTGTAAAGTGGTAACTGCAAAATAAGCCATAGTGATGAAAAAGAAAATGATACCCAAGGATAATGATACTTGGCCCCCAAGACCATAGACACGGCTCTCCACAAACATGCAGCTAAATTGCTGGTATTGTCTGTGTGTCCTGTGACAGATCGACATCTAGGGTCCAGATTCACTGCCACTCTCACTGGACACCTATTATGGATGGATGGATTTCAGTATCAAGACTTCTTCCTTCAAAGGCACAAGAAACAGTATGCTTAAGGAATCCATAGGAGCATATTATGCGACTTCAAGAGGCATCGGCCCTTGAATCGTTGGAGGAACCTGTAGTTTCCATGAATGCCATACTTAACCCCAATCACTCCAGCTGCATAAATGCACAAAACTGTCATTTGGACATAAGCAGTCAACAAAATCATTTCAAATATCCTATCACTGCTTATATTACTGTAACACTTTTGACAGGCCCTGGCTTCAGCTTAGTTAAGAACTGCGACTTTGGAGTCCTTGATGTGTTATTTATTTTGCATTTACACCTAAATACACCTCTGAGTATGTTTGTTTAAAAACAACACAATAGTGGTATTTCAGTTATACAAGCTCAGTTATGACAACATGGCTGACATCTCAGTTTATACAGTCCTAAGAGCTGGAAGAGAAAGACCTGGGCTGGTGCCCTTCAGGAATTATGGGAGGGAGGCCGGGTTCAAGGGAAGCCAACAAGCAGGGACTCTAGCTATTCCTTCAAAACTGGGCTGCTGCTGACTGGGCCTGCTACTGCAGTGCCACGCTGGCCAGAAGAAGCATTTTACTCTGAACCTGCCTCCTTGCACTTTCCTGAAGGTGGAAGAGCATCAGTATGCTCATATCTGTAAAAAATAAAAATAAAAAAAACTAATTCCCACTGAGATTTGGGAAACTCCAGTACCAGGTACTTCAAAGTATCAAGAAGGTAAATACACACATGTATTTCCACTGAATCCACTTGCAATTGTGAAGTGAACCATGTGATGTGGGCAGAGAAAGGGGGTGTATATAAACACAGAGGTAGGTGGGGTCTAGGACAGCACGCACCTCTGGGACGGAATGCAGTAGGCGCAGTCTAGGACGGTACCCAGTGGGTGCAGTAAGGAATGGCAGGCAGTAGGGGCGGTCTGGGATAGCAAGCAGTGGGTGTGATTTGGGACAGTGTGCAGTGCACATGGTCTGGAACAGCTCGCAGTGCACATGGTCTGGGACAGCGTGCAGTGCACATGGTCTGGGACAGCGTGCAGTGCACATGGTCTGAGACAGCGTGCAGTGCACATGGTCTGGGACAGCGTGCAGTGCACATGGTCTGGGACAGCGTGCAGTGCATATGGTCTGGGATGGCTCGCAGTTGCCCCTTTGCTGGGGAAGGAAGCAAACAGTAGGATGGTAACAGGAGAGCTTTTCCTTGCTGTAATACAGCATGAGCGACAAGCTTGCTTCTTTTAGGCTACTGCAGCCACAAAGAACAAAAACATCAGTCATTAATATTCATGAGACAGGAAATGAGAGACAAGTGGAAGTAATCATCGCATACACCCTGGTCACCTAACCTTTTTCTTTGATAAATGTACTTCAAAACTGCCGTTAATAATGAGTTGTAATCTTGAAATTCATAATTTTTTTATTGCAGTGTTACTAGATTAAAGGACAAAACATTTATTTCAGTGTGTTATTAATTTCTTGCATCTGTGCGATAATAAAATGTGGTTTTGCAGTAATTACTTGGGCATATATTTGTGCTACTATGCAGAAATATAAAATATGCCAATTGAGTCAAATGGTATTGTAATAATATCAGTTAGGGAAGGTAATAATATCAGTTAGTTTTTGGTGGCTGTTTACCTGGAAATTCCCTCTCCCTATGATCACATGACAAATACTTGCTATAGTGGCTGTGGGGAAGTATGGATATCTTAGCTGGGTTTTTGCTGGGTATCTGTCAGGATCCCATCTGTTAGAGCTGGAGGCTAATGCCCAAACCATTTCCAGAAACCAGTTCCCATTGATTTGCAGGACTCACCCATCAAAGCGGACCGGCACGGGTCACGATGAACCTTCTCACACCTTTCGGATTAAAGGGCACACCTGGCATCACCTTCTTGGCACTGCATGACCTTCTCAGCGTGTCTTCAGCTTCTGAGGCATCACTTTCCTACACATGATTTCTTTTGGTCTCTTTTTGCAAAATGTAGCCCCAGCAAATCCCCTGTAAATTTCCCCTCTCTCTCTCTCTCTCACTTCCAAAAATGGATACCATTTCATCAGCTGAGAGGAATGTAAATCAGGAAACAGAAAGATGATCTGCGCTATCACATTGTCAACTTTTGTACGACAGTGCAACATCCAAATGTTGGCAAATACTCCTCACAGATATATCTCGCCAAAATCTTTTTAGACCTACGAACTTGGTGCAGTGTTTAAAAATGTGAACTATTATCATTTATTTTGACGATACGATATTTTCCCCTTCCTTCTAAAACAATACCATAAAGTGAGAGAACATATCTCTTGTATTTAATTGGCGGTCCCCTGCTCATATCTCTTGTATTTAATTGGCTGTCCCCTGCAGAGCTCATATTTTCCATGCTGACTGGCTTTACCTGGAGTACATGCACCAATCACATTTGACAAGATGCTTTCAGTCAGATATGTGTTTTATCTGCTGCTCCCATTTACTCTCTAGTTCGCATTGTAGGCAAGCAGGCTGTAGCACCAGTTATAGCAAAAAACATTATTGTGAAGCCCCTCAGTAATACGACACAAAGAGTAAAAACCCTGGCATTCAAGTAACCAACACGTTCAGGCATGGCTGCAGACAGAAATTAGTTATGGGGAGGGGCGTAGCAAGAAATTCTGGAGCCCCCCTGACAGAATATCCACCCCCTTACATTATACAGTATTATGCATATCATACTTTTTGTGTATTCCAGGGCTCCTATAAAGTGTCGTGCCAAGAAACTACTGCAAATATAAAATATCAGCAGCTACACTGCTGTATGTTAGCAATACAATAATCAGTAATGTGTGTGTAAAAGGATTAAAGTAGGTGTAAGAAATGTGTCACAGTTCAGTGTTTTTCACGTGTAACACTTCAACTGTCAGGAAAATTCTTGCAGTACCTTAGTCCTGATGTTACTGTACCTCTTATCAATAGGGACATGTGACCTGATTTGTTGATGCAGGAGACAACTGCAGTAGAGACTGACAATGTGTATATTTTATAATTCTAGACCCCATCGACCAGACAGTACCCATCCCACGCACCAGTATGTTATTTCTTTGTTGGCTGAACCTGGATTTTGTTCAAAATTGCTAAAAACATTTTAAAAATTGAATTTGCATCATAAGTCGCTTTATTATTTGCCTACAGCCATATGACAACAGAATTTCCCATTTAAAAACACAAAAATACAATGACAGGCTAAATTATCATATATAAAACAGGAATCTAAGCATTATAAATTACTTTGCAAAAATGTTACTGAGAATATTAGGGACTTGATATAAAAATCCTTTGTAAAACCAAAAAAAAAAAAAAAACTGATTGAAACCATGTTCAGATTAACTGGGAGATTTAAGTCAGGCATGTTCTACTGTCATTTGAGAACCATAATTTATAAAACAGTCTGAACGTATCCTGCTCAGGCGAACCGTCCCAATTAACATTGTGTTTTCCCAGACGGTTATATATAAAAAAAGAAATAAAACAAAAAGCAAATCATCCCATGAAAAGCTGTCCAACTGTCCAATAACTTTAATCTGGGAAACCAGGGAGTTGTAAACAGATTTTATCCGGACGAACCAGCAGAATTTTTTCTTTTCTTCTTTCAAAAAGTCCCTCTAGGGCAGCAAAGCACTGCAGAGCACATGTGCCGTACTACAGTGACATGAGAGATGAGGCCTTTTTATTCCGATGGTGGGGGGGGGCTGCCTGGTGTCACAGCCCCCTCCCTAAAGGATGGTTCCCATCCAGCAACGCTGAGCCGCAGCCCCTCTCACCACCCCAAAGCTCCTCGGCCCACGGTCCCGCTCATAAAAACTTCACATTTATTGGTATTAATTCTCCCGTTTCTTCCCCATCCTCGGATTTTCTTGCAATGGCTACCTCTGCTATGATCAGCACTATAGCGTCTTTTTATTTTTTTCCACCAAAAGCTCCTCTGTTTATAATCCCTGCAAATTCAGGCTAATTGTCATCGATTCCCCATAAGATTTTTCCGCTTGCTTTTTTCCGTGCTCAGACTTTATTGCAATGGTGCGAGTTTTGTTATCATCATGGCTCTGCCGTCTTCTTTATTTCTTCACCATTTGCGATAGCTATTTTCCACGCTGACTCTGGTTAATATCCTTCACTGTGAAGCCACTCGTGCCAAAATAGCACGGCTCTCCGTGCGCAGTAACACAACCACAGTGTTTGTAACTTTACAAAAAAAAGTGTACAAGTGTACAACAGAAGATCATTAACTGGCTCGGGGCTGTGGGGGAGAAATTGCTAACGAGTGAGCGGCTCTAGTGCCAGGTGTCACATGATTTCCATTAGCACCTGAGCACAGTAGCGTTTACGGATGACAGGTGTCCGCTGCCTGGTGCCCAGTGCTGCCTGGCATCAGCTCCCAATGCTGCCTGGCATCAGCTCCCAGTGTCCCCCACGACCCTGTAATAGAAAAGTACTCCGATTATGAATGAATAGATTAATGTTGTAGAGAACCCTCAGCTTATTAATACTACATATGGCCACCATTGGACGCCCTCATATTGTGGGGTTGTGAGCTGAGTCTTGCTACCTGTGTGTGTGGAGTCTGCATATTCTCCCCAAATTTGCATGGGTTTCATTCGCATACTCTGGGGGTCCGGTACTGAGAGACGCGCTTTAGGTGAATTGCCATGATGGCAATGATGGTGCGCCTTATGATGGGCTGCTCTCCCATCCTTGCTGCCCCCTGCCTTGTTTCCCTGTGTTTCCTGGCAAAGGTTCCAGGCTCGCTGTCTTCCTGCAAGCGAACAAGCAGTTCGGAGCAGTGGAGTGGCATTTATTTTTTTTCCCCGAATCAGCATATTATATAACTTTATTTTTAAAACATCAAAAGGGTAAAGCGTTTCTAAATCACCAGAATTGAAGTCTTACTGGGCATTTTGTCAAGCGATATTTCCGGAGCTTCTGCCTGTCTCTGCATTGTGATTTCCGCACTATCGGCCTTTAAATAAATCGTGAGCCTCGGACGGCGAATGCTGTAAGCTTGCCGACTAATAAGCGGTTAATATACGGCTTTGCTGTTCCAGGCCCTGAGAGGGAACCAATAAATGCTGTGAGACTCGTCTAAAAAGGTAGTTAAGCAAAGGACTTAATATATTAAAGCTGCATTCCTTAAAAATTGACTTTTGAAAGTGGGAAAATGAGAGGTCAGTTCCTACCCAAAGTTAGAAAGGTGAACCAAACAGCGACTGGTTAATGTCCTGTTGTGCCTCCGGTTCACACGAATAAGTCACGCTAGTGTGAGACAGCTAGCCACTTGTTGATGCCCAGGCATAACCGCTGCCCAGCTGCGCAGATGCAGGCGCACCTGTGGTAATCACTCTCTGCCGTTCCGGTGGCATACGGTGGCATCTGATGAACTCGTGCAGCATGGATGGTGGAGAAGAGGCTTCAGTTCACAGGTGAGCCCATCCCTTTGCTTTCAGAATGAATAATCGAAATGGAAATTCAGTACCAGCCAAAAGTTTGGACACGCCTAGCTGCTTACAAAGGATCGTGATAGAGCATCACAACACCTGCCCTGGCCACCTGACCTAAAACCAGAGGAAATGTTTTTTGGAGGAGTTTGACAGAAGGAAACGTGGCCTACGAATGCTCAGCATATATGTAGCATATATATAGGAAGGAGGGAAATATGGAAGTAAATCTGTGTCATCAGAATTTGAATTTTATATGCCACTGAAGTTCTAACATTGAATATTTATGCATTGAAAATAGGCATCGGAAATTCCATGGTCCGAATTCACATGAAAAAATACGAGGTTAAAAATACAAAGACAACATTTCACTGCTGAAAAATACAAAGACAACATTTCAATGCTGCTCAAATTCGACGCTCCAAATTCTCCTGCAAAAAATACGATGTTAAAAATACGAGTTATACATCCGGGATATCAAGGCTAAGCAATCGAATCTCTGGCTGC
>JAABNY020000025.1:3750143-3763206 GCA_015164015.2 Brevimyrus niger
GGGGGGGCCACGGGTTCCCCTTCCCCCCCGGGGGGGGGGCCCCCCGCCTTGGAGGGGGGGGGTTTCCCTGGGGACGGGGGGGGTGGGGGGGGGGCCCCCCCCCCCCCCCCGCCCGTCTGTTGTGCCTCCCTCAGGAGCACCCCCACCGAGAGCACGCTCGGCGTGCATCTGCCTCCCGCTCCGCGTCATTGGCTCCCGCTGTCTGCAGGCGGGGTTAGTACGGCCAATCACTGCGCCTGGGGACATGTTTCCTCCACCTCGCTGCACATGCCGCTAATCTTCACATTTCGACGGTCCCCCTTAAATTCTGACCGTGTAATCACATACATCCATCTTCTCTGGAGCTGGTAGAGTACAGGGCCGCTGTCTGATCCTGGAAGATGTCCCGGGAAGCACAGGTGATGAGCCAGAAGACACCTCTGACGGGCTGCCAGGTCATCGCAGGCCACAAACTCATGCTAAGACACACTGTGGTGAGAATCTCAGACACTAATTCAGTCAACAATATGTTTATGGACTGGGGATTCATCACCTAGAGGAAGCATACACGATCACAAGCAAGGAACATGAATAAAAGGCAATGCTTTACATTAGCTGCACCTTCAAAATGCATCCATAGAACATTCATAATCAGCAGGTAAGTATACCTTAACATATCTTAAAGCATTGCATTCATAATACTGTCAATGAACAAGACATGATAACAGTAAAATACTAGAATAACAAACATTATGATTGTATGATATGATATTTGTTGGTAATTCATATTAAAGCTGTTAAGGTATGTTAGGATGTTAAGGTGTACTTGCCTTACTTATACTTACCTTACATGCTGCTTATGAATGTTGTATGATTGCATCATGAAGGCATACTGAGTGAATAATGAATGCATTATGAAGTTGCAGCTAGTGTGAAGAGTTACTGGGAATAAAAACATACATACATGAAATAATAATCTTACTTCCTGACTTTTCTGAGTTAATTACATATATTGGGGAAAAAAAGAAAGTTCCCTATAAGGGTTCTCTGATCACATGCAGAGGGAAACAAGCCCATTAAGCCGTGAGCTTTGTCCACTTATGGAGAAATCAGACTGTTTCTTCTCAATAATACTTTCATGTGTTTGTGGATGTGGGTATAGTGTCATTCATTTATAATAAGAATCGCTAGGCTAAGCTGTCCTCACAATGCTTGTTGCATGTTCTTGGATTTTCCCGTGAGTAATTTGTAATTGTCATTTTGAAAATGCACGGATGATTAGAGGTAATGGATTATATTTTATGGGATGATCTGTTTCAGCTTGAAAATGTATGTGGTTTAGGCCTGCTCTACCTTTTCAGAGGCCGCAGGCAAAGCTTTACTTGGGAGGCCCTCCCACCAAGAAAGCTGATGATCATTTCACTTCCTTCACAGGCCAGGTAATTTGGGAGCCCAAGGTAACTGCCGATTATTCCTATCGTTAGAGCTGGCCCTGGTGGGGGTGCACGAATCATAGGTCTGGCCTTTCAGAGACTTTATACAGTGTGAGGCTCACTGGGTAATGTTTATTCATATTAGTTTGGAGGACCAGAGCCAAGCACCCAGGCAACCTTGTTCACGAGCAGATCCCATCGGAGATGACGGCAGGGAGAGATGTGTTTGTTGCGTAATGTCTCTGGCACGAAGAAGCGCCTTTGGAATCAGCCGCGAGGGGCTATCCATGATGATGTCAGCGATTCCAACTCCCATCTGCGCCAGTCGGAACCTGAACCATGACATGCACCAGTAAATCAGCCTGGAAGCCCCCCCCCCGCCCCCCCCCCAGGAGGTGTGGGGCCAGATTTTTTCTATAAAGCATTTCTCCCAGGAAGTGTTAAAGTGATACCGCAGGGGGCGCCCTCTAGTGTTCAGCAATTTTAATTAAGGTCACCTGGAGCTGATGGTTTACAATTAACTAATAATTCTCCTCCGGCTCCCACCCCCCCCTGTGCCAAAAGCTGTCCCAATCCTCCGTCCCCCCCGCCAAAGCCAAGTCTCCCTACCCCCTCAGAATGTGTCTGGGCCTCGTTCATTGCTTGTTCTCCCTTTTACACTGTTCCCTACACGTGTTAATGGACCCTCCTTATTTGAAGGAGTATGACAAGGCATTCATTTCGAATGAGGTTATAATCCCCCACTCATCAGGTGCACAGATTGGTTGTGGTATCGTTTCCCATGGTGTGCATCGGAGGGGCAGCTATTGGACCTAAAGGCAACTCCCACAACCTCTTATACCTTGGTGGAGAAAAAAAAGAGTAGTCTTTAACTCCCAAAAGCAAATGTTAGTGAGCATTCTCTGGGAGCTGGGGGCAGGCCAGGTCTGGCTGGCTGCGGATTAATTACCGCAGGCACAGAGCTAAACTAAGTCACAGCACGATCAAACAAAAACCTGACATTTACATTAATAGTCCAGAGGTGCCATGGCTTTCTCTGGCTAATCTGATTGCTTGGCAGGTTAGATAAATATGTTCGGAGCGAATGGGGGTGGATCCGGATGAAACGTTTATCTCTTGTAACTTCCATCCTTGCCAACCCGGAGGGGGACTTTCACATGGAACTCTTGGTAAAAAGGGCCAAATTAGTTTGTTTATGAAGATCACTAACGTCTGACAATTTCAATTGCAGATTTGGTTTACAAGATCCATCAGACGTCGGCAATTTTTACTGGTATCTGTCTGTGAAGCGGTACAAGGCGGCCTTGCATTTCAATCACATTTTAGATATTAGGCATAAAAAAAGGTAGTCCATCCATGCATGCTTCAGTGGTTTATCATGTACGGGGCTGGACCATTTCCCAGGAAACACCATGCTGGAGATGCCAGTGCAGGGCGACAAAGAACAACGACAAAAAAACTACCAAATTTCTATATATAAAAGATTGATGGAGTTTTTTTATGCTTTGTTCCCCTACATGTAAGTTGGTGTCATAGTTGCAGAAGTAACAACGCTTGTGCTTTTTACTCCCAAATCTGGCCTCCAGGCCACCCCCCCGCACACACCCTTCGGTCACTCTCACGCTTTTTGGAAAACCTGAATCCATCAGCCGGTCACTGCCTCAAAGCTCACTGTCTCGCGATGGAGGCGAAAAAGAAGCCAGTCCACATCGCAGTTTCGGTACAGGCAATAATTCCTGGAGTATGTTTTCTGTGAAACGAACAAAAATGCTCTCAGCACTATTTGGCGGTGCCCTTGGGAAATGTACAGTGCTGGCAAAGTAAAACTCGGGATGCCTGTCATTGTAAAGCAGCGCGCAGCTGGGCCATGATATCGTGGACAGTGGATTGTGGCATCCCTTGCTTTCATGGAGGACAATCCCTCCTCTGCTTCCTTCCATGACACGGCTGTTTTAGTGTGCCGGCATCTGATGACTGCTGTCTGTGCTAAGTAACAAAGCCGAACTTCCCGGCCCTCTGCGGTGTACATGTGAACGAAATGTTGCATAATGAAACATGGAGATTGGCTGTTGGACTTGATACCTCCAGGTTGTGAGTTCAGTTTCCACCCCTGGCTCTGTACATGTTTTCATGCACTTCCTATGTATTTATGCATACCTCCCCCAGCCTAAAGACATGCGTTCAGGTGTGCCCTGTATCTCCTGGGCTTGGCTCCAGGCTCGAAACACTGTACCCAACGCTTGTCACCTCAAAGCTGATTGGTCAGCTCTTAGAATCAAAGCACTAACTTGAACTAAGCCTGAATTGTACATGAGCTCAACATACTTATTACACTTCTATCTGCCAGGTGTGGAAAGTGACACAGTCTGAACCTTAGGTATGTGGTCTGGGAAGTCAGGCTCTACCTTCATTTTAATAGTAAGTCATGTTAAGTAATATCCACATAGCCAAGCCATGCAAGTATAGCGCGGCAAAATGAATTCTGCACAAATATCATGGAAATCTCTATGAATCCTTCTGGAAGGTGGGCAGGGCTGCATTGCCGAGAGCCTCATGCAAATAAGCCTGTTTGAGAAAGACCCTCTTTTATTGCGTGAGCTCTTATCTCCCTCTAGTGGCGGTCCATGGTCCGCTCAGTGCATCTGTATCCGAGATTCAAATTCACCCGGTAGTCTCGATAACCTCACCCTGGCCTTTTAGCACACAGGCTATAATTGGGTTCCTAGCCACTGCAACGTTTCAGAAAATCCATTAGCGCCACGATTTTAAAACGCCCGTTATCTACACACAATGACTTACGCCAGTACAATCATTAATGAGGGGAGCACAACCAGATGAAAAATGGCAGGTTTTTTATTAATGGAGCGAGCAGAAATCGCATTAGTAAACTCAGGATAAACAAAAACAAGCACGATGACAATAACAGAGTACTTTCCCTCAGTGGTTTATGATCTTTCATAGCACTTAGTACAAATAGCAGCAGCAGGCTGTCGGGTCTCCACGGGGCAGAGAATGGACGACTTGAACCCCGTGGTTGGTCTGTTCTCGGAACTTGCGGATCAGGCCCAGAAGCTCGGGACTGGGACTGGGATTTGGGTCAAGAAGCACCAGCTTCTCCAAGTATTGCAATCTGGCCAGGCCCAAGAAGTCCATCTCTGTTATATTCAGGTCCCTGGGTACAGAGAGAGAGTCAACAGCTACCTCGACATACTCTGCCTGGAATTCTACAGCTATCAGCGATAGCTAAAGCCATGTGATGGTTTGGCATAACACCGTCTCGTATACTGTGAACCTAAATTTACCCTGCAAAATGCACAGGATAAGCAGGTACAAGATAGGATAGATAGAACAGGAAGACAGAATGAATTGAAATGATGAATGAACCTATATTCATTTATTATCAAATAAAATCATCACTGTCAAAAATTATGCTACCTAACCTATTCAAGGAAAAATAATAGGACTAATTAGGCTCTGTGGTTTCCATTGCTGGTTTTCTGTATACTAACCAGTTTTCTTAAACCACAATGCATTGCTCTTAACGATAAAACAGCGATTAGCCTAAATTGGTCACTGCAGGATCATTATAGTGTCCTTCCAAAGGACCGCGAAGCCACAATCGTGAGCATTTGCTGTTGCTGCAGGACACCTCTTATTTTGCCGTTCAAAGCGGTCGCAGTAGGGGTTCTTCAGCATGACTCTGTGAGAGGATGGGTTAAAGAAAGCGAGGGATAAGGGGGATCTCACCGCAGACTGAGGGTGCGCAGCTGACAGAAGAGCTGAGGCAGCTCCCGCAGGCAGGCCTGGCCGTCGCTGCTCCACAGGTCCGCGTGCAGGTGCTGCAGCCCAGGAGCCCGCCTGGCCAACACCTGCACGTCACGCAGACTCAGGAACACCAGCGGCAGGGAGAGGCTCGTCAGCGTCCTGGGTATCACACGCGCAAACACATTGAGGGGATAGCCTCCTGCGAAGACACACCAGCCCAGTGCATTTCTAACCAAGGTCTTCAATAGCATTTTCAAAGCCTGCATTGCATGATTAATTCCATTTGATGTGATAGGATTCAAATCTGACACTGAACCTAAAAACTCCTAGCACTTCAGGAGTGAAGTTAATGGCAAAATTAACCACAATGTTTTCTCAAAAAATACACGTAACGGCATGATGCGATTTCAGAGAGCATGCATCCCTAGGCCTGGATTCATTTGCCGTTTTTCCTAAAAACTAACCCAAGTATAGATACTTTATAGTTTAAAAACAAATGACAAAAAATAAACATGAGGGTTTCACAAATCATCACAAAACATTATGGATGGGTTGACTTGAGTTTGACATTTACACTGTTATTTACTTGTGACTGTGAGCTCAGTAAGGCAGGGGAGTTTCCTCAGCCAGGTTTTCAGGTGACACCGGTCTGATTCCACAGCCCTGTCTCTATATTCAATGGTCAGACTCTGCAGACACTGGAGACCGTCTAAGCCGGTGGGAGGCAGGATGGGGTCCATGTAGCTCAGAAGCTCAAGCTTGGCAAGTCTGAATTCAGTACCACATGGCTCACCTGTTACTGCCACACAGGAAAAAGACATTAAATCAAATCAAAGGCTTGATAGAATTACTCTAAAGTTCTGTCTATTGTACATCTGGGAAGGGATCATTATATGAACTGCTTCAAAAATTCAAGATAGAGGAATGGACGTTACTTTTTAAAAAAACACACATTTAAATAATAATGGATAATGGGACGATTTTCCTCACCATTGTGGTCCCGATTCACTTTGGGCAATATAAAATAGTCGTCGGGGAGAGTTCCATATAACACTCCCATTTTTAAAGACAGGTGCTTCAGGTGAGGCAGGGATGACAGCATAGTGTGGAAGGCTTTCTTGGGTATAGGTTTATCACTCTCATGATATAACAAAGTGGTGAGGCTAGAAAGCTTTGACACGGCGCCAATCAGATCTGCTCCAGGAGCCCCGCTGAGCTCACATAAACACAGATTCGTTAAATGGCCCAGTGAAGCCAGAACACCGGCAAGTCCTGGTGGGCACTGAAAACTGCGGATCGCCAGTCGTCTCAAGTCCTTAAAACGCTCAATGGTGCACAGCGTCTTCGGGTCCGAGCACTGCACTATGGTAAGCGATGTCAAAAAAGGGAGCGCAGTCGCAAGCCGCTCCCACTCCTTCACACCGGCCTTGTGCACCACCACTGAAGTAGTCCTCCTCCGACGCAGAGTGGCCCAGAACTGCGAATCATACGAACGGATATTCTTCAGGACTACCGTGTGTTTCCTCCAGAGAGCCGGGTGGTCTATCAGAACTTTGAAGAACTTGCAAGTGCTCCTAATGTTTCCTTTTTCATGGGGCTGGAGAAATCGAAACACGTGGAACCATACCTCCTGAGGGAGCTGAAACGCTGAAATGGCCATTATTCATTAGCTAAGTTATTCTAATGATTTTTGCATAATCATGTTTCATGTCAACATGCGAGATTTCAGTTGATTTGCCCAACAGTCAATATTTCCCATAGTGTTCCTGTTGTTAGTCAGTAGGGGTCTGTCTTCCCCATTATCATTCCAGACGTTACAGGTTTTATAAAGTCGCTTGGTGATGACATCGGTTTGTTGACATTTTATGACGCAAAGACGGATGTGATGTTATATGTAAGCGACAACCAATAAAATTACTTGTACGGGAAATTCAAAATATCGCGGTTAACTTTTCGTTTCTTAAAAGCGGCTCGCTGTAAGTAAGCTTTAAATAAAATATGATCGTGTGGCAGTCAATCTAGAATAACAGTTAATTATTTATCTTGTAATACTGCGAGATTACTTTTGAGAAAGCGCCATTTTATGTAGGATGTTATCTTTCTCCGTTACCTTGCCAATTTGTCCGTTTAGTTATGACTTGTGCTACACCTGCGTTTTCTAATAACTAATTTAATTTGAGTTGAAAACTTGCGCGTGTTGTTAGTGGCCCATAATGTACTGTTTCAAATACTGAAATTTACATTTCCATGACGCCATTCCGTC
Source organism: Brevimyrus niger (assembly GCA_015164015.2). Classification (NCBI taxonomy): domain Eukaryota; kingdom Metazoa; phylum Chordata; class Actinopteri; order Osteoglossiformes; family Mormyridae; genus Brevimyrus; species Brevimyrus niger. Next base: position 3,757,584 of record JAABNY020000025.1, read on the forward strand.
ATTTTGCGTTTTCCGTATTCGGGATTGATGCCGTCCCTTTGGTATATTCGTCACGTTCATAAAAGAAGGATGCACTGCTTTATGCTTGAAGATCACCACAGATTTTTTAGCATCTGATAGTAAATTGCGACCTAGCATCAAAGTTCTTGTTTTATAGTTATCCAAAACAAGTAGCTTAACATGATTACCCCGTCTAAAAGACCATCGGTCCAAACAGATGGAGATTGGCGATTTAAAAGTATACCTGTACATAAGAAATCATCAAACACCATCACACCTGTCAAGGATTCGCTGACGATGGCAGAAAGTATCCGAGAGCGACTCATTCATCCTCTTAACCCACTAGATTTTGAGAAGAGGCCGTCAAACCGTTTTATAAAAGTGACGAACTCTACTGTTACGGATGATGCAAACGACTGCGGTGGAATCCCACTTGAGTTGAGCTCCATCTCGGCTGACCACAGCTCAATATTTTTCCAAACAAGGAAAGGACAGAAAATGATTTCAACCATGATGCAACCTAAATCAGTGGAATCCCCAGCCAAAATCTTTGCTAGGCTGAAAGCCAAAGTGCTGAGTGAAAACAAACTTCAGCAGAAACAAGGTGACACCGCCAGTGGACATCAAGGACCAAATAAGACCCCAAGAAATTCTAAACAGCCCTGGGTGAATGAAGAAAAGGAACACGAGGAGCTCCTCCTGGCTACATATGATGTGGAGGCCTCTACTTTGTCACCCCTGCCTACTCCCAAGAAAGGTCCCAGATTTAAAAGTAATCAGACATTAAGTCTGGACATGCAGAAGGGACTCAAAGTGACCCCCAAATCCACATGCCCTTCACTCAAGCCAGCCAGTGAATGTACACCATTGAAATGGCATGGTCCACTTTCCAGTTGTCCACCAGCTTCTAACATCCATACTTTGGATGATGAGTTGTCCACAAGTGTGGATACACAGGATGGGCCTTTTGTTGGTAGGTTGCTAAAAGTCCTGCAGTATTATTTCCTAGGAACTAATGCTAGTGTTGGTTGAGTTATCATTCTTCTGTTTGATCTCCTGTACTTCTCAGTTCCCAAAGTTCCAGTGAAAAGGGCCCCTTTTCCGGCTTTTCTGAGGCCAGAGCCATCGCAGAATTCTCCAGCTAAGATATTCACCCTCATGAAGGAGAAGGTGGAGCTCCGGAAGCGTGAGCAGGAGGTGAACCGAAAGGATAGCACGGCAGATGCCTTACATGCAGGTAAGCAGATGGTGCTATGTTACTCGACCTCTGAATGCTTCCAGTGAATTTGCAGAATTGGGTATTTAAATTATGCATTTTAGCATCTCTTAGCACAGTGTTTCCCAGCCTGGTCTTCGGGGACCCCAGGACAGTCCCTGTTTTTGCTCCCTCCCGGCTCCCATGGGATACTAGATTGGCAAAGATGCTTTCTTTCAAAATACAGCTTGTGTAAACAATTGCTAAGGTCTTATATATGCATGTCCCAAAGTGGATAAATTCAGCCATGAGTGACATGATTCTAGTACAATTCAGAGATGGTTTAAATTTGTATGCTAATGCTAATCTAGCTAGGCATGAACATTCTGGCTGTCATAATTAGTAGGCTTCCAACATTATTGTTCTGTTTTCAGAGGCTACTCTGGAATCCGTAGCACGAAGCTTAACGATGACGAGTGGCGATAAGACTGACAGCGAAGTTTCCCAGGAAGTGTTCGCCGTGTCGCTAGCCCCCTCGACCATTGGCTCGTCCCTCAGCCCAGAGGACCTTACAGTACAGACATTCGAGGCAGGCCCCGTCCACGGCCCACTTCCAGACATCACGGACGATGCCCTGTTTCAGACCTCGCCTCGGATCTGCATCCCCAAAAAGAGGGCCGCCATGTTCCAACAGAGGGCCAGAGAGCACTCCATAAAGCTGAAGAAGAGACAACATGGCGCCGTAAGAGAGTAGAGTGTCTGCTGTTTTCAGTGGTGTTTGGCACATATGCTTTTCCCTAGCTGGCATTCCTTTTAGATCTTAATGCCAAGGCTGTTGCCCTTAAGGAAATGACATCACTTCTGGGCAACAAGAAACAGTCCAACTAATGGAGAGTGCAGTGTAGCTAATGAAAAAGCAAGGCTGTGTTTGAAATTGCTTCCTATTACTAAAATAGCACCCTATATCTTGCAACGAATATACCCACAATGCACTGCAAACTGTGACAATGAAATGTTCGCTCTTCCTTTTATAGGCAAATGAGATTCATTTAAAGGAATGGCATGTTAAGATGGTGAACAATGGCTTCTTTGTTGATGGCGTGCGTGTGTAAGTACAGTTCAGAGCTAATAGCTACAGTTGGTAATAATTTCTCATCATTTTCATAAATAATGTCAGCATCCAGGAGCTGTATTTTGGAAACTTCCTAGCTTGCAAATCCTATCTTAACTATTTGTTAAGCATGGTATCTAGGATTAGGATCTAATTTTGGGGGGAAAAAATTGCTACGGGTGAAAAGTTCCTAAGTCAATGTTTCTATCATAACCTTAAGATAGGAACCTTGTAATCCCTTTTTCCTAACTTCCTAAAGTATTTTCACAGACTTTACTATTAAGTGATTGTATTTAGGATTTCTTAACCTGAGATAAGAGGATGAAATAAGATAGGATTCCTAAAGTTAATTAGGATTTGCTTTTGTATAACTTGTCTTATACTCTACCTGTCTTAAGGTGGGACATTTCCTCAATACGGCCCCAGGAGCCTGTTGTAACACAGTAGCTTATAAACTGGAAAGCTGTTGTTGACCTGATTTGTATTCTGAATCCCTAAGGGACAACAATATGCCTTGGCATAGCAACATAATCGCAGAGAGAATCTCGAGCAACACGCTGAAGACAATCTCTGGGAACGTCTATGTGCTGCTGGGCCGGATGGTCTCCAGCGTCGATAAGTGTACGCTGTCGGCCTATTCAATTGATCATGAAGCTAGAATTTTGAAGTTCTCAGGATGTCATGGTGACACCCTTACCCCTGTGTAACGCTTGTGTTTCGCCCTGCATAGCTTTGCCTGGATGGTTGCAGAAGAAGTTCCTCTTTGGCTTCCCTGAAAAGTGGAAGGTTTACCTGCAGGACTCTTTAGCAGAGTTGAAGAGGTATGTATGCCTAGTTCCCGCAGCTGGATGTCATATTATTAAAGAATGGTGGCCAATATAAGGAGAGGTTTTGAAATTTCTGTAGAAGATGGAACGTTTCCATGTACAGGAAGGATAGATTTTTAAGGGTCGATGGGCAAAGAAAGAAATCCCTCGTGATTATTTCCCCTGTCAGCCACAGTTCGGATTCTGACAAAAATAAACAAAAAGGCAAAGGTTCTCAGTGGAGACCAGCCCAGAAGCCGAGCAAATCCACAACGAAGAGCCACACGCCCAGGCCGTCCGTCCTGGAGACCCCCAGGACCTGTGAGTACTTTGAGGAATTTGTAGGGTTTTTTATTTGTGAGGCCCGCCAGCGAGTTTGTCCACTCGTGCTGCTGCGTAGCCGTTCCTGCCTGCCAGGGACTAGCGCATGCTGCAAACGTGAGTCTTTGTAAAAGTGCAGCATGACAATAAGCTCCTGCAAGACATTATAATGGTGGCCATCTTAAGCAGTGGTCTGAAACGGGGGAGACATAGGAAGGCATGCTAGCCGTATGTAATGTTTTGTACTTCTAGCAGTTTTTTTTTGTGCCGCGATTGATTGAATATTATTTAAAACGAGAATGAACGTGCTAGTTCCATATGCTGAGAGGGGGTCTGTCCTACTGTGTGTTATCATTCTTAATGATTATAATAAATACTGTCCCACGCAGTGCCCCGCTCTGGCATAAATGGGAGCGACACCAAGGTGTCTCGCAGCGGCAGACTCCTCAAGACCCCTCTGGAGTTTTGGAAGGGGGCTCGGTTGATTGTGGATTCAGACATGAATGTCACTATACAGGACAGCTATCTGTCCGCTCCCTCTCCACTTGTGGTGAGTGTCAAGGCATCTATGTGCCCTTTTATCAGGGTTACATATGGACGGGGTGCTATGTATGGAAGGGGACTATTTTTACTCTTTCTGGTAATAGATAGATGTTTTGTTTTCAAATATACAGTATATTCGATAATGCTTTACATTAACTGCACCTTGATAATGCTTGTGTTTTGCATTCATAAAATGTTCAGTACACCTTAATAATGTATGTATACCATAACATCCCTTAACAGCTGTAATATATATAAATATATTTAAGAAACATTATTTAGTAATAACAAACATTTTAATTGTACAATCATGTAGTGTTTGTTATTAATGTATATTACAGCTGTTAAGGGATGTTAGGATGTTAAGGTGTACTTGCATGCTGCTTATGAATGTTCCATGAATGCATTATGAAGGTGCACTTAGGGTTCCCACAGTCATGAAAAGCCTGGAAAAGTCATGGAATATTAGTTTCTCTTTAATGTAACTACAGCGTTCTGTTAAGTTATCGTTAGGATTATTTCCGAACATATGCACCAGCCGCTCCAGCATGAATGTGACTCATGAAGTTGTCTCTACCGCCCTGCCTCTGGCTGTGATCACTGGAGGAAGGGGGGGAGGGGTAGCCTAGCAACAAAACTAGTACTGAACAATTTTTTTTTCTTTGGTTTATGTAGTAATTAAAATTTGTGTCTTTGAAACACAATTTAAAAATTAGACACAGTGAAATATGATGCCATAATTTTTTTTATTTGAACATAGACAAACCTCTTGGTGTGACGTAGTCTTGGCCTACTCATCTGGCTTTTGGCATTCTTTTCTAATTTGTGAGGAATTGCTAGAAGTGGCTAGAAAACGGCAGGCAAGTGTTCGTTTAATGTCAAGTGGCTTATTAATAAAAATTTGAGAGTTGGCGAGCAGTGGGTAGTGACTCTTCTCGAGCAAGATGTAAGCTATGTCAGAAAAGTTTTAATGTCAGGAACATGGGAGAGGCCGCTCTTGCTAGTCATGCAAAAGCCGTAAAGCACGTGTAGAGTGAGAGTATAGCAAAAGAAGGCTCATTCAAGAGGTTCTTTGCAACCAGCGATGCACAAGGAGTGGGTGCACCATTGCCTTCACAGTCGCACCAAATGACGTTAAACACGTTGACACTGGCTCCGATCACTACGGCGGCATCTAATGCCGAAATCCTGTGGGCTCTGAAGGTGCTGACATCGCACTGTTCGTACAATTCCTACAGTGACTTTGGGCCCCTCTTCTTGAAAATGTTTCCGGACAGTGAAATTGCAAGGAAGCAGAAGCACAAAGGTAGCCTCCCTCAGCACGTTCGGCATTGCACCCTACTCTGAAGCTCTCTTAGTGAGAGAGATATCAAGACAGTCTGGATACTTTGTGTTATTTGACGAGTCACTGAACCGTGACCTCCAGAGAAAACGATTGGGTTTGCATGTTAGGATGTGGGACTGTGGAACTGTTCAGACCAGATACCTCAGCTCTGAATTGTTTCAGCGAGCTACCGCTTGAGATGTGGTGGGTAAGTTGAGCATAGTGCTAGGTGACATTGGAATGAAGCACCTTGTACAGGTATCAATGGACGGTCCAAACGTTAACTGGAAAATCTTTGACTTGCTGCAAAATGAGCTTCTTGC
>JAABNY020000025.1:3775436-3804076 GCA_015164015.2 Brevimyrus niger
TACCCGGAGGAAACCCCACGACGGCACAGGGAGAACATGCAAACTCCACACACATATAACCCAGGCGGAGATTCGAATCCAGGTCCCAGAGGTGTGAGGCAACAGTGCTAACCACTGCACCACCCGCCCCCGTTTACATACGTAATTTCTGTTAACATTTAGTTTTCGTTCTGTCCGCTTATTTTCTCCATCCCTTTGTCTGATCTTCATGCAACGCCGAAGCAAAAAAAGATAACATGTCCTGCTTACACCGGCATTATAACAGCTTAAACTACTTTTATACACTGACAACCGATTGCGAAAACGCCTCGTGACTGCCCGATCGCTCGAGCTTTACTTCCGCATTTTGCTCGCGCCGGTGTCACATGCTGAGTCATGTGACTCGTTGCTGCGCTTCGCAGCGTTCTGGAGTCCGCCTTGAAGTCAGGTTATGGTACCAATATTGTATATTGTGAGGTGCTGATTGCTACTGCAATGCTGCCTCTGTGAGTATCTTGTTTCAATTCTCTCATTTCAAAAATATTTTTTTTAAATAATCCCTAAATAAACAATCGTGACCTGAAATGAAGTTACAGTATGTTTAGCTATCGTTCTAATTTTATTTTGGTGTAACATGGAGAGTATATATGTAATTTATTTATTTGTCGATATTTATTTTGATTGATGACCAAGATTTTATCGTTGTCTTATGTAGCTGCTTAAAATTAATGCATAAACGACAATGGCGCAGTGTGACCTCTTAGCGTGCTGTCCGGACAAACGACAGTCACCTTACTAGACTGTATTTGGCATATCATTAAATACAAAAGACGAATTAAGTGTTGGATCAAAGGCTTTCATTGTGTTTTTTTACGTGCAGTGTGCCTTAAACAACAATGAAATTGAATGCATTGTAAACGGTAGGGTTTTTTTGTGGTACTTTTAAAAGTAAAACCGAAGCAGTGGTGTCTCGGTCACTCTTACCGTGTGTTTTTCCAGGGTACCTGTGTTTGTCTTGTTTTGCTGTCGTCCCGTTTGGAGCGCCCGCTTGGAGCATGATCAGGACACTTCGTAAGAACCGGATCTGACCGATTTGCGACATCTTTTCTGTTTACATCAGTCTACGATGTAATCTGCGATATCGGAATACTGATCAGTAATCTCGTTTTTCTATTTAGACGATCGCCTGTAAAATACAAATCTACATGAATTCTAGCGATGTTTTCTGTTCAAGACTGCACCAAATATCGTGTCTGTTAAGGTTACTAACTATGTCTTATTGGTCAGATACTGATCCTTAATTTCCATAAAAGTGCGTTTGATTATAGGAAATAAAATAACAACGTTTATGCTCACGTAAAATTGAGAGCTCTCTGGATTGCTCGTTTTGGCCTTAGACGAAGCTATCTGGTTAATTCTTCATTATCGTTCTCTTTAGCCAGCTTACATGCCCTGTGTGTTTAACATAGGCATTTGGGGCAAAAGCATGCTGGGCAGCATGATACGGAAACAAGTCACTTCCTCAAACCCAACAGGTGCTGCTCATACTGTAGCTCTGCTGAATTTTAAAATACCCGGTTTAAATGCAGGATACCCGAGGGATGGACCCAGGCTGGAAGGGTAGCCAGTTCAGATCGGGTGGAACTGACCTTCGCTTTAAGGCAGCAGAATGTGGACAAGTTGAGGGGGCTGCTGGAGAGCGTGTCAGACCCAGATTCGGCACAGTATGGTATGTCGCTTTATTTCTGCATCAGTTCTGTATTGTTCTCTTTGTGTAGTTCAGCACGTCTTCACAACATGATGTTATCTCCAAGCATGTTACATTATCCCTGCCCAAAGCCCCCAGAGAATAAGACAGGGTGAGCATGGCAAATAAAACACTCTCTAGCAGGAAGAAACATTGGGAGGAACCAGGCTCAGGCCACCCATCCTCCAGGGAAAGGGGAAGTCCAAATTATCAAAGACCTGACATATCCGCTCCAATTTGTCAAGTCAGTGTGTAGTGCTCAGTTGAGAGCAGTCTTATACCAGGCTTTTAGTTTAGGGGAGACGCCATGATCATGAAGGTGGTTCACCCAGGGCGACGCCCAGCCTTTACACTGGGGCTGTGCTGACCCCTGCGAATTCCCCAAATGTGGGAATCTGCATAATTTCTGGTAATGGGGGACTGTGTTCACTCTCTACCCGGATTTATTTTTTTTTTTTTTTTGTGGGCAGTGGTGGTTTAATGGTTAGGGAACCATACTTGTAATCGAAAGATTATAGGTTGACCAGCAAGGTACCATCCCCTGGGCACTGAATTAGTTGCCCCCTGCTATGTTGCATGTGGGTTAAATGCAGATAACTCATTTTGTTGTGCACCGTGAGCTGCGGAGTGTCAACAATAAATTCAAATACTACTGTCAGTGCTGTGTCACACCCCCATGTGAACTCTAACTCACTGATACTCAGGACACCCCCCTTCCTGCCTCCCCCTCCTACTTAAGCCGCCATAGTCAGACTGGCCAGAACTTATTTATCGTACTCGCTAAACTGTCTGTGCTGCTTGTAGTTTCTTCTACTTTGGCTAATGTACTTTGTAACCCCCCCCCCCCCCAGGGAAGTTCCTAACCTTGGAGGAAGTGTCCTCCCTCGTGCGGCCCTCGGAGATGACGCAGAAGGCGGTGTGGGGCTGGCTGCGCAGCCATGGGGTCACAGACTGCCGGACTGTGCTCACAGACGACTTCTTGCAGTGTGACATGACGATACAGTGAGCACTTCCACTTCCTCCCTTGCCCCCACCCCATTCTGTTTTTCCCACATTAAATTGTGTTTTGTCAGTGTATTCAAGTCTGCAGTCGTCACTCCCGGTCAGATGCTAGCATGTGAATGCTGACCGATCTAAAATGCTACGTTTAAGGTATTCTCAAGCACTTGTGTTTCCAATGAAATAACGTGCCATTTAATAGCATAAGAGGACATTTTAAGTCCAGACCAAGATTTCGTTTCAAGCAACCAGATGAGGCCTCTGTGACTCTTTGTGACTCTTTGTACTCAACTGGTTGGTTGAAACAAAATCTTGATCTGGATTTGTGCTTTCTGGACCTTCTACTTTGGCTAATGCACTTTTTAACCCCCCCCCCCCCTTTTGGAGAAAACAATGTGTAACCAAACCTGGATGGTTTGCGGTCTGTCATGGGTCTATAAACATTAATAATATGCTGTGAATCCTGTGTTTTTACCCTGATGCAAAAAGGCAGCCACTTACAGCAGGTATACATCCTACTTTAGCTTTGATTGTTAACATCTCTTATACATGTTTGTTTGGAAGGGGTGTAGCTTGATAGATAAGGATCTTTATCTTCAGCTCTCTGTCCAGCCGCAGTAGATGAGCTCCTTGTGGACGACAGAACCAACAAGAACCTCCTGTTCTCCGCAAGCTGCTTCTCTGCTGAGGTTGGACAGGGTACTTGAAAGGGATTGCTCTTGCCATAAATCCAACTAAATAAAATGGCTGCAAAATCATAAATTGCCGTCGATGAAAGGTTTAACTCCACGGCCGCATTGTAATGATAATGAAGGCTATGGCTATTTTTAGCCTCTCGTCTTTTAAGACCCGTTACGCAAGATTTCCGGCTCTCGGTGATTATGAGCTTGCGTCAGTGGCCTCCGTGCTTTTTGTGCACGGGCCGGCGCATGGAATCCTGGAATTCAAATGCAAATGCGATGATATCTGCCGTGATCATATGCTCCCCCTGCATCCAGTGAGAGCATCACCGCCAGTGTGGCTGCGCATCCCGCGCGTGTCGACGGTCCGTTCCGCTCCCGGTAAAGTTGCTTCTTCCGCAGGGTGGCCGAGTCCCTGCTCCCCGGAAGCCGCTTCTTCCGCTACGTCAGGGGCCAGCGTGCCTTGCTGCGCTCGCCGGCTCCGTACTCGGTCCCCGATGACCTGGCTCAGCACCTGGACTTCGGTGAGTGCGGAGTCCCGAGGGAGACGCTGTGAGCGCCGTGCTTAGACGGGCCTCTGAGAAGGGCCTCTGAAAAGGGCCTCTGAAAAGGGCCTCTGAAAAGGGCCTCTGAAAAGGGCCTCTGTTGGCAGTCTGGGCTAATCATTCCAAATGACATTCTCCTCGGATACGGTCAGCCAGGCTTGCTTCTTAATATTGCCCGTGGATATCTTAAATTACAGTCATAACCTTTAAACTTTTCAGCATTAAAATGAACGGGGACTTCTTAAACTCCATGTGAATGCAGGCAGAAAGAAATGTATGTCAATCCTCGTCGTTTTCCTCCTGGTTTGGGGGATTGTGCTTATCTGCAGAAATGCTTGTTTTGTGAGAGTTTCTTACTATACTTGAAAATCCTGACCAGGCCAGTAGCAGTTATTTTTAATGCTTCCTATAGCCCAAGGTATTTCACCTGCCTAACAAGACCCCTGAACTCCTTCCGCCTGCAGTGGGTGGAGTGCACCGGTTTCCAGCCAACCTGGAGGCCGTCAGCAGAGCCTGGACCAATGGGCAGCAACCGGAGGCGGGCTTCCACCTGGGGGTGACGCCCATCATTCTGAGGAGCCGCTACAACCTGACGGCGTCGGACGTGGGCTGTGCGGAGAACAATAGCCAAGCCGTGGCTCAGGTGCCCGTTTGAGCAACACTGACTGTGAGGGACCCTGGGCATTATGCGAATTCCTATGTGTTTATGAAGATTAAAACATTCCTAATTAATCTGCTTATGGAATATTTACCCTAGAACTAGTTGCTTTAGCACTAAAGTGGATTTTATCAAGGAGGAATGTGTATCAGGCATTGTGTATATAGTTGTTCTTTGTGTCGCGATCCTGCATGTCCCCCCAGACCACAGAGGTCCGTGTGCATCTTCATCAGCCCTATCAATTGAATATTTATCTTTATTCATTGCAGCAATAAAGGGCAACCAACAGCTTCTGCCCCATGCATAATAAATGCCACATTCCACCCCCACCTCCCCAAATCTACCTTAGTAAAACGCAGCAGTTGCGTGGTTGTATTGAATAGCTGCTAATTCGAGTAGTTTGGCTGGGCGGAAAAGCATGGGGATGTAAATTAGGGAGCTGCATGGTGCTGTTTAGTCCAGCAGGGGGCCCCTGTCCTCGGGGGCAGATGGGGGATGGTGCTGTATAGGCCAAGCAGGGGACTCCTGTCCTGGGGGGCAGATGGGGGATGGTTATTGGCTTGACAAGCCTTCCAGTTAGCAAACAGGGCCGCGTGCCTTTGACCAGCCAAAGGACTCCCAGTGCCTATAACATCCAAATGAAGTTTCAGGTCTTTGCTGCTCCGAGATGAGCTTGAACGTTTTTTTTTTTCCCCCGCTGGCTCATTTTGCAGGATCAGTTTGAGTTGCCATCTTATTGCATCAGTAGGGTTCTTCATTTTTAATGTTTTATTCATCCTTTGGCCATAACCATGTGGGAAACATAAACAGGATTATAGAATGGCCGTCTGACATAGGCTCTCACGTTTCTGAAAAATTCAGTCTGACTGGAACACGGCAAAAAAGGTGATGCGCCCTAAAGCTAGCCATCAGGATAATCATGCATGTAAACTTCACACTACAGTAAAGAAAATCCTATTTTAATAAACCCAGCTGAATTAACAAAGCTGCAAATATCCATTGCTTATCATCGAGCCGTGATGAGACAGTCTGCTGAGGAATTTGTTTTTTACATTACACTGTGTCACATGTCTGTTAAAGCTGTGGCTACCACATGCCAGAAATGAGCAAAATTAAGGATGCTAACTGTCTATAGCCTGTCACCTGCACTGACGACCAGTGCTCTGCGGCTGTTACCGGTTTATAATATTTAGACTTAAATCTTTCAACGGGATTTTTTCAAAGAAAATCTTGGCAAAATCTTTTGTTATCATACATGCTGAAACAGCGTCCCCTAAACCGCTGTTTCCCAATCCCAGTTGGCCCGTGTCCTTGTCCCCTCCGGGCTCTCGGACAGACATTATTGCTCCCACGGGAGCTGGGAGGGAGCAAAAACACGGACTGTCTGCGGGTCCCCAAGGACCGGATTAGGGATAGAGGATCAGAGGGAGCGAGTTCTGACTGAGGCTTCCTTGCACAGTTCCTGGAGCAGTTCTACCACCCGGCGGACCTGGCTGAGTTCATGGCCCTCTTTGCTGGGGGGTTCAAGCACATGTCCCAGGTGGCCCACGTGGTGGGCACCCAGGGGGGCGGCAAGGCAGGGCTGGAGGCCAGCCTGGACGTGGAATACATCATGAGCACGGGGGCCAACATCTCCACGTGGGTCTTCACTAACCCAGGTACCAGAAGCCGGCGGCTCCGTGGGTGTCTGGTGTGCAGTGACTTTATTTGCATTGTGTAATTATCACTTCAGCTGCAGCAAATTGAATTAGCTCTATTGTGCCTGTTCCTTGTATTAGTAATGATGAAAAAGTAATGAATCCGCACTGAAATAGCATGTTACATTGTAAAGCTGCAAATTGTGCATTAAAATCGCATTACTTCCCAAAACGTCTTTAAATTTTAGCCCGACAGTTTAGTAATTAGGAAAATCCGGCTGACTGGGCCCTTAATTGGACAGGCGGTCTTTTTAATTGTTTTCAGTAAAGCTACGTTTAATTAAATATCTTTCATTAAATTTCATCTTGGAGATGAAACGAATGTCCTCTGTCACATAAGAGAATCCTTTAGCTGTTCAGACTGGAAAGCACGGCCTCTCCGGGCGGCGTTTCCGTTTAGGCTCCGCCTCCCGCTGAAAAGGCCTACGGGCCACGCCCGCTTTTCCCAGGTCGCCACGAATCCCAGGAGCCCTTCCTGCAGTGGATGCTGCTGCTTAGCAACATGTCGTCCGTGCCCTGGGTCCACACGATCAGCTATGGTGACGACGAGGACAGCCTGGCCGCCTCCTACATGACCCGCATCAACACCGAGTTCATGAAGGCCGGCGTCAGGGGAGTCTCCATGCTCTTCGCTTCTGGTGAGCCAGGCTGGCTGGTCTACGGAGCGTCCGTGCGTGAAGCAGCGGCGGCAGGCAGAGAACGTTCAGGTCGAAAAAGCCCATCAGCTCAATTACTCCAGCTGACGTCGGACAGCGGTTTCAATTTAAAGTGAAACTGTTTCTCCGTGAGATTGCAGAGAGTCGCGGTTGTTCCTCCTCTCAAGGACACCTTTGAGAGATTAATTGTGACTCTTACGATGGCGTCATGAAATGGAAAAGAGGGATCTTTCCTGATTGGATGTTAGCTTAGCATCAAGGACTTCTTTTTTGACTTGGGGCTTAAATAATTGAATGGATGGTCTTTGAGCCTATGGCAACTGAACGTTACCATAGAAACATTGGCGTCCTGTCATAATCGTATTGACAGTGTATGACGATTATCCGCAGCATCATCCTTTGGTTAGCAGCAAAGCTGACATGACATGTGTTCATAATGAGCGCACTCATTTGGGGGAGCTTCTGCAAGAACCGTTCGCACGAGAGGCGATCTGGTGCCCCCACTGATTTTTGCAGAGAGCATGGAAATCAGCTGGCTGTTTTCCTTCAGGTGACAGCGGGGCAGGATGCAGACACCTGTCCAAAGGGAGCAACGCCTTCAGGCCGAGCTTCCCAGCGTCAAGGTGAGCCTCACCATTCACATTTCAGTCTTGCACAGTTGATATATTGACCTGCTCTACCCATGCTGATGTCTGGCTGTTTCTGCTACTAAAACAAACACTGAGATTCCATAGTGACTGGGCTTAAATAGAAGCTGATGTAACTGACACATGGCGTCTTGGTAAGATTAATAAGAGAAACATGCAGTCTTTTTTTTTCCATATTGCATTTCTCCCACTCTCTCAAGTCCCACAATGTGAGCTGTAATTCAAGTTCAGAATCTGCTAAATTGATTTCTTCTTTAAAATATTCATAAATGTAGACTTTGAAAAGTACCAATCACAGCATGTTACTGTTGCCGCTACTGCTACTCACGCTCGCTGTTTCCAAGCAGCGTATTGGCTGCTCACAGACTTTCTTGTTTACTTGTAGATGTTAATCTGTCATGTATTATAAACACTTGTCTTCCTCTCTTTTCAGTCCCTATGTGACAACCGTGGGTGGGACGTCTTTCAAGAACCCTTTCAAAGTGACCTATGAGGTCACAGATTACATCAGCGGGGGCGGCTTCAGTAACATTTTCCCGATGCCGGACTACCAGGTTATACTGGCTTGTGTGTGTGTTTTGTGCCTGTGCCCACGGATGTGAAATGCCGGCTGACTGGGCGTTACTCCTGCTTGTCCCTCCAGGTTAATGCCGTTAGTGCTTATCTGAAAGCCGTACAAGCCCTGCCTCCCAAGACGTACTTCAACACCAGCGGCAGGGCCTATCCTGACATTGCGGCCCTTTCAGACAACTACTGGGTGGTATCCAACAGGGTGCCAATCCCGTGGGTGTCTGGGACATCGGTGAGTCAGCTGAAGAGGGCGCTGTGCCCTGTTTGCCCTTACATCCTTCCGGTATTTGCTACACAGTCCGGTCTACTTTTTCTAAAATTGTTTCGTAATATTTTGTACAGGAAAAGGAGAAATATATTATCAAAGAATACATAAAATTTTCCCACTTCCCCTACTTCCATAATAAATACCTCATTGCTGTCAAAAACTCATTATATTTCCGTAGTGGTGGCTCTAAGGCTGGGGATCTGTGCCAGCAATCAGAAGGTTGCTGGTTTGAATCCTATGAAAGCCAGGAGTGATCCTGTTCCGTTGAGCCCTTGAGCAAGGCCCTTAACCTGCAGTTGCTCTGTGCTGGGCATGACGTTAATCTACATGCAGCCTTGCAAACAGGTCTTCCAGCTTTGGGGGTTGGTGGCTAGACTGGCACTCCAGCCACCGGAAAACACTTCACAATGTTCCGTTCCATTCAAACTAGCATGGTGCTGAGGTATCGGCTGCCACACGGCTGCACGTGGGTTCATATCTCTGTGCTGGTTTGCCGTGTGTTGGTTTGTGGCAACTCCTTACCTCCCTACTTTCTGTATTGTCTTGTTTATACTGTATTTATACTAACAGGCCTTGTACTGACATGCACTCTTGCACTTTTCATACATTCATCAACAATGCACCCACTTTATAGAACAACCGAATTGTAATCGACTAGTGACGTCAAGACAAGGCTTCATGGACCATTTGTTGCATTTCCTGACGCCACTAGATGCTTTTGGTTAGTTGCATCTTGCCAGCTGCAGAGGGGAGTGCAGTCATGGTGTTTTATGTACCAGGCTTCCACTCCTGTAGTTGGTGGGATGCTGTCTCTCATAAATGACAAGCGCTTCCTCAAGGGGCTGCCTGCCCTGGGCTTCCTCAACCCTCGCCTGTACAAGCTGAAAGGACAGGCTCTCTTCGACGTGAGTATCCAAAGAATGCAGATGCATGTCAGAACTACAAATGACATTTGTTTCTGTAGTTAGCTGTTCTTATTTATGAGCGTGCTTTATTCAGTCTGCCGTGCACCCGCATAACCGTATGTAAACTGGCTGTTTTTAATGGTGACTCACGCTGAAGTTTCACAGATCAACCACTAGGTGGCACAAAGGACAACATTGGACTGGGTTCAAGTTGTGAATAAATATTAAATTTTGTTGCTCGTTTAAAAAACGACCACCAGATGGCAGCATAACCAATGCAAATTTCCTTTCTTGGTATTGCTGACTATTCCTCCCTATGCCTCTCAATGTAGGTGACCGAAGGATGCCACCTGGGCTGTCTGGACGAACAGGTAGAAGGGAAGGGTTTCTGTGCTGCTCCAGCGTGGGATCCAGTTACAGGCTGGGGCACACCCAACTATCCCCCTCTGCTGGCAGCTCTCATGGACTAACAACACTGCCACCCTATAAAGCCTGAATGCTGCCTCTGAATGATCATTATATCAGACACTCAGCCTCTTTTACACTGGTCTTCACTTATATTGCTAAACGGCCACTGAAATGCGTCAGCACAGTCTCCATTACTGAATCTATGCTCGCAATTTTCTAGCGCTACAGCGCTACTTCAAAATTCAGTCTGGTAACCACTCTAAGGGAGGGAAATACAAAGTGAATATTTTGCACGGTTCAGCCTTTTTCATTGTTTTGTTTTTAAATTGGACAAGGGCCTCAGTGGGCTCAAATACAAAAATGGTGTGGGTTGACAATACCTTTTAATCTGGCTTGTCCAGTTTTATCTGGTGTGAAGGGCAGTATTCGAGGGGGTCTGCAGATTTTCACTGCTGAAAATAGCTCTTTGCCAGTGGGTTTTTGTGCTTGTGAAATTGTGTGGTGATTGTCACGAGGGGATACTAAATAAAATGGTGGTAATTATGGCAGTGAGATTGATCAGGCTGTCTGCTTGGTTTTCCCTGATGCATTATGACTGATTTTCACAGACAAACCCCAGGTAAAAACCTATATGTGATACTATGCATGTCAGACTTGGTGGCAGTTTAGGGGTCTAGAAATAATGTACATTTAATTCTCATGGCATATTTTATGCAACCAAAACTGGGATGAATTACAGTATGTGCAAAATGGGTTTGGACTGGTTTCGGCAAGGTACTGCAGTTAAAATAAAGTCAAATTGATCTCAGGGCTGTTAGCATGTTTGACCTTCTCTGCACAGATAGCATGAAGGTGCCCAGACTGGTCAATGCAGAGATAGCTGGGAAGTGACTGATCCAGCATGGGAGAGAAACACAAAAAGGTGGACAACGTTCTCGGCGTGTCAGACATGCGGCCCATGCTTGATGGTTCATCCCTGTGGCTTCTTGCCCCTTTGACCTATGCACGGTCCGGCGAGGGTATCTTCAGAAACATTGCTGTACAATCTCTGTGAACAATCGTGTCAAAACTTGGCACCTAGATGGACTTCAAAGTTCTTCACAGACGGTGGAAAGTCACAGTACCACAAGCTGCGGTTACCTTGTTCCACTGTAGCACACCATCACTTATCGCCCCGGTAGAACATGAAAACAACTCTACCTTACTTTGCATACAAGCAGTCTCTGTACTGAAAATAATAAAGAAAACAAATACCATTTAAAAACCTGACCTCAGACAAACTCAGCATCAAGTTTGATTTGGATTGGGTTCTATGGGAAAACATTTATTGCCAATTGTACGTATTTAAGTCTCTTTTATAGGTTGCACTATATTCCAAGCAATCCATGTACCCATTATTACAGAATTACAAGCGTAATTTTCACAGCACAATCCCTAACCAACCTGCGAGCCGTGGAAAGGTTCAGATCTCTCTGCCTACAGAGTGACCTTTTATATTGAAGGGACAGCCTGTGACATTTCAGTCCCAACACTCTACACTGGGCACCCAAAAGGGGAGGGGAGGGGGATGCTACAGGGTAAAAAAAAAAATCCCAGTGGAGAAGCAGGAGTGAGTGGACCTACTGGGAGGGTACCTGGTCACAACACGGCATTTGGCTTCCAAAGACACCCCCTGCCAGCACTCAGCCATTCTTGTTAATGTTCATCTGTAACAATGGAACAGTCCCTCTTTATTTACCAACATTTTCAAACTAGGGCAGCAAGAACATCACAACAAAAAGGAAACTGCACATTGAAACGGCATTAAAAAAAAAAAAAAAAAAAAAGTTACCTCGTCCATCACATATCTGTATCTGAGATTTTCTTTTTTTTTAACCATAAAAGAATAGGCATCGTCTAAAATGTAAACTTCTAATAAGCGCTTTTAGGACCATCGTTTTATTGCTGGTCGCTGAATTACACGGGATGTACATATTAACAAGGGTTAATTAATGCCGCCTGTACAATACATTCTAACAATGCAGCGGAGCACCACGTCTCTGTTTTCCTGTGATGTGTAACGAAGGACAGGCTTTGCAGTGTGGGGGGGGGGAAAAAACATACACTTCAATTTTTTTTGCGTCTGGCAGTACAGCAGGAGAAATAAAAGTGTCGTGACTAAAATGGTTTTTAATCGGTTAACACTATCTAAATCACATTGCTATTAAGTCTACATGATTTCAATACGGCTGTACGATACAATTATACAAAAATGAGTTAACGGTAAAGAATACACCCAAAGAAACAAAAAATAAAATAAAACTAACTTTTTACAGGGAAGGAAAAAAAAAACTTTCAAAGTATGCATGTAGTACAGTAACTGCCAATTCTCTTCCAAGAAGAACCATCACAAGCAGATTTCAATCTTCAGGGAAAAAATTAATCACACATAGCATCACTAAGCATATCCCAAAAATAAGTGTACAATATGCACACTTGGGAAAAAAAAAATACAAAATTAAAAAGAAATGATCTTTCTATGCAAAGGGGTGACCAATTGATTTCTTTGGGAGGTGTAACCATCTGGGTATAGTTGCGAAGTCCATCATCATGGTGAATAGAGTGCCAGGTAACCAGAACCAGTGGGTTTTGACGAACACCAGCAATGTTGCTTCTCATAGAGCTAAATGGGAAGGTTAGCTTAATCTCTACTGTTCATTTTTTCCCATTTCCATACTTATCAAAAAGTCTTTAAGGTAAATTTCTTTAAAACTTTTTTTTTTCCTAGAAACAATGTACAAAGGGGATCTCGGACTTCTTTTTTTTCTGAACACTTGCGTTAAGATGCTGCTGTGTACAGGGTTCGAGGAGCGTCGGCCTCCTCTGCCTTCC
Source organism: Brevimyrus niger (assembly GCA_015164015.2). Taxonomy (NCBI): domain Eukaryota; kingdom Metazoa; phylum Chordata; class Actinopteri; order Osteoglossiformes; family Mormyridae; genus Brevimyrus; species Brevimyrus niger. The sequence continues at coordinate 3,788,067 of JAABNY020000025.1, forward strand.
GCTCCTGGCCACTGCCCCTGGCTGGCTCACTGGTTGTTTTTGGCTTTAGCGTGTGTTAGGATGTGGGACTTCAGGTTGGTGGACTGGGCAAACTTCTTATTGCAGCCGTCGAAGGGGCAGACGTAGGGGCGGTCTCCGGTGTGGATCCGCACATGGGTGCGCAAATTAAAGTCCAGGGAAAACCGCTTCCCGCAGCCCTCAAACGTACACTGGAGAGGCAATGAGAAGGCGAATGAGAAGGGCCACATGGTTCCATCAGAACTCGAGGTATTTCTGGATAATCATTAGGACTTATCACAATATTTTATACTTTCTTCAGATGATTCCAAAATATCACCTACAAGCGGTGCTCTCAAAGTCTTTCCAACATAACCTGGTCTAAGCATCCACCTATGTTCATCTACACAACTGTCCCATTAATCGGAAGATACTATTGAAGTGCATCAGTTTTAAGTTTGGGGTAATTAAACTGCTTGGGTGTGAGAAAATGCCCTTTGGTAGAGTGTATGCAAGAGCCTCTTCTGCTCAGAGCGTACTCCTACCTGGAAAGGCTTCTCGCCGGTGTGAACGAGCTGGTGTCGCTTCAGCTTGGAGCTCTCCACGAAGGCTTTGCCGCATTCCGCGCACACGTGGACACGTGGCCCGTGAGTGTGCAAGTGCTTCCTCATTGCAGAGTTGTCCCTGAACATCTTTGTACATCCCTGTGAGGCATAAAGGGGTCAGGATTACCCCAGGACACCTCAGAACCACCCAACACTCGTGCTGCGTTGGGACACTGACACTGAAAGCATTCTACCCACTAAAAAGAAACCCCACTGTTCAACCTCCATTACTGGGCCCATCAAAGCAACTCCACAAGACAGTATTTCAAAGACGGGGCATCTCAAAGTACAACACAGATGAATTACATCACCCACTCGACGATCAAGGAGCTCTTAGGAGCGCGTTAATGTAGTGCGGAGTTCTCACCACTCGCTGTCAGCTTAATTCAGCGCTAATAAACAACGCTTTATTAGCCCAGCGCTAACACGCCTGCTCTGTAACCACCTGGACAACAAGCTCAGCAGGCTGAACCAGCAGGGGGCACTGTAGGCAGGTCTCACCTTGTGGGGGCACGCTATCGTACGAGGTGCGTCGTCCTCCTTTATTTTCCGTGGCTTCATCCTGTGGTGGAGGGGTGGGGTGAGAACGGTCAGTCTGTCAGCCTCTTCCAGGGTGGGATCTCCCGTCAGCCGCCCTACCCCCAGTCCATTTTTACCCCTAATATTCGGCCTGAAATTATGCCTGAGGTTATTTTACGAGTAAGGCCGTTATGAGTGACCACTGAAACAAGGACACTGGGAAAGCTGTTCCTGTGGCTGCTTCACCTCTCACCTGACCTCCGCCACTAAGGTTGACATCTGATTAAGTACAGCATTGCAAGACTGCGAGGAGTATGCAACATTTTTATGACTGGGATCCAAAACGTATTTGGACATGACCACTACATCATCAATCCAGCAATCCTAAAGGACGTTCTGGATTTGGACCAAACCAGTAAAGATAATCGTAGTATACGGTCTAGTGTGTTTGAATTTCAATGGCTCTGTGGTCAGAAACATTTTATATTCTCAAAAAGGCCCATCAGCTTAATCTGCTAGTATAAATCATATCCCCACCGCCCTAGTCAAACAACTTCTTGTCAGATAAATGACTTAATGCCAATGATGGACAAATCTAAATTTATCCACCACAGCCGACATCTGCAGCAGGCAGTCACACTTAGCAGTTTAAGGAAAATAAGCTGGAATGTGGACATTATTATTCTGGCAAAGAATTCCTTCTGGGGAAGCAGATCCCCCCCCCTAGGGAAGCAGAGCCCCCCCTGAGGAAAGCCATCTGAAAATGTCTGCACATACGTCCACTTTTGCCCATCTGTTGTGTGACTGGGCCACAAAACGCAATCATGAAGAAGTGACACTCAGTGATTTCATTTCTAGTGAAGCAATTAAACAGTCAGCAAGGTTTCACACGCAAAGTTTAAATGTAGAATGTAAGCAGTGGGTGTGACTAACGAACTGCACCGCGCTATTTGTTGCTCCCACAACAGGAAGATTTTCCCTTATTATGCTTTAGGAAATGCATGTTGGAACAGCTACGAAATCACATGCACAGCTCTGCAGCAGAGCCATGCGCTGCAAGGTGGCAGAATCCGGATTGTAACTTTAACACAAGTTCAGATCTGCATTCCCCTTGCCAACATCTGATAAAATAACTCTATGGTTTAAGTTAATAATAAAGCAGGGTGAAGTTTCCCTGAGTCTGTTGCTCGCTCAAATTAGCCACAAACGTAGATCCCTTACTACCGTTCAGCTTTTGTGTTACGCAAAGCCATTTCTGTACCTCAAGTCACTTAAATAGACCCTTTTGAAGGGATTATGGGTTTTGGTTTAGATCATACCCCAGCTTACAAGCCTTCCTGACACATCCCTATTTGAGACATCTGAAACTGACATGCGGTCTGATTCTGAAGTGCCAATGTGCAAAAACTACACAGACAATTCCCTCTCTCATCAATTAAGTCAAGGCCTGCCAACTGTATGGGTGGCAGGCAGTTCAGCTACTGAAAAGCCCCCACCAGCCCAAAAAGCCAACCTATATATGGAAACGACCCACGAGTTCCCCAGCCAGGCTGCGGGTTCAGTCCAGAAACGCCCGTGCAAGAACTCACCTGGCAAACTCTGCCAGCTGTTTGGGGTCTGAGAGGTCGATGCCGGGGATCCCCCCTGGGGGGAGCTTTTTCCCTGTCATGTACTCCGAGTAATCCGGGGGAGAGTTCTCCCCAATGATCTGCTCCTCCACCACAGTCTCATGGTCGATGTCCTTTTTGTCATCTGGAAGAGGGGAAAGGTAGACAGCATTTATTTCACACCTATAAATAAAGGGATAGAGAAACACGAGCAATAAATAAAACAGGATGCTCCATTAGAAGAGAATTACCTGATATTTTCGCCAATATTTATGCACAAAAGTTTAAGTATGTCTGATATCAAGCTCTATCAAAACTGTTGAAATGGAAAGTACTCATCGTGTAACTGGAACACTTTACACATGTAAATACAATGATGTGCTGTAGCGGGGATTTGTTGTGAGGCTAAAATGCAGACTAAAAGTTTCGTTTTCAAATTTCACTTTACCAATCATAGTATATGTAGGCGGACAAACAATAGTGATAAACATCCAGCATTAGATTCTAAAACCGTCTATTATGTCAGTTTATGATCCACTAGATACACAAAGCAATACTTTTCCATTTTCTTTTTCTTTCCGATGTTAGAAAGTAATAAAATATATAAAACCATGCATTGCTCTGTCAGATAACACCAACAAGTTAACAAATGCACGCAAAATCGAAGACAGTCATTTCCACCTGGAACTAACCATGTATTCCTTCACAATTCTAAGCCATAAAGGTCCCCAATGAAACCCATGCATTCTCACATCAGAGACCAATTTCAACATTTTTACATTTATGAGATTACATTTGTAATGCCTGTAAATGTTTATATTAGAGGACACTAAAAATTGAGAAGTAGGCACCTGGCAAACTCTGTCTTTCCTCATAAAAAGGATGATATAAAGACTGTCAGCATTTACACATCAAATTATGACATATCGGAGTAGCCCAGAATGTTCTGAAAACAGATCCATGAAGCACATGTGGCTAAGTTATGTACATAATATAATAAGTAGGGATGGACTGATTCACATTTTTTTCCAATTCCAACCCGATTCTGCCGATACAGATCCTGATACAAGACCTTTTAATAAATATACGCAACATATAAATATTTTAAAACTAGTAAATACAAATAAGAAATATATGCCAAGAAATCTTTAATTAGGCTAACAGAAACGTAACGTACTCTTCCACCTTGTTTTTCAGGCATTTGCAGTTCAATTTGAATATCTTCCGAGAGAACACGCAAGTGGCGAATGCTTAAAATGCCCCTCAGTTTCTCTCCCACGGGCAACATTGTCACTTACATTTCATTGCAATAGCAGCCCCATCTGTATCACAAGCTGTAGCGAGTGCGCAAAGCAGCCCAAGCCAGCGACTTTGGGGTTTTTTCATATCACTTGTGTTGTCCCACAAAACTGCATGCACTTCGTTTAGTGGGATTTTAAACTAAATGCTACCTTCCACCTCTCATAACTTTGTTTTTACAAAGAGCGCACATCGCTGTGCTACGGATTGTTCCTAGGGTATGTCCACAGAAATATGTTTTCATTTAGCAAGTCATTTTCTTCCAAGTTAGCCGTCTGTGCAGACTACTGCGGATCTTTTTTCCCCAGAAGCAGAGAAAAATTTCACAACTGTCTGATAGCTAATCTTCCTGTAAATGCATCAGTGTGGATGCATGGGTTTAGACATGTGAACATGAAGGATGTAAAGGACCGTCAGTACCTGCCATAGACCGTTTTGCTTACTTGTATGCAAATAACTCGTGTTTTGTGTACCGTGTATGCTGTTCACAACTATTGTGAAGCTCTAAATCTTGGCTCGGCTCTAGCTTATGATAAAGATATCAAGCCATTGAACATTACAGTAAGACAAGAGTCCACTGAAACTGAGGGGAAGAGAGCGAGTGGACATTTCTGGATCCCTGTGTTGTTGCTGTGGTGGCTCCTTTTATGTGCGGCATTGTGTTTGAAACGTTACTCTACTGAAACTTTGCTCCGGCTTTAAACATATGGTTCTGTCTGAGATCAACAGTCAAGTGTTTAAAAAAACTGAAGCTTATTACTAATCAACTTCCAGAATTATAAAAAAAATTTGGTTTGCCAAATAAAAAAAAAACCTGCAAATGACACACTTTAAATGTACAAACGAAAATGTCAAATATATACATAAACAACCCCTCATATACAATTACATACAATACCGCAAATGCTAAAGCTAATCATTTGTGTAGTTGTAAGCTACATCATTTGTGTTTTAGACTGAGCAGTATGAACACAAGATTTTCTCAACACTAATAACGAGTAGTGAGAAGCAGATCTTCTCTTTCGGAAACTCCCAAAAAAAAATTTTTTTAACTGATTAGTGCGGAAATAGCCTTAAAAGCGTAAAATACTCCCAGATCATCACTCTCGTATCTTATGTTCTTCTGCTGCTCTTACTGCAGAGGGTATGTGGGTATGTGTATAGTGTCACACACAGCGTGTGCTCACCCCGGCTGAGTGGCAGCGTTACCGTTCAGCTTGAAGGCCGCAAAAATTTTTTTTTAATTGAAATAGGATTGTACAAATCAATTTAACAAGAAATGGGAGCTCTCTTTTCAGACTGCTGTAGAGTCGTGTCCAAATTCTAGCAGAGAAACATAAATTGAAAACGAACTCATTCGTATTTAGACCTCTGATGAATCTAAACAGTCACTAGTTTTTGCATCACTGACACAAAACAAAACAAAAAAAAAACAATACATTCCATGGCTGAATTGATAAAGCATAAGCAATTACAAAATTTCTTGTTTGATACTGTTCACCTGTAATCAGCTTGCCAGTTAACAGTCAAGTCAGACTTTGGTCCTGAAAGTACTAAAACAAGCTGGTTTATTCTCCTACAATAACGTTAGATGTGAAATCACCCTATGACAAGTCAACCATTGTACGGCAACCTAAGAACACTCTATGGAAATTAAAGCTTTCAAAATGTGAACAAAATGCAAATTCAGCATTTTACACTTGAAGTCAAGGGCAAGTCAAAACCCATGCAGATTTAAGAACCCCACCTGCTTTATTGGCAAAATTTGTACATTTTCAGGCAATATTATGAAATTTTTGCTACCAATTTAGTACAAATAAATTTAACCATTTATATTCATTTAGTTACACTGCGACACTACTGTTTGATTATATTAATTGCATAATTAATGAACAGCCATTCAGACGAAAAACTTCACATGGCATGGCTGAACATGGCTGGCTGCCATCACCTCCTTAATGCAGACACACCATCTACGGAAAGCCTAAAGGCATGGTGAGAGTGTGTTGCATGTTTCAATAGGGTGAGCAACATCCAAATACAAACCTTTAACAGGACTTAGAATGCAAAGTATGTAGGTGACCAACACCCCAGCTCCAAATGACAGAAAGGACTCAGATCATGTGAAGGCACGAACACGCCTGGTGCAGGTCAAATTAAAACCTGTCCTTATTAGTAAAGCTAGTCAGATATCTGCACTGTGATAAATGGGTACAGCACATGACAGACAAGAGTTATTAATTTGTACCTTGTTTAACTGGAAATAATGATTTACACTTAAAAATATACTACAGAAAACAGAACTATCCAGCCACACACACATCTTATGGGGGGTAGAGGTAAACCTTTGACTCGATGCCATACCAATACAATTACTTTGCCATTCAAATAAGACTCCTCTTCAAAAATATCTTACTTGGTATGAGAATTGTCATGTTTTATACTTTTATACTGACAGTACTCTTATTGTTCATTAAATTATTTGGGCAAATATTTTTTTTCACTACCACTGAACATCAGACCCTGAAAACCCTCCACTGAGGATAGATGTATGTATTTATGTAAGTATCAAAATTTGTTTTCCGTCTGATAAATAAAGCCCTGGTGTCAGTTACTGACACTAAATCCATATATTCAAAGGCCTGAAATGGATTGAGCATACATGTAGGTTTATCAAAAATTTAATTATGCATCTATGTATGATGTTCTTCGGTATGTTGTCAATACCATAAGTATCATACACTAAACATCATTCTACAAATATACAACGACAAATGGTTTCAATTTCTAACTCTAATCCACAGACCTGTTTAATGTACAACAACATAAGATGAGAGAATCAGTGATTTTATTCCAAGCGCTTTTTTCGTAGTTACCAAACACGTGTGAAAAACTCGTCACTCACATATTTAGGATGTAGCAACCAGCCATGAGACACTGACTAAAAGAAAATCGCCTTGTGTGGGGAGTGACCTGTTAACTCCACTTTATCAGACACTGCAAAGATAGTGCTGTGACTGATTGGATTCTCAGTGTGGTTGAATCAATCATGCGTAGATACAGGGGTCATATTAAAACTACATGGACCATGATGCTTGGCATTATCACAACTCCTGTGGATTCAGTTTACTCAGCAGATACAAAAACCAAAATCATTGACTTGCAACTGCATCCTGTTTGCAGTTTGGCCTAAAGGGGGACTTGACACTGCTCATCACCCCTTCTGCAAAGTGGAGGCATTTCTAGCTTTCGAAATCTGCAGTCACATGTTAAATGTTACAGGGAAGCGAGTGAGCTGTCTCACCAGGCTGTCTTGCTTTGCTTGCAAGGTCTGAAAACACCACAAAGCCTTCAGGGGCTACTGGACCAGGCTGAGGCCCTCGCCATTTTCCACCTCGCTAAATTGAAGATTGGCTCATTTCAAAACGGAAATTTGTTTATGTTCAGACAATTCTTACACTGGCACGCATTTGGAAAATTTTACTCATTGCAAGAACTGCCAGCTGACTTGTACCAAGTCCATAAACAAAAATGCAGTGGCCCCTTTCATATTTTTCAGAAACTTTGAAAGACAGCATCTGAAAATGTCAAAGAAAAGCATAAATGCACACTTCACAAACTCCAGCAAGGAACACTAAAAGCAATACATGTCATATCAAATGCATCACAAATGCATTTATCACTGCATACTGACTTGCATGGTTATTCATGCCAATTCTAGGAATAAAAATAGCATTACTCAGGAATAACAGCAGTGGCCCTTGCAGTTACGCAAATGTGCAGCTTTACCATTACTAAACCATGTTGCCCAACACATTTAAGTTGCCACAAAACAAGATTTTAGCAATTTCAATATTGTGCATTTCAAGTTATATTGATATGTTTTTTTTTAACAGTGAATTGAAGAAAACACAAAGTGCCAACGTGAAAACTAAAACTACCACCTGGCTTACTCAGAGTTGCCAAATGAGTACAACTGCAATTTAATACTTGTCACCTTACAGCTTATCACCGTTCCTGCCAACAGCGATTTAGCAATTTTGCTTCACATCTGTATTGGCCATACAAGTGACACCCAAATGAAGACGCCAGTGGGAAATTTGAGTAAATCGCTGGTAATGAGCAGTACACCCCCCCCCTCCCGCCCCACACATACACACGATAAGCAGGTTCTCATGGTGCACTGTCAACGACAGCATTCAGCAAACTTAAGCAGAAATTTACAGTAACCAATGGACTTATGCTTGACTTCCTCAAAACATATTTCCTACATTAAAAATTGAATAACCATGATATGACAATTTATTAACCGTGCAGATTATTACCCTAGCTTTACTTTTCAAAGCTACGTTATGCATTTATCACATTGCACCCCTGCAGGCTCTAGAGAGGAAATGAAAATGTCAGCTTGAAAGAGAAACCAAAATTCTTCTATGGACAAATACAACGAAACAGCAGAGAAGCTCTGTACCTGCTGAAGATACAGAAGTAATTCAAAATGACCAACCAGCATCACCTTCCATAGGTTTTTTGAGGAAAATAGTGGAGGAAACCATTACTAGTTCGTATACATTCACTTTATGGCCCACCACAGAGTAATATGGCAGGGAGGTTCAAGATAAATTAGGTTAAATAATAAAACATTGGAAATGGAACTTTTGTTCTCTAGTGCAATTTAATAATCACTACATTGAAGACTACCTTTGAATCACTCGTTTACTGCTGTGTGACCTCTTCTTTTTTAACATACAATGAAAGAATCCGGTTACAGCCCAATTCTACACACTCCCCTCTTACAAACATCCATCTTCTAAGCACTTTTTCTAGTCAGGGTCCCAGCCAGGCCTGGAGTCTAGGTCAGGCATCATATGACAAGTGTGAGGTATACCCTGGATGGAGTGCCAGTCCTTTCACATATACAGAGATTCCTACTTCCTACGTTTTCTCTTCTGTGAATATAATAATTTCATTCCAATACCTATTAAAATATGAGGTATTGTTTTCAGCATATACAAAAAATCAACTTATCCTGCTTATCAACACAGCCACTCTACTGCAACAAGCAGCACCAATATTCTTCAAACTGAGGTTAATTTTGTTTAAAAAAAAAAAAAACCTACTGATCTTTGACCAAAGATTGAAGGGGAACAGTCATCCAACTGGACACAGAAACAACAAATTAACGGTTAATCGGTCATCTCCTGCTGACAGGCACTATAAGCCCAGAAATTTCAAAGCATGACAGGGTGAATCAAAACAATAATTGACATCTGTGATATTATTAAAATGCAGCAAAGTAGACATCTAGACGTTAAAATGTCATATTACAATGACAGGGAGCAGCTTTACATATAATAGGCCAGAGGAAACATGACAGGTGCAGCTTTAAATACAGAAGAAATCTGTAACAGGACATAGCAAATTTGATGCAGAGTGTAAATAGAATGTCAGTAAGCTGAAATCTTATGCATGCCAAGTCCAAACCATTAAGCTTGTTTTCTGTGAATGCTCAGGCATGCAGCAAAGTGGCACAGAAATATTTTAAACTATCAACATCACAGTATCTCTGACTGGACCAAGGAGTGACTCATTTTAATAATAAGTATTCCATGCTAAAAGGAACACCACAAAAACAATTTGTTTCGTACCACGTCAGAGTTAAAATGTCACCCACTGAAATACAACAGCTTAATCTTATCTTCATTTTAATTTAACTAATTATTTGGAATAAAATCAATGGTTAGCGAATTATTTTCCTCTAGGACTGGTCTTGAAACACATCGACGTGTTAACATCCATTGTTTCCCAGTTATTTAGAACAAACACTTATATAAACACACACACACTGAAAATAGGCTACCTACGTACTTAAGATTATGTGGACCCATTAAATGACATACCAAGTCACTTTTGGACAAAGTTGATTAATCTCCAAGTTTATTGATACGTAATGCTCAAGACGACATTTGTTTATTCTTCATTGGTTATAAGATGAAAAATGTTTTTGGGGTTCGCAAATACATTTCTTACTTTCGGAATAATATCCAGATAAAAAAATGCAAAATATAATATTTCAAAGTTGGCGGTGATTTATCCGCACACCGCCAAATGTACAGACGCTAAACCAATAATGTTAGTTAGCAGTGTGTCACTGATGGAAAAAAAACAAAAACATCTAAAAATGTGCAGGAAAGTGTGGATATAAAAGACAAAATTGCTAACCAGCTGACAAAATATAACTATAACGGTCACCACAACCGCAAATACACAGCTAACTCAGTTACCCATGTAGCTAAGTATAGGACCAAAAGCGTCGCGCGAGTCGCCTTTAAACTGGTCAAATGCCGCTAGGTAGCTAAACGCTTGCCTATTAAGTGTTAACCTAAAATATTCTTTAACATACATATGTATATACATTTTAAATTCCGGTTGAACAGGGGAGTTTTGAAGGCTACCCACCGCGGTGAGGTTATGTTAAAGCCTCGTCGCCTTTCCCGCTCCTAGCGCCCCCTCCCCCCCACTAACCGTTATCTCCCTCCGCGTTAAACTGCGCCATTGCGGCCTACCCCACGAGCCAGCAGCAGCGCGCTCGCTCGCTCGCGCACCCGCCGCCATCTTTCCCCCGGCCGCACCAACGCCATTTTTTCGGGCCGCCATACTGGACCGGGGGGAACATGGCGGCGCCCATCAACGCATAAAAAAACATGGCTTCCCTTCAAAACAAAAACATTTCGAATCGGGCGACATTAAGGGCTGCACGGAGAGCGTTTAAAAAGCAACTCCCGACGGCGGCCTAGCCCACGACATCAAAAGCCAGTCTCGCACAGGAGGACAACGCCCTTGCAAGGCCCGCTTTGTTAGCGTAGACGGAAAACAATGTGTGGAGAGAGCAGTTCTCCCAATGAAATCGTGCACTTACCTGATGCCCACATTGTAACTGAAAACTCCCCTTCCAGAGTCTTTATTTGCACTTGTTTCTGTTCCCATTTTCTTCCGCTGGCCTCTGCTGCACTAAGGTAGCTTTTTTTACCCGCTTTCTTCCCACTGCCGCCTCCCCCTTTCTTCATTCTGCCCGCCGAAGAGCTTTTCCCGGCTACGGTAACCAGAGTCTGCTCGATATATTCCTCCTCGGCTGCAGGGACCGGGACGGGTATAAGGATTTGGTCCTCGAAACCGTCATCCGCACGGAGGTCTGAGTCGTCTCCACCGACTACCTCTTCCCGTGTCTGCACTAAGATCACCTCTTGGTGATGGTGAACCTGGTTCGGATCGTCTGTGACTAGCGGCTGTAGGGCGATCATGGGCTGGTGGTGCTCGTCGTCATCGTCTCCGCCGACCACCGTCGTCTCGATGGTCTCCACCGGTATGGTCTCCACTTCTATTTCGTGGAGTTCGACTATCTCAGCCGGCATCTCCGAGCCGTCTGTTTCGATGTAGAGCGTGTCGCCCGATGCCATATTGGATTCCCCCGATTGCTCTCACACTCGCACTGTTCTATTGCCGACCCCCCCCCTCTCTCTGATCTCTTTCCCTTCCTCCTTCTTCGACAACACAAACTAACTCCGTCCCACATCAACTCTCGTCGCCACTATGCTCTGGATACCGGATCTCGCGAGACTTGGCGTTATGCCCGTGGGACATGTAAATGCACAGGAGCTGCTGTCGAGGTGCTTCGATCGCGCAATTAGTCCTTTGATCTTTTATTTTAATGACTATGGGGATATGTCATATATTACGCTTGTATTTTATGGGCTGTAGATGCAGATGGCATTATCCAGACTTGTGGTTTAACGTTGCGTAGTGCCCTTCTGCTGTGGGGTTGCTTGTTTCTGTATGCTTTGTGCTACGCGTTAATGTCCGAAAAAGTAAATTGCATATAATTGTTATTTTAGAATGTAAGGATGAATATTAATATTTTGCTGAAATTAAGCTACATGGGTGACGGTACAAAACCACATAGATACTGTGTTATATTTGGATTCATTCGATTTTTATGCCGAACGGCATAATATTGATTATCAACCAATAACCACAACTGGCCGCTACTTAAGACCATAACAAAACGCAAAATGGGATTTGAGCGATAGACCATTAAGTACTCTTCACTGAGGTGGAGAGATGTTAAATCGCCACTGATTTCACTCTTCCCCGTGGATTGCGTTCTGCTTTGTGTGACGTAACGAAATGGGTGTTGAATTGTTCTGTATCAGCTGAAAATTGTTTATTGCCGTAGCTAGTTTATATACTATTGTGTCCAGAGTTTGTCGAAATGCAGCAATTCTATTTGTTTGATTGTTTATTAATTTATTTATTGGGAAAAAGGACATTACATTTGTTTGAGTTTTCCTAACATTTTCACATTTTTACCTTATTGTAAAATGACCAGAATTAAGTTTCTGGTATCTGTCATTACCTAATTGCGTTTATTTGGTTAACCGATATTTCTGTTTTAGTTCACTGTTTTCCTGGGATGTTTCATATTGAGTCCCTCCCTTAAGTACCACAGGAGGGCTCTTCCTGAAACTAAAACTTTTAACCATCAGTCACAATGTAATGTCCAACACTGTAACACCACCTGCCGGTCTGTTTATTAATTCATTATGCCAGGTGCTTTTACCTAAACCAGGGGTTTTCAAATCTGGATCTCGATTCTAAATGCGGGCCTTGTTTTCATTTCCTTCAGGTTGTTTAGTTTAATAATTGCTGATTCTTATTAGCCAGAGGCTTCACACCTGGCTCACAGGTGAAGGAAGGCTTGAAAGCCAGCAGAGCTTGACTCTTGAGGACCATGATTTGAGTAGCCCTGACCTAAACCTTTCTTGCCAGATTGATCATGAGGTCTAGTGTTAGTACAGCTGGATCTAGAAATTGGCATTGCCCACCCAAATTTCTATTCTGCCCACCCAATTGGTCAACTTTATCCTGCACCATCTGAATGTGCCAGTCATGTTTATTTAATTAGTCCCATCAGATATTCTTCTGTGGAGCATTTGTAGTCACCTGTGAACGAAGGAAAGGAATTTTACCTTGTTCTTATCCTTCTTGTTAAAATGTATCTTTTGCTGTTGTGGTTTTGCTGTAATGTTGTGTTGAATAAAGATCTTTGCTATTTGTAGTTTAGTTAACTCTTAGCTAGCTAGCTAGCTAGTTAGCATTACTGTTGGCTACAAAGCTCAATAGAATGGTATAGTGGAAAGCCCCATATCTCCTTGTAAATGAAACTTTACCATAGTTATGCAAGTACACAAAAAAGTTATTTATAGTGACTATCCACAATTTTGAATCTCCGCTGTAGGTTTTAGAACATATCTCCCGTGGATATGGGGGCATTACTGCTTGAAACAATTCAGTTTCCTAACGTTGACATCAGCGCAGGGTTGCCAACTTTGCTCAGCTGGCTGGAGTGAGATGTTCAGTTTGAGATAAATCTGGACACACATGCGCATGCATTTATTTACATGTTTGTAACAGTTTTATTGCCTTGTAAATAGTCTGTAGGGTTTGCAAACTACCTGAATGCAGTTAATATATCGCCAATTTTAGGTTTATAATGAATAATATAGATTTGCCATAAGATTTCTTGTGTGAGAGCCTGAAGGCATGAGTATCACCCCAGATGGGTGAGAGCTGGCAACCCTGTCTGCGCTCAGTATAAATAAATTTGCCTGGTTAGATAGATCACTTGCTAAAATTTACTTAAATTAGTCATACACAACCATAAACAGCACCCAACAATTTTTGATTCCCAAATCAAAGCTTGCTGCCAGCAGTTCAGTTACAGCTGCTCTTAGCTTGAAGAACCAAGCTTCTGGTCCAATGCCTTCGAACCAAGGTGGCAGCTACTGCGGGTGGTTCAGGCGGTTACACCTTCCCTGCCCACTTTGCACCAGCGCAACGCACGTCGCTTCCATCTTTATATGCAAAGCCAGTTTGTTTATGGTTCGGTAATTAGCTTTTAATGCTTTTTCTCTTTAAGGAGCATCTTTCTACTACATTAGTGTTCATGTTACATATGGTACGCTCTTATGTTCTTATATACCAGTTCATAAGTTTGAGTTCCGAATTTGCCTTTAATATGCCAGTAGATAAGCTTATGTTCATGTTAATCTCTTCTGATCAGAGAGATGACTATGAGAGCATAATGTAGAGTTCATAAATAGTTCAAATATAAAATATGAATATGGCCGTGTGCCCCACCTATTTCTCTGGTAACAAGCCGCTACTGCACTGCATTGTGTGAAATGCTGCCCACCCAAAATTTCTAATTGCCCCCCCAACCTGAGCAGTCTAGATCTAGTTCTGAGTGTTAGATGGTTCAGTGAAGGAGGTGGCATGTACAAAAGGATTTCTGTGTAATACTTTCCACATAAACAAGCAACTGTAAAAATGTTCATTTCAAATGTTAAAAATCAGATGATGTATAATTTTACATAAATGTAAGCAGGATACATTAAAATCTCAGTAACTTTGAAATCAATTTGAAATTGCTATAACTGGTAAAAGTTGTTGACTGACTGAACAGTCCCTTAATCCATTGTTTCTCAATGCAATCTTTGGGCACCCACAGACAGTTCATGTTTTTGCTCCCCCCCAGCTCTTTGCCAGGTGGCCTCTACTGGAGCTGGGAGGGAGCAGAAACACAGATTGTCTGGGGGGTCCCTAAGGATACACTGCTCTATGAGTAATGTACAGTTTAACTAACCGTATCATTGAAGGTCAGTTAGTGGCAGCCCCACAGTATGTGCGATGCACTTTAAATAACCTATGATGTACATAGGAAACATTACGTGACATAACTTCATGACTGTGAGTGTCCCAGTTGTGGACTGGTGATGGGTCATTGGTCTGTTTAGCATTGAGGGTGCAGTGATTTTAAAAAAAATATATTTGTAAAATTCTGAACTCATCATTATAAGTAGTTGATTCTCATCACAAGTCGGTGGATAAAGCTAAAAGTGGTGGACTTTTTGGCTCAAATTTGCTGCTCACTCTAATATTCTAATTGGAGGTCTTGGTTACCAGTGGCTGCTAACAGTCCGACAAAGAAATCACTTTTGCATGTCCACCTTGTTGCAGATGTGGAATTTGCTGGAAAAACTGGAACATCTGAAATGCATAAGTAACTTTATTTAGCTTTAATACCCAAAGGCATGATTTTTTTTCCCCCAGTGATTGGTTCTGTGTGAGCACTACCCACAACATCACTTAAATTCTTAGCTGAGCTAACTAGAGTTCTGATGGGAACAATTTAGTCTTTCTGTGTGGTGTTGGTGTTGTTTGGAAGGGTTTAAGGACAGCTGCAAAACACCAGGATCTGGGCTGATGACTCCTGATTTTCACAACCAAGACAAAACCTGAGACAGGTTTGCTGTGCTCTTCAGCATATTCTTTGTGATGTTTTTATTGTCCCTTCCTGCAATTTTTATTGAAATGCAGAAAATATCAACTGAACCACTAGATGGCACATATCTCCTGTATATGACTGCTTAACACAGCTGTGGCCAAAAGTTTTGCGAATAACACAAATTTTAATTTTCACAAAGTCTGCTGCCTCAGTCTTTATGATGGCAATTTGCATATACTGTACTCCTGAATGTTATGAAGATGTTTGATTCCAAAGTCCCTCTTTGCCATGAAAATGAACTTAATCCCAAACAACCTATTTCCACTGCATTTCAGCCCTGCCACAACTGGACCTGCTGACATAATTTCAGTGGTTCTCTTGTTAACACAGGTGACAGTGTTGATGAGGATAAGGCTGGAGATCACTCTGTTATGCTGGTTCAGTTAGAATAGCAGACTGGATGCTTTAAAAAGAGGCTGGTGCTTGAAATCATTGTTCTTCCTCTGTTAACCACGGTTACCAGAAAGGAAACACATGCAGTCATCATTGCTTTGCACAAAAAGGGCTTCACAGGCAAGGATATTGCTGCTAGTAAGATTGCACCTAAATCAACCATTCATCAGATCATCAAGAACTTCA
>JAABNY020000025.1:3815661-3826094 GCA_015164015.2 Brevimyrus niger
GCCCATTGCTTCCGGGATAGGCTCCGGACCACCCGCGACCCAGTAGGATAAGCGGTTTGGAAAATGGATGGATGGATATTAGAATGTTTTAGTGCCATTTTATTAAGTGACTGACTTTTTGAAAAGGAATTTAAAAGCTATTGGTCAAGTGTGTATGATGTTAATCCTTTTCTAGTATTGATTATTTAGTCATAAATGATGCATTAACAAATTGCTATGGTCAAATGAAACTTTCGTGTACGACGCCACCCATGAGCACAGAATGCAAATAAGCTAAAATTCTAGAGTTTGATTTGCATAATGTGTAGGCAAATAATAAGGAAAGAAATACTTCCGGCCATGGTAAAATTTCTAGTAACAAGATAGAGGCGTGTCAGCGCACTGGGGGGGGGGGGTGCACCTCCCCCAGCTTAATCGCCATATGCTAAATAAATGAATGACTCATAGCATGTGACATCCATTTCTGTAGTATACGGTTTAGCACCCGGCCACAGGGAGAACCAGTCAGACTACAAGTACAACCCTTCCCGTCCGGACAGCCCATTGTACGCACTCCCCAGCTGTATAGTCTGAAACAAATACGTGGCCATGGATTAAAATTACTGCTCCCCCCCTCCCAAAAAAGACATGCCATTACTTTATAGACTTTAAATTAATTGAGCATTTCAGAGTTTAAATGGGTATTTAGGACAGAAATTAAGATTTGTTATGCTCAAAAACAAAGTCCTAAATGAAAAGTCTTTAACCTTTTTGGTTTCATTTTTTTGGCTACTGCAGCACCTACTCCTACAATATCCTCTGCCTGAAAAAAGATGCCTAGGAAAATTAATAAAGAGGGGGTTAAGGGCCTTGCTCATGGCAAAACAAAATGCTAGCTAATTAAAAGGGCCATTATAGAGAGCTTACTTCCCTGGAGGGAGACATTTAAACACTGCTTGAGTTGCGTTAATCACTGCGCTGCCTGCAAAAGCTAGCAGTAGAGTCTCCTTGTCGATTGTTTAAATGGGTTTAAATTACATTAAATTTTTATACTTAATTCATGCCTAATTTTGTAGCCTGGAACTAATAGCAGGAGTATCGGTGAGCATAGTACTTCTCAGACTCTTCAGGCGTCTTGTACATATGTCTAAGCAAACTTTCTGAAAAGGTAGCTATTGTTATTAACCAGTTACCGTGCAGCTAGAAAGAATCACATTTGTTCTTCATCATTATTACACACATTCCTCGAGTTCTGGTTTTGCTTGCTTGACGATTTACTTGTAAGCCGGGAAAGTTTCTCCGGTGACCGGTTTGGGCTGTTCAGCGGAAACCTTAGAAGGTGGTTTTGGTTTGAGCTGTTTTGAAAAGATTGCGACTCTCCAGTTCTTTGGCCTGGCGTGGAATTTGTCGGACATGCGGGAATGTGGGCTGTTTACCTGGGTTCCCATTTTTATTCCTGGCATTTGTGGCCCCTGATATGTTAATTGGTGGACATTGTAGTGTCCTGAGGGAGTCTTTTTTTTTATAGCACTAAACCTGTTCTGTGTGTCTGTTCACACAGCAAAGTACCCCGAGATCAAGTCCCTGATGGGTCCTGACCCTCAGCTGAAGTGGGTTGTGACTGGGATGGTGCTGACCCAGCTTTTAGCCTGCTATCTGGTGCAGGATGTGTCCTGGAAGTGGGTTCTCATCTGGGCCTACACCTTCGGCGGCTGCATCAACCACTCGCTGACACTGGCGATCCACGACATCTCGCACAACGTGGCCTTTGGCAACAAGCAGGCTCGCTGGAACCGTTGGTTTGCCATGTTTGCCAACCTGCCCATCGGCCTGCCCTATTCGGCCTCTTTCAAGAAGTACCACATCGACCACCACCGCTACCTGGGCGGCGACGGCCTGGACGTGGACGTGCCCACCGACCTAGAGGGCTGGTTCTTCTGCACCCCTTTCCGCAAGCTCATCTGGCTCTTTCTCCAGCCGTTCTTCTATGCACTGCGCCCCCTGGTGGTCAACCCCAAGCCCGTGTCCAGCCTAGAGCTGCTCAATGGCGCGGTGCAGTTGGTGGCAGACGTCTGCATCTTTTACCTGTGGGGGCTGAAACCCATCGTCTACCTGATTTCCGGCTCCATCCTCTGCATGGGTCTGCACCCCATCTCCGGCCACTTCATCGCCGAGCATTACATGTTCCTGAAGGGCCATGAGACCTACTCCTACTACGGTCCCCTGAACCTCATCACCTTCAACGTGGGGTACCACATGGAGCACCATGACTTTCCCAGCATTCCTGGCAGCAGACTGCCCCTGGTGAGTCTGGCCTCATGTGGAAGGCTGATTTTCTTCCAAAGCAAGCTTGTTATTCATGTTTCGTTATACGTACAGACATGCAAAGAAATTATTGTTGTTGTTTATTAATAATAATTTAATGACGTTGATCGTGATAATATTCAAAAGAAATAAACCATAATGGTTTTAGTTGTTTTTCTTTTAATAATGTGACTGTTTTATACGTACATTTCATGTACAGAAGCTGAATACTCCTGAATATTTTGTGGGGAGGTAATTCCATACCAGTTAAATTCCAGCAAAATTAGGCAATGGTGTGTGATGCTTTTCAGACAACTGTAGTAGAGGTTTGTTCTATGTACACTCTTATTTTCCTCACATTTCAATAATTTCGTTTTTTTCTGGTAAGTGCTTCGTGACTGTCTGGATGAAGAAGAGGGGGATTTTGTATTAAGGCGCAACATCTGAAAAATGCTTATAAGTTACAGGCAGTGTAAATTTGAGTCTTACAGGGTGTAAGTTCTGGGTGGGAAAGAGAGACCAATATTCAGTTCCTTGATCACTGTGCTACTGGCTTTCCTAGAGGATAAAGGGGAAAGCTTTTTAATGTAGCATGTTTAGAATGGCAAAATGCCCTTTACATTTAATGGATTACTTATCAATGGACCCCCACCTGAAAAAAACACACACATGACACAGAGATGTTATACTGATACGACGGCCTGTGCAAACTTCCACAGCGCAGGGCAGTCTTTGCTTCAGTTGTTCCTCCACGGTTTGTACCTGGATCCATTTACTCAAGTCTCCCTTTATATTTCCATCAGTTACATCATGAAAGCTCAGTTGGGTGTATTCCCATGGTGTGTTTGATAGCTGGAGCCCAGGTGTAGGCTTATGACTAATGTAACAAATGGCATTATACCTTTATTCTTCATTAATGAGTGTACTAGGCTTAGCTGCTAGCTGCTGTTTATAAGAAACTCTCATTATTTAGCAGAGTCATTAGTCTCAGACAGCAAGGGAATTGGCACAAATGAGGCGGACGTTACTGTAGGCGTTCTGTCCAAGGCTTGCCTCAACATAACGTGACTTGTGTCTTTTCAAGACGTATTTTAACAATGGAATGGTCACATGGTGCTGGAGGTGAAATATTAGGTGTCATTGTTGAGCATTCATGTCGTACTGTATTAACGGGACCTGCTCTGTCACTGGTGTCAGGCAACTCCTTTTTGGAATCACTCCAAGGGATCCTGCTTATGTCCTAGCTAACCTCCTCTCCCCTCGCCCCCCACCCACGGCAGGTGAAGAAGATAGCAGCTGAGTACTACGACTCACTCCCGCAGCACACCTCCTGGGTCCGCGTGCTCTGGGACTTTGTGTTCGAAGACAGCATCGGGCCGTACGCCAGGATCAAGCGCGAGTACAAACTGGTCAAGCAGGAGTGATCGCTGGCTGCAGACCGCCCTGTCCGCACCTTGGGAAATCACCATCGCTTTCCTGTTTTTTTTTGTTTTTTTTTTTTCTTTCTTCACGCGGGCAGATGCCCTGCCAGAGTCCTGGAGATGATCTTAACGGGATCAAAGAAGGGGCGCTCTTAAAAAGATG
This sequence comes from Brevimyrus niger, assembly GCA_015164015.2. Taxonomy (NCBI): domain Eukaryota; kingdom Metazoa; phylum Chordata; class Actinopteri; order Osteoglossiformes; family Mormyridae; genus Brevimyrus; species Brevimyrus niger. The sequence continues at coordinate 3,819,529 of JAABNY020000025.1, forward strand.
CCCCTCCCTCTCAGGATCTGACATGATTAGTGGCTAAAATGGGACCACGTATTTGGTCATCCAGGACTGTCAGTGCGATTTAATGCTGAAGTGCTAAAAAAAAAATGGGCTCGTCAATGCAGCCTCTACAAGAGGCTGTCAAAAAGTAGTTTAAACTGGAATCAAACATTTGGGAACATCCACTTTTCTTTGCAGTAAGAGGACTGTGAGAATGCTCAGAGTATGAATAAATATTAAGTGTGTACTGGGTAAATGTAGTATCTGGAAGTAAGAATTGGTTCAGATTGTCTTGTGTGAAAAATACCATTCCTCTCTTACTTTTCAGTCTCAGTCAGAGGTGGACATTTCAGATCCAGAAAGTAAAAATCCAAACCAGTTTTTGTTTCAACCAACCAGTTGAGTACTATATGGCTGTGAATCTTTATACTCGGCAGGTTGGTTGAAACAAAATCCTGGTTTGGATTTTAACTTTCTGGACCTGAAATGTCCACCTCTGGTCTCAGTACCTTCATGATCTTACTGCAACTGTAATGTCATGGACTGCAGAGAAGAAACGAGTCATTTCAGCATTTCAAATAGCAGTAAATGGCCATTTCATTTCTTCGGTGACGCAGCACTACAGTATTGTGCCTTCACAACAATGCCCTTTGACATCGTTAGGAAATGATACGTTTTGTTTCGAGCAGTCAGCCTCGTTGTGACATTATTTATTGAAATGGCTTAAAACAAGTTTCAAAATTAATGTTGATGACACTGCATTTAACTTTGGAAAAAATACCTCGTCTGTTGTTGTTGCCTGTTTTTGTATGTTTGAGTTATCACCAGCAATTTCTAATTAAAATGACGTTTAAATATTTTTTTCACAATAATTTGATGTCTGACAAGCTCAAGTCATTGTCCTGGTGAAGGATTAAGAAAAACTTAGTGTAAGAAGCCGCTCCAAGCACTGCCATTGTTGTTCACAGTTTTATTTAAATGGATTTAAAACTTCTTTTTTTCTTAAACCAGGAAGCACTTGGTTAAAAAGGGATATATTAAAACGAACGGTACTTCACCATATCTTGCAGCCAATAAACGCCTGAATAACAACATAATCACACATAACCATGGTCTTCCTTGCACTTTTTAAGGTTAAGTAATATCCATACACTTTCTATTTCCTTCACAACAAACTCACATTCAAACTTTTCCTTAAGTTACTACTCCAGTGAATTCAATACCTCCATGTTGGCAAAAAAGATCTGATCTGAAAATGGTGCCGAGGTCAGGTGACTATAAAGCAAGCCTCTTTTAACTGTATTTACCAGTAACCAAAGGAAAGAAAACGACCAATATAAAATATAAAAGGCTGACATAAAATGGTGTGCAACATCTGTCTGAAAAAAATCAATAGCATAATAATTAAACAAAAAAAGAAAATCCTAGAAAAAGTAATAATTCAGCTTCATCAAAATTCTTTTAAGACTTAACAGAGAGCAGCAGGCTGCCACGGGGATTTCTTTATATACAGAGAGGAGAAGAGAGCGCAGGCTAATCAGTGCATGGCCCTTCATCCGTTTTCCCCCCATCTGTCGGCCCCTCTCCTCTATACCCCTCCCTCCCTGCCCCCACCCCCTTGCCCTCAGCCCCGCTGTCTTGTGATGCTCGTGTGACAATCCCCCGGAATGCTGTGGCAGTGGAGCTGAGAGGCCCTCATATTCGGGCCCCTGTCCGCTGCCCCTGCTGCTCCTGGGAAACCCCGGTCCGTCCCGCTCTCTCCGCAAGCACACGGAGCATTACGTCGTGCTGATTCTGCTAAGTTCTTGTCTAATGGCTGCCGAAGGGAAACGAAGAACATAGAAATGGCTATGAGACTGACGGACACCATCACAAAATATTACTGAAAGGAAACCATATATTTAAATTTTTAAGCTTTTATTTCAGGTCTGCAAACATGCATATGCAGATTTTGAAATCGCTACAGCTTTGCTTAAGAATTATGTTTAGTATCTACTTGTGAGAATTAGAGCTTTGAACATAATGATAAAATGATGTACATGTGAGATTGGTGGAACACGCATCCCTTACCGTCTATTATCTCATCCTTCACCTTCTGTAACTCACGTACAACCTCCTCCAAGATTTCCTGTTGAAAGAGACTCCACCTATTTAAGCCTGTGGTGCGTTTATTTTAAAGCAATACATTTGAAAAATGTCGATGAATCTTTTTCCATCAATTGTACTTTATTGTTCATAAAATGTCTGACATTCATAAATATATTAACATGCCGCAGGGAGGGATATGGTCCTTTAAAAAGGTTCTTTTGTAGTCAGAGACACTGTGACTGCTGGCCAAACATTTTCCTTCCTTTAGAGAATCCATGGAATTATGCAGCGATGATAAGCTTGAAATTGACTATTGTTACTGAATTGAGTTAGCAATTGCATCAAAAGCTTTGCATAAAAGACCCTGTGAGAAATCAAATGTCTTTGATTATACTCAGCATGAATCCGGCGTGGTTGATTGATAAAAGGCAAGGTTCCTACCTGCTTCATTCTGTCAAAGTCTAAGGCATCTGTGTCACTGCTACTGCCTGCTGGTCTCACCCTGAATAAGCAAACACATGACATCAGCGACCTCCTTTGTTAAAATCATAGTCACAGACTGTATCATATTCTGCATGTACCATATAACACTGATCATCAAGTGGCGGCTTGCGGGCCGGATTCCAAAATTGCGAGGATCAAAAAGAAAATAGTGGTCCACACTATTAAAGCAACTAAAAATAACAACAACTGAGCCTCTTGTCAGAATAACCACCATTTATGACTATACTATAAACATTAAACATAATGTTAAGCCAAAATTAGATTTTTATTTGATTTTCTTCTTGGGGGTCCGGCCCCCAAGGAGACTGTCTGGTAAAACTCTGGCCCTCTGACAAATATAGTTGATGACCCCTGCCATATAATATTTCCCTAATACTATCCCACGAAACATTCTCTTGTGTCTCCACAATCTTACTCTATTATGCAACTGTTCAAAAGTACAATGGCAGGCATCAGGGTTGAAGATGTGGCCCAAAAAGACAGCATCATTTATCTGCTACAGCCTTGAGATCAGTTCGAATCTTATAAGTAGGGGTTTACACTGTTTTGATGAGTGGTTTATGTTGTTTTAGATTTTTGTTCAATTGCAAACAGAACTAACTGAATATGAGGGGTCATAAAAAATATAAAATATGCTGTTGCTCATGGCCAGCAGGGGTGCCAGAGAGTTCAGCTGAAAATGCAGTTGCTGTATAAGAGCAATATCTAGGGTTTCTGAATGAACGGATCAGAAAGTGTAAGCGAAAGATGTTCCTTTCTGGCTATATGACATGATATATGAGTGTCTGTGGGGAAATAAATAGATCAACCACTCCTACTAATACCTTATGTGAAACCAGCCCAGGCACCAGCTAATCTCCAACAAACGGCTGTTTATGTAACTTATAGGCATATAATGTTTAGCAGGTTTGTAGAGCACAGGTGAAGGTGCTCCTCAATCCCTTCAGGGCGATTACAGCCCCACCTTCTGATTGAACACACCATCCTGAGTTTGCTTACAAAACAAGAAATCCTGGGTTAAGCATTAAAAATGAACAAGGTTCTAAAAATAAAAAGCACAGGGGGTCCTGATGAGGCACGAAGTTCTCAGAGAAGGATGAGAGAGCACAAAGCGTAGCATCTCATATAGCACTTCAGGTACTGGAATGCCTGGATCTGGGATATCTTGCTCCGAAGACTTTGTAATGACATGACTGCACACGTTTGCCCAGTGCTCAGCTTTTTCATGTTCATTTTACAGTGCTGACCTTGATACCACTGAGGACTTATCTGCAGAGTTGGCTCGGTCCCATGGCTTCTTGACCGCATCTGTTGGGTGAGGAGTCAGAGTGAAGATATTAGCCAAATACTGCTTAAAATGTCCTACTTGTCCAAAGCCTGCGTTTTACCTCCTAGTTACTGTCCTCTGTTTAAGCTTCATATGAAAATCAAAGTGGGGACTCCCACATGGATTCTCCTGATATTCCCAGTGACGCTTTGAACCTGGGTATCCACAGAAGTGAAAAGAAGCACTTGCTCCCCTAGTTTCACATGATACTTGTTAGAGGACTCTGTTAGCACTGGGCAAACACACTATCAGCCTACAGCCAGTTTGTTTCAAAATCTGCAAGCTGGCTTTAGCCGTTAGCGTGCTAAACAAAGGGGTATACAACTGCCATGATACTATGGAGGCACTGTAAAGAATACTCTGCTGATTTGTATGTCATCAGCGATGCGAGCTAGAATGTGGCCAGAGGACAGAAGAGAACCTGTGGAATTCCGCTGAGTAAACTGGGCGGCTGATTGAATAAACAAATGCGCATCTTAATGACTGGCAACTGAGTCCAGCAGGAGAAAGGTGGCACCTGTGGAATTCTGCTTACCTGAGCCACGGGAGCCAGGGGAGTTGGGATCATCCTGAAGGACAGAGAGATGCCAAGAAAAATCTGTTAGCATCCTGTTTCCACAAGCAGATTAACGCTGCCATAGTTAACATCTCCAAGAAGTCCTGCGTGACTAACTCCTCACTAATGAATAATACATGATGTTTCCTTATAGAAGACAGATTACAGACACCAGAGCCAAGTCATTATTAATCCATTGCTGTTTTGCAGAAAGCAATTAGCAGTAAATACAATTGAAGTGTCGGCTAGACAGATTCAAGAATTGTTAAGATAATTATTATCATACCACCTGTCTCTTACATGTGAAGGAATTTATCGCAGTTAAAAGCTAACATTTTAGATGCATAATTCAAACTCATTAGCTGGCAATATGTACATACATACAGAACTGTGCAAAAGTCTTAGACTTACTACTTAATGTATATTTTCTTAGAAGAAAAAAATCACAGTTTAACATTATAACATGTGCAAATTAACAGTAATACGATAAAAAAACTAACAAAAATTTCTTCTGTTCACCAAAAAGTTATTGATATCTTCCTGGATAGCTAGATTACCACCACTTTGGTTCCCAAACCTCTTTTTAGGGGCACCTCAGCCATTCCATGTATTCATTAAATTTCTCCACTATCTTAAATCATTAATTCATTTGATAACAAGTCACTGATTAGCCAAACAAGGTAGGGAAGTGATACAGAAGGGAAATACACTGGTATCTTTGATGGTTGCTGCAAATACTGTGGTGATTTTAGGAGAGGTTTTGAAATGGCTACGCTGACATACTTCAGCAGATATCATTTTCTGTGACTGATACTTCCGCCAAAGTAATGTAAAATATCACCACAGAAACTATGCAATAGTTTAGCTCAAAGATACACAAATAATATATGGCAAAAATATGGGACACAAACTATGAAAACTGTATCTGGGTTATTCAGGTAATGCAGATAGTGTGGTAATTAAGCCCCAACCATAATGCATACAATATATGTTCCCATAAAAGAGGGCAAAAGAAAATGTAGAGGTTGAATCACTGATCAGGTGACCACAGTCTTTGCAGTGTGTGACCCTGCTGGCTGTATTGTGAAAGTACCTGTTACACATAAGGCCCATTAAATAAAACAATAAAATGTGTTTTGGCATTTTCTGTCTTTTGCTTTGGTACACATTTATAACCACATTTGTAACCATTTACACAAACAGGATGGCATTCACAGATGATGTAATCTCATTTCAAGTAACGTGATGGAAAGTACTTTATATTCTGATGGTCTAATCTTGTCTTTCCAATACAGGATGACATTGCCTGCACGTCGCAAACACAGTTACCGTGACTTACACTTTGGCCATCTTCCTCTTTCTTGTCCCCAGATTTCTCCGTCTGTGTAGCTGCTTTCCTTCTGTCACATGCAAACAGATACATTAGATACATGGGGGGGGCACTCAGCTAGGAAGCACCCGTTCTCATACAGGCTTTTCTGGCTAAAGCGTAAACCGCTCATCAGTGTTAATATATCTGTAAATGGTGGATTCTCTTATACAATTTCACCTGTTTTGCCCTCAAAAGTGTGTTTGTGCTTAAAATTTAATAACAGTAGTACACTGTCTGAAAAAACCCATGACCCAGGAATGTGACCTTTCCCGTTTCCTCAATTCACGTCGTGACATGTCGATAAGTATCGAGACTGCAGTTTCCCCTCAACGCTTCTGTCTGTGCAGATAGTCTGGGCGCCTTAGCACTGATAACTGCAGCTCTGACAATGTGTGAGTAAAAAGGAGGAGGCCCCGCCGAAACCCCCCCCCCCCCTGCTGCCACCCCCGCCTTCCCCGCCTTCCTCTCACCGTCGTGCAAGAAGGGCGTTCATCTCCTGCATCAAGCCGCCGTTACTGCCCCCGCTTGTTCGGTTGGCATCATTCTTGGCACCAGTAGAGGACCCATCTTCAGACTAGTGGAGAGTGCACACACACACACACACGCACACACACACGCACACACACACGCACACACACACACACGCACACACACACACACACACCCACACACCCACGCGCACACACACGCACACACCCGCCCGCGCACACACACACGCACGC
>JAABNY020000025.1:3831519-3842229 GCA_015164015.2 Brevimyrus niger
GAGAGGTGCATCCTGGTACTGAGCCAGGGAGAGGTGCATCCTGGTACTGAGCCAGGGAGAGGTGCATCCTGGTACTGAGCCAGGGAGAGGTGCATCCTGGTACTGGTGACTCTGTCTTAGGCCTCAGGCAAGAAGAATGCGCATGTGTGTGGGTTATACTGACCCTGAAACTAGGAGCTGAAACTGTTTGGGAAGATAATCAGAACTCAATGCTACAGGGGAAGATAACAGGCAAGCAGTGAGAAATATGGAATGGAGACAAACAAGTTGACGTTCTTATATGTTTGCTAAATTTACCTGTTTTGAGGATCATATGGTCTACTGAACATGTTATAGACTAATGGACCAAATATATGATGAGATATGAGTAGTTTAGTTTGCTTTATTGCGTAGTTTGATTTGCTTGATCGCATAGTATTGTTCAACATGGGGACATGATGTAAGGGGGTCAGCAAGGGTGGGGGGCAAATGATGGCGACTGGCTGACTGGCTAAGAGCCTAAAGGGATGCAGAGGCGCACAAGATAATCACCTTTGAGGTTATCATGCACTTTGCTCATGCAAAAGAGCCCCTGACTTCGCAAACCTGGCAGAAGATTTCATTTTAGGGGAGTTGCAGAAATATGTAAAACCTGAGCATTTTCTTTGTTCGGGGGTTCGTTCCTTTTCAATGGAGATACTCTGTGTCTCTGCTGTCAACTCTGGGCACACCATGTCTTAATGAAGAAATTTTATCTTGCACAAGTGGTGTCAGGTAACTTTACTTCATTCCTGGTGATGAACAGAATTTCGAAAAGAGAAAAGTGTGTAGAGGTTTTTTACTTCCATTGTAACAGCTGTTGCTGTTCTATGCCGATGCTGCAGAGGGCGCTAGTACTACTAGAGGCGCCCCCCACATCACGGAGCTGTCATGTGGCGACACCGCAGAGTGTGTGAGGACTTCTAGGGTCGCCAGCTTAGCCAGTCAGTTTCACTCTATCTGAGAAGATGCACGCCGCGTGCTAATCGACCAACTAGGACAAAACCCGTCAGAAGATGGCGCTACAAATGTCATGTTTACCAGCCCTGTTTCTAGCACTAAGCCTTCAGTCGTTTCACCATGGTGCTGTAATCACTGTACTGTTTTTCTGCCCTTTATTGTTCCATCTTTTAGTCACTGACGTGGTTTTCAAGCTACATTTAATCTACTAATGAAATATTCTTGCCAGGAATTTATTGCACAACCTGATATGGGTAGATATGTGTGTGTCTCACCTTCTCTGGTTCTCCGTGTCGTCTGCGGTGGGCCCGTTCTGGGCTGGACGTTGGACAGCTGGACCTGAAGCACAGAAATAACACCGTTATACAGGGCCCTAATCAACGTTTAACTGGGGAGATCACACATGTGGGCATGAAGGGTTATTACACGTTACATCTGAAGGAATATGATCGAACACTTATGAAGATGTATGATGAAGGACACTAACAGATAAACGTCTGAAGAACTATGATCAAATACACGTTCAGGCGTACAACTGCAAAGAGTTTCATTGCTAAGGACCAAAAAACATCCAAATCATTTTATATAATTGTGTAACGCGCAGTCCGTTTTCTCTGTCCAGGGTACTCTGTCTCACTTATCTTACTTGCTTAGCTTTAAGAGAATGCTGGGTAAACTGGCTTAAAATATCAGAAAGCCAAATAACACTTTGTAAGTCAGAAAAATCTGTGGTACAATTCAGACCAACCATCGGGGATTTTCTTTTTTGCTTAGAGAATTTTTTTTTTTTTTTTAAATGCAGATCATACTGTCTTCTGTGACTCGAACCCTGAGAGATGTCTTGGTGTGGGTGAAATGGCAGAGCGCAGAGTTGGGTGTCTTAATGTGCACTGCAAGGTCAAAGGAAACTGGATAGTACAGGAGAGAAACACTGGGGCCATGCAGAGCAGAGAATGAAGAAAACAAAGAGAAAACAGCCCTAGAATGAGAGAAGAAACAGAAAAGAAATTCATCACAAACACCTAAAATAAAAGGAACTTTCAAAGACTGTCAAAGTTATGTAAATTGATGGTAGGCCTTATGTTATGATTGCAAGCTAGAACCTTGGGTTCTGAAGCAAACTGGCCTCCTCTCGTTTGTAAATTTCTTATGTTCTTAATGTTGTTTATATGATGTGTGTATATGTATGTACCTGTATATATACACATATGAACACACACACACACACACGCACACACACACAGAACACAGTAACTTCTGTAAAAAGACTTCTAAAGATGACGGCTTCTGTTACACAATCCAGGACACCTATACGGTTAGTGTGAGTGGGCGGAGCCAAAAGTCCATTTTGTGGTGACAGCAGAAGGATGACATCACGGCTGTGCTGTTGCCATGCAGACGTAACACAAATCTGCTCTCCTCCTACCCAAGACGCTGTCATGCCACCAACTCAGAGCACACCTCACACAGGCCTTTAACAATGGCACCAAGACTTGGATCACACTTTCTCAGTGGCCTGTACTGTGAAGCGGGGTTACTGGCTTATCGGGAAACTTGTCGGATTTAAGGTAGTCTGGGCAAAATGTAAGTGAACAAATATAAAGTCCATTTAAACTGTGATACCCTAAATCCGACAAGTGACCCCAATAAGCCAATAACCCCGCTTCGTAGTACAGGCCACTGGTCTTCCAAATCAAAACCCATTCTTTAGGCCATATAATTACTATTGTTTAAGTACTATTTCACATTTATTTGACTTTCAAAGGGAGGTGAAAGTTATGACCCAATAATGAAATAAATTAGTGTCACATTAGTAAGTGTGATTTTACTACAGTCAGAACTGTATTAAAATGAGTACCTGCACTTGCGTTAGCACAGGTGGCAAATTATCATAAAATAGCAAACTTTTGATTGATCTAATGTCAGTGACACAATGATGCAATCTTGTATATTTTACAGATAGATACATTTGCAATGCCTTCCCATAATTTCCCCAAAATGCTCTCCTGTCAATTTCCCTCCTGCTGCAGACACAGACCACTTTTCCTTTGAAGGTTACGTGTGACTTATCCAGGCTATAGTTACACTCATAACAACCCCCCCCCCCCCACACACACACACACACACCCTCACCCAGTTCGGACTCTGAGCTGTTGCCGGGACATGGCTCACTTTGGGCTGCCGATCCATAAAGCAACCACATGACCAAATGCGCTCAGTCGCTACTGGTGTCTCGTCATGCTAATCAAATAATAAAGAGGGGTGGCGGAAGCAGCCCCAAGGCCAGCTAGGGGTGAGTTCTCTATCCCCCCGACACCCAGCACCAAACAGCACCTTTCTCATGACATGACCGAAATGCCAGCAAGCTCATCACACTAACCTTACCCTGTCTGCCACACCAATAGCACTAAATGAGACTTCAAAAGCACAGCATTGGTGTTTACCACTCCATGGCGCCACCTACTGGGCTGTGACTTCACAGCAATCTCTCTGGATCTTTTTGTAACCTATTACCAAAAAGACACGGCCATTGGCCTGCAGAAACATCATGTGGAAGCCGCCCCATAAATAAACAACACAGACGCATCGGAGACACTCAGCTGCCATTTGAGTCGACATCAGAATGGGCAAGACGCCTGAAGGAGTAACTGGGCCTGGTGGTTCTGGCATGTGAGACACAGCCGTCCTCCTGGGACTGTCACACACTACAGTGTTAGGAATTTACAGACAATGACGTGATAAAGAAAAACACATCTCTTCAGTGGCTATTCGGTGACTGGAAACATCTTATTAATAGCAGATGTCTGAGGAGAATGAGCAGACTAAAAAAAGGTAACAGGAAGGCCACAGATGAAAAAAAAACCTCAGAACAACAGCAGCGTGCAGAAAAGCGTCTCCGAAAACACAAGTCAAACTTGATGAGACTGGGTCCTACCCGGCGCTGCGTGAAAAGTGGCCCCAGAGTTTATATTGATGTAAAACCACCATAAGCATGCCTGAGTTCTCCCAGCATGCCTCTGGGTCTGTGGCTGCCCGCATGGTCAAGGTGGGAAACCCGGCAACCTGAGTGCGCAGTGACCCTCAAGGGCTGCGAAAAGGAAGTTTATTAGAGGCTAATGGGTGCCTTATTGTGGGCGCGAGGCCCTTTTGCAGAATCAGGCTAAACAGAATAAGGGTTTCACTGATCAGGGAATCCCGGCCCTTCAGGGCTCACGTCGTGCCGGTTAGTTACCCTTCAACGAGGGCATTCAGCTCACCACCAGGTCGGGTTTGTAACCAACTCCGCCAAGCAATCGCTTGATGCACCAGACTTTTTCCAAAAATGACCTTACCCTCTGTCCCTCAAACACTGAATCAATTCTTGACAAGCTACTTCCTCACCGGGACATTTGCCCAGTAATATAATGTGAAATATATCAGTGGCTCCACACAAAAGTGTGCTGATGTTTTCCTGAGGCACAGGGGCACATGGAAGCCTGGACTTACCAAGAGAACAGTGCTACACATGAGGGGGTGTGTACTAGGTAAGGTGACCACCCTAATCCATAACAGGAGGGACACAGTGAGCTACGACGGGATTTGCAAACTACCATTTCACCCATTCCAATTAAAAGGACCTGGACTTAATGTTAGCACTGAGTTCTTGCTGCATGCCGATTGGTCAGTGTCATATAGCCATGCACGCGTCACTAATTTTAATCTTTCAGTAAAGGAAACAAACCAGTAAAAGTTTAAGATGAACCAAACAATTTAGCTGAACGCAGGAGCCTTCCAGGTTTAAAGTAGTTGGTAAAACCTGAAGTAGCTCATAGTGTCCCTCCTGACATGGATGAGCTGGTCAGCCTAGCAGCAGGTGGGGAGGAGACGCAATGCTGAAGCGGAAGTCAGTGAGTCCGTAAATTAGTGCTCAAAGGCGCTATAGACACAGCATGGGCCGTATTCCTGTCGGCCTGTGGCTGGTCCGGGGCCATGTCACTGCAACTGAACAGCGAGCCAGTTCGCGATGCGAGAGCGCCCGTGGCGTGTGATCGGCGTGCTGCCTTCATGTGGTGAGGACGAGGGAAAGTCAACGCAGCCACACGCGGCGGCGATGCAGAAATGCGCGGTGCTGGCTGCACGCCTTGACATCCGCAGGCAGACGTGCGCATACGCGCACCAGCGCGAACAGATGGCAGATACATGTTCTTTTTTGGAGCTGCCTCAGCTGATCTCTCAAAAGTCCCCCCTATGATGGAGTGGGAGTTTAAGTGGATTTGATCATTTGCCTGGGATTCTTGATCAAATCCCCGAAGATGAACTGCAGTTGGACTCTAGGCCCCCGTAACCTTCAAAAAGGGACGGTCCATGTCAGATACCTTACTTAAAAAGAGTGTCCTCAGTGTAAGAATTATTCAGATTTAATAAGGTGTGAAGATGAATCGTTACAATAATATTTCTGATCAGCCACCCCATCAGGCACTATTGGCAGCATGTGATCACACACAAGAGGGGGGTGTTTCTCAATGCTCATACTTGACCATGCTCTTGTTCTCGTTTAACCATTTTACATGATCTTCCACTGCTAGAGGTCCAAAGGACAGTATAAATCCCCAGATGTTGTTTCTGCCACACCCCAAATATCATGGATACATTTCATTGCATCCTCGACAAATGAGACTAATCCCATGATTCATTGTGGCCCAAGTTCGTTCTTAGGAGGCTAACCACAAATACAATCTTGGGTTCTTGGTACCGAGTAACACCTAGGATTAGCTTCTTCAGCTCAGTAACTCCCCAACAGAATCAATCCAGTCAGCTCTGGCCAAGTTGCCTTTTAGTTGTCCTTTCCAGTATCATTACCAATGTCAGACATCACCATGGCCAGTCTGAAGGGACAGAGTTGGGTCCCCTGGTCATGAAAACAACCAAGCCTGTCTGAGTCTCCCTCACGATAAGGATGAATGAATCTCCACTTGCTGATCTTGATGCTGCCAATGGATGCCGGGCAAAGGCGGACTTGGCCACGCTCAGGTGGCACTGGATCACACAAGCTGGTAGAAGCTCTTCCTTAATTGTGGCTGTTACTTAAATTTCAGCTTTGGGAACAAAGCGCGAACAGAGCGGAGACCCGGCTCGCGTGTCCGCTGGACAAAGGTGCCCCGTCGGCTCGAATTCACCACCGTACATGTGCTGTCATGTCAGCGGCAGCACTGCAGCCAAACTACAGAGAACTTATACGTGTCAAACCTTCACTCACAAAAAAACAACACAGGATACAACCTAAGACACCACAGGCCAGAGAGCAGGACCACCTACAAAGCATGATTCTACAATAGATTTTTCCCAGCCACAGTTATACATTAAGGACATTAGGGTGGGTAAGAAATACAGCCCCCCCACTTCCCCATGGACATTACCCGGACAGTTAGCACTCCAAAGAGGCAATCAGACACATCAGAGCACTATAACCTCACTCTCATTCTGTGTCTTCCTCTTAGGTAGTCAAATAACACTTTCAGTGCAAAAGCCTAACAAGCATTTAATATTCCACTTCTGTGTACAATATACTGTCCTAAAATTCTTTCTGTGACATACTTCACTCGTACTTCCAGGCCATACATGTAACCTGTATATGCATTTGTTCACAGTGTGAATCTACTTACTGTCCTGCAATTACAGTAATGTGTTTGCCGCTTTTATTTACTTTTATTTTATATTTTCTCTAATCGTCTCTTCTCCTCTGTCTCTCTATTTTATATAGATTTTAAAAAATGATTAATTATTCCAATGTACTTGTACTGACCTATACCTGTGCAAATGGCAACAATGAAATCTATCTCTCAATAGGAAATCATACATGATGGCCACACTCATGAAAGAAAGGGAGGTTAAAAAACACACACAAAACAAATAACTATAAAGCTGCAATTACAAAGGATTTAAGTTCAACAGACAAGATGAGCAGATAAGCTTGGTTTCTTTTCCAGGTTAACTTTTTGCTTCTCCTGGAGAGTGAAGGATGAGGATCAGAACTCTGCAAGCCCCCGACCTCAGGACCAGGGATGGACGTGAGGAAGCCGAGGGCTCTGCTCTAACAGAAAACCGTGAAGTGACAGAAAACGCATAGCAAAGTGTGAAGCACCCTGGTAGCCCCTAACGGACACTCCCGCGCTCCCTCCGCACCCCCTGCTAAAGCCCTTTGCTGCCTGGCAGCGAGTGAGAGACACACAGGGGGAGAGGCATGGTGGAGTGGTACTGTACCTACAGGACATCCGGCAGAGGAAGAATCGGCTGAGGTGGCAGATGCACACACACTGGCAAATCCAGTCCCGGCAGAGCATAGTGTGCGGGCTGCTCTTCCTCCTCCTCCTCCTCCTCCTCCCCCCCTTTCCTGCTGGGCCTTTTGGGTCTTTGGCCTCGCCCACCTTGGGGATGGGGGGGATTAATTATCGGGTCCCCTATCGCCTGTCAGTAACCCACACTGCCACAGCAGCCAGGTACCATGTGCTGGGGCCTGAATATTTCATGACCCCTCCCCGAAAGTCCTTAGTCCATCCCCACCAGCCAAGCCACACTTCTCCCCTTCCTAGGCTGGAGACAACCTTCTACAGCTAAGAATAGACATTAAACAAAAGCTGCACTGTAATATGCATGATTTGCTGTCTCTACTTTATTACAACAGCAAACTTCTGCAGATAAACATGACAATCTTGCTCAATTAGGGAGCAAAAGTGAAACAGCAAAAACCAACATAAGTCATTAAAACACGTTCTGCTGTTTTGTTTCATTTCCACACTGACACAGACAGACCAACCATAGAGTGCACACATGCTATTTTATTACCATTTATGTGGGATTCCGTCTTTGACACTTTAATTAATTGGTTTTACCCATTATTCAGGCATGATGTCCTTTACTAATAGCAGAGACACATGAGGAGGCATTCAGTAAAGCTCTTATTCTTGAATAATAATTCTATGGTAATTATTAACAGATTTTCTCCACTCCTTTAAAAACAAAAACACAAATTGAGTGACGGGGTATGTGTATTGGATTAGATCTTGGACATTTCTTTTGGATTTGCTGTGATGTCACAATGCTGTCCTCCTATTCTGCATACTTACCCTGTGCCCATTTACAGTGATGGAGGAGCAGCAGTCTGTCAGCAAAGCTCCAGAAGGCAGGCAGGGGCCCACAAAGTGCATTTTCTCATCGTACATTTGAGGCATCTGTATGAATGTGGAGACCTGTGGGCATTATGAAGTAATGCAGGGTACACATAGCTAGCTGCTGAGGATGGTGATGTGGTCTGGGGGAGGGGGATCATAGTGGTGGGGGCAGAGCTGTCCTGCCCTGTACCTGTACACAGCAGCCTTTGAGGGGTGGGGCTTTATGGTGTGGGCGGAGCTGTCCTGCCCTGTATGTGTAAACAGACTTAGAGGGGTGTGGCTTTATGGTCCGGGTGGTGCTATCCAAGTCCCACTTGGTGCGCCAGAGGGTAGATACTGAATCTATTCTGAGTTATGCTTTTAAAAGTGACATCAGTTTGAAAACTTATTGCCTATCAAAATAGTGACCAATAACCTTTCTGGCCCAATGTAACATTAGAGTACCTCTAACGTGTTATTTCTGGGTGAGGAGGTGCTTAAAGCACGAATTCTGCTCTTCAAACTTTTTTTTCTGCACAGAGCCAAAAGCATTTCTACGGACGAAAATTCTGTAGGATTGAATGAACAACCATAAAAAATAATAAAAATAACATTGGTAGTCAGTATTTTCAATTATTAATAAAAAACGGAAAGTTCCCATTGTGACCACTGTTAATTTAGTGAAATATACTTTAAAAATTATACTAACAAGAATGTAAACAAAAGAAAAGATGATTCCATTCCATATAGCATAATGGGAGCAGCGCCTGAGGATGGAATTTCTACAATGGCTGCAGCAGCTCTACCTGCATCAAAGCCGCCATATTTGAATTACAGACATAAAAAATCAGCAGTTAAACATGACCGTCCTCTCAGCAACTCGATAATTTAATTGCTAGAATTGGCTACATGAAAGTATGCCTGATGTGCGATATTTAAGTATGTTTATACACAGCCATGAGGTCGTCCTAAAATACGGACCACGGTATAATACAGTTAGCAAGGGATTCCTAGACGTTAGCATTAGCTAAGTGGCTATCGATGCTAAGACTGTGGTAACAGAATCCTTGTTAGCAGCTGACTAAAAACCCGTTAATAGGACAGCGGGGGGGGGGCACTGTTAAGCAGAGTAATGAATCCTAGGCTTACACAATCACATTACCACCCCCCCACACACACACCAGTTGCATCATGGGAATATCCACCCATGTGGCAGCAAGACAGTCCCAGCCCTGTTCCCCGAGTACCAGATGGAGACAAAATGGCACAGCAGCTAAAACCATTGTGGCGGGAGAAAGGGGAGTGATGGGGAGCCATTCATCCTGTCGGAGGACTGGCCTGACCGAGGGCTTATCCGCTGTACTAGGGATGCATTACAATGAACTACCACAGATTTTATAATCAGTTAACCAACAAAGCATAAACATTACAGCATGTCCTGTTACCTTTAAACCTTGAGAGATCATTAAGATGTGGAACTGCTCAGGTCATGTGAACTGCCAAACTCTCCTGATGTAAAATCAGCAGGATTCTTTGTGATGGCCAAGCACAGGCCCTGTGCTCATTGGAATACACAGAAGGCTCAGCTAAACAGCTAATACCAGCAGTTTTCTAATAGCTTGGCCCACCAGAGCTGCCCCCAGCAGAGATTCATGCTAAGGAGTCTGCCAGTGAAAACACTCCTCGGCTTCCTCATAACTGCAACACCCAGCCGACGACCAGCAGGTGGCGCACGGTAGCCGAGGGCCCAGGAAGCGAAAGACTGCAGTGGCCAGCAGAAAGACGCGATGAGAGGCAGCTGAAACAACAGGACGGCCAAAGCCTTGCTGATAATTAAAGCTCTTCATCCACAAAAGAAATAAAACGGTATATGATGAGATGAGACCCCTGTAGTTTTTGAATGCAAACCCCAATTCGATTAATTTGTAACATTATGACTAGCTTTGCCATACTGATCACCAAATTGGCCTTAGACAAGTCTTTGCCTTTCTGTCTACCTCTAATCTACAACTTCCTGTCTAATAACGGTTTAATAGGCCCATTATCCGAACAAAGGTGTTTATACCTCAAAACAATGCCAATACACACAATACACGCACATAACGTCCCAATAAAGCTTGATAAACGGCACCTGCTTCATCAGCTTTTCCCGGCTCCCCTCATGCCCCACACACATAGGGGGGGGTTCAAGAACCTCGCTGCCTATTTCGGTCATAATCTATAAGCGAAAACAAAACCACACCCCGCCCCCCCAGCACACCTCACCCCCACCAAGCAGTGCCCCACAGAGGTTGCCATGTAGTTACTTGAAACGCTCACCTACACACATGCTCTCTTAATCTCATACTCACTGCTCAGGCAGATGACTGTTGAAGTGAGTCTCTTGCTCGACTGTGGGTGACTCTCTGAACCAAGTATTTCACCCGCACCTTCTCCTTGGCCGACGCTTAAGGCAACCTGGGGTTGCCAGATATTTACAGGGAGAGTGAGGGTCCCCCCCCCCCCCCCCCCCCCCCCCCCCCCCCCCCCCCCCCCCCCCCCCAAACCCCCGCCGGGGAGCCCCCCCCCCCCCAACCCCCCCCCCGCCCCGCGCCCGCGTTCCCCC
>JAABNY020000025.1:3861960-3874000 GCA_015164015.2 Brevimyrus niger
GTGCCAGAGGTGTGAGGCGGAAGTGCAAACCCCTGAGAAATATGACACTCCTTTATAGGAATAGGACAAAGCCATAAAAAGACAAAGATTCGGATTTGTACCACATGTGGTGATCGTTTAAAACCTCCATGAGCGCGAGTCTGTTCCTGGCTCATAAACTGAAGAATCCCTGAGTGTTTTACTCTCTAGTAAACACGTCCTCGTACGATGTCTGTGAGACTGACTTCAGCAGATTCCCATGCAATGTCAGCTGTGGAGAACACAGGCCCCCAGCCAATTATGAATGATAAGACAAATCATGCTCTTGATGAATCGATGAAACGCTTCTGGCGTCCTTTCGATCGTCTTTGCTGCGAGTATCCCGGACTGACTCGGGCAGAAGGCCTGACACTGCAGAGGGCCCATTCTGGCACCGACGGCACAGGCCCTGCCGCTTCCCGTCCTCCAGAATCATCCTTGCCGTACGTCTCCCCAGCTGCATCTCTGGCCTGTTCGCGGCTTCCAGTAGCAGCCTTGCAATAAAGCAACATGTGACAAATGTTCCTTGGATACCCTACTTAACTACAAAAGTGTTTGTGCTCTTTCGAACATTTTTTGGTGACGGGGGCGGATGCACGGGATTGAGAAGAGCAGTGATCCAGCACATGCCTGAACAGATTCCAGGAGGAGAATGAATTCCAGATGCCATTGCAGTCCGTTACCTTGCATACAGGAATGTTTTGGCCGTAAAACATCCCTGCTGTCTTCGATATCCTTCGAATTCCACAGTCCCATTTTGTCAACTACCTCTCCTTGCCAAGGGGTTCCTTCACATGTCATCGACATATCATGGCATTAGCCACCAAGAATGGTGAGAGACAGGAAAATTCTTCATCTAGAATATACTTTGTTATATAAAGTATGCAGTGGAATTAATGGCTTCTCGGAGCAGGCTAAATTCGGCATGCTTATGAAATATTACAGTTAATATGAGCTAGGAAGGTAATTTTATATTTCATACACTTATACTTCTCAAACTGATAAAATTCTTTCTGTAGGTTCATAGAATAGCTGGGTCAGCATCACGAGATGATTAGACATTTGTCCATCATTCTTAATTCCAGGATGTACCTACAGTAAAAATCACAAAGTTGTGTTGATAAATAGATAGATAGATAGATAGATAGATAGATAGATAGATAGATAGATAGATAGATAGATAGATAGATATGGATAGCACAGTCACATTTCTATTTGTGCTTTTAAAGAAAAGATCCTTGTCATACTTGTCAAACATACTCCTTCAGATGTGTATTAAAAAATGCAAGGGAACATTTCCATGGTTTTCGAAAGCGTCCCAGTTCCGAAAGAGCCAGTGTTGATCTTTCCAGAGTCAGTTGAAGTGTCTGTTTTTAGACAGCTGGCTTTTTCAATGAGCTGCTTCTTTCTTCTTTGCTGCTGCAGAAGGCAACACCGCTCAGCGTCTCCATGTGGCACCGTGACGTCGAGTGGCTGCCTGATGGTGAAAGCAGAGAAGGACCACCCTAATGCGCAGCCCTCCCTTTCCCATCAAAAGCAGCCGCCTGGGAGCCGTCTAATTAGCCTACAGTGGGTTTGTGGCCCTGCCAGGCACCAAATAAAAGACTGGTGCCTTAACCTACCCAATCACAGCATGGCTTGAAAAAAATATATAGTACAACAGACCTAAGCAAAACAGTCCATTTTGACACTAAACAAGAAGATCCTGACTTGCCGATTACTGGTTCTGTGTTTATTATTTAATTCCAGAATGAATGAAGCAGACGCCAGCCAAATTAAACAGTCAAGTGTTGAAATAGCGATATGATACAATCATATCGAGCCTGAGGAATTTAATTTCCTTCCCTTCCGTAGTTTCAGGCTTGTGACATAACCTTGCCGTAATTGCTTTCTGAAGCTCAATGGCAAAGCAGGCCGTTCCTCAACAATAGCTAGCAGATCCCATCCAAGGCAATGAAACCTCACAGGCTAAATAAAAAATGTGCAAAAGCAAATCGGTGACTGGGCCTGTGGTTCTGCTGGAAAATTACACAGGTTGTTTCAATTATACAACTGTTGTTGCTCTTTGAAAATGACACTGCTGGTGTAAACTGACAGTCTGAGGTATCACTTGTGTTTTCCAGATTCAGCCCCACACATAAATTCCCTGAACTGATCATGATTTCCAGGCGAGTTCATCCCATTACTGAATCATCCAAATAAGAGGGCAATGCGGACAGAGAAAACGACGCTGTGCTAATGGCACCTCTGACACTCTGCACGGTCTTACGCCAAGCAAACGTGCACCATTTCTGCATCTGTCACATGACCTGATTTATTATGTCGTATATGTAAAAGCCGCATGACCCTCGAGCAAACGATGTCTCCTCACGAGCCGCAGCCTTTGAATGCGCCATCCACGCCCGCCTCCGGCATCATCCCCGCTCGTTGCGGGCAGCCGAGCAGCGCAGCAGACGCCAAGGTAAATAGGAAAGAGCCTCACAAAACGGGGGCCCGCTCCAG
This sequence comes from Brevimyrus niger, assembly GCA_015164015.2. Taxonomy (NCBI): domain Eukaryota; kingdom Metazoa; phylum Chordata; class Actinopteri; order Osteoglossiformes; family Mormyridae; genus Brevimyrus; species Brevimyrus niger. Next base: position 3,864,481 of record JAABNY020000025.1, read on the forward strand.
AAAGACATCTGAGTCAGCTGCTGTTTAAGATTGTTATATAAAGGGCATGCTTGCCTGCATTTCTGTGGGTCGGGTACCATGGGAAAATGTCCTGGTGGGCAAAGAAGGGACCATTGAGAAAATATGTTTAAAGTATATATGAGGTAAATAAACTTTGGAGAAGAGTGCTTCAAAAGGAGGTTTGAAAAAGGAGGTGTTATATGGAGAAACTGATTGTACATGCTTGGAAAATACAGTAAAATTGAATCACAAGGCGTACAGGAACAAGTGACGGTTTTTTATTTATTTTTTTTTTGGGGGGGGGGGGCGTTTAAAATTTTTCCAGTGTTACCAGCTACAGCCACAGGTCAAAAAAAATCTATGTTTATCTGACTGTCCAACACCCTAACCCTAACCCTAACATCCATTGTTTGCTTGGGAGTATTCATAAACTCATATCATAATTTCCAGTAAGGCTAAAAGCTAACTGTCAGTGCCAGCACTGATTCCAATGAAACATGCTAATAAATGCTAATTATCTGTCAGAATATTTTAAATATTAGTTAAATCTGTATTATAAACTACTTCTTTGAGTACATTTCACTGAATAAAAGTTGATTTAACATAGGAAATCTAAAGAATAATTGAGTGTATTTTAACCCACTTTTTCAGCTGGTAATGCTAATGGAAAGTAATCATCCCCTCCCTTTATCCTGATTTCTGTAAACATAGTTTTTCGTGACTTTTTAGTAACTATTGTGGGTGGTTCGAAGGTAACAGGACATCCGGAGCTTAGCCTGGAGTCCTGTCGATGAGTTGAAGTTAAATATTTAAAAGAGTAAAATTCTATTCCTCTATTCTATTAGAAATATATTAGCTCTGCATCCATCGCCGCTCTGAAAAACCACATTATACATCATGCATATAATAAACAAAACATGACTAAGAAAGCCTTGCTAAAATATTCCAGGCTTTGGCCTCGTTAGTCTGACCCTGGCCACTGGCCTCCTCTGGTGACTGCCTTAGTTTTTCTGCTAGCAAAGTCTGTATACCTTTGTCTGGGGCTCAAGTGGATGAGCACGGGCATTAAATGAGGAAATCTTAGGAAATTGGCTGGAAACGTACTTCATGTGAGGTGTTCTGTGAAGTGGCAAATGGCCATTATGACGGCCGTATTCTCAGTTCTGTCTCAGTGCTTTTGGGCCTGAAGAACAGAAAGATCAGCCTTTATTGCACTTCCCACTTCACTGGGTCAGCCCTGCAGAACCATGTTAATCTATCGCTGTGACAACAGAGTGGGGTCTCCAAGAAGCCTGGAAAATGAAGCCACCAGAGGATGGTTGCGTGAGCTTTGCACTGTAATAAACACTGAACCTCTATGAGTTCTGAGCTTTCAGGCCACATTTCCAATGAAGGCATATTTAAAACAGGAAGAGGTAAATTATGAAAAGTGCTGAATAAAGCACTATCCTACGGTCTGATTACACAGTAATCTGATGGTCTAAACAGATGCCCTGCATTTCATATATTTAGTATTAGAGTCCTTTTATATAATTTGGTATTTCACTGATACCCACAGAGATTTTTTTTTCTCTTTACCTCATTGTGTTTTTCATGAGACACACATCCAGGTGAGAGTAAGGATGGGGATGACAGCAAAAAGCCAGCCGCCAGCAGCTGGGGGGTTAAGGGCCTTTCTTAAGGGCTGACAGACATGTTACTATACTGCAAGGAAGAGCTTGAACCAGCAACCTAATGATTCCAGGCACAGAGGTTTAACTAGCAGAGAATATTTTGTTGCCATTTACCATCAGAAATATATGATTATTATACAAAAGCACAAGAGCCTGATTGATTTGGTATGGGGAGGGGGGGGCATTACTTCCTAGGCTAGTCTAAGGCCTCTCAGATGATTTACTTTATTGGTACATCCTATGTTAAGCATGTGTAATCAAAACATGTTTAGGAATAATGTGATGCACAACCAAAAGCTATATCTAAGGCTACCAATACATGACAATGGAAACACATGTTCTTTTCATGTGAATTTTATCTTCATTACAACCATTTGAGATTTTCTCCTGCTATACTTACTTTCCTGTCAACCCCATCATCTATCACCATGCATCAGATGACAAATAAGGCTGGGAGTAATAAGCAAATTAAAAAACCCTGGCAGATGTAGTGATGTAACACATGGTAACTAAATGCCAAAGCCCATTCACAATAAAGTACCAGTACCATTATACTTGCACTGTTGCACCGTAAATCACATGTCTCTGTCATAGGACCTTTCAGAATATGGTGTCCGTTCTGATGCATCATTGCCTGATTCCTGAGTGATGTCACTTTAGTACTCTGTCCAGAACTACGCTGGGGCATTTCGGTCTACCAGGAATGCAGAATTCCGGATCCTCAGCCCAAACAAACTTTGCGTTTCCGTGCCCCGGATGAGCGGAGTCCCTCAGCAGGCATCCAGAGGAGTATTTGGGAGGCCGAGGTGCAGAAGGAGGCCAGGTCGGCGTCCATCCTCCCTGCTCCCGCCCACAGCTTCACCAAGGTGACCTCTGCTCCCTCTGTCACTGCATGGCTGTGGCTCCCGGCCCTCTCTGCTACCTCCTCTGCCCTAACCATCATTCATTGACGCTCATTAACACCACACACCCTGGCTATGACTCTGAGACAATGAGCTATGCACACATGGCTTTTTTAATAATGGACATTCCCCACACGAATCCCCCCTCCCAAAAAAAAATCTATCCACATCACTTATTTACTTCCTGCTGATATTTGCGAAATGTCAACCAGCAATCATCCTGGCTCCTCGTACTGAATTAGCAATTCATGAGTACAGTCAAATTTGGTTAGTATTGGAGGTTTGTCGACAACAAAGATATATTAAGGGAGGGTATCTGTTGTAAACTGCAGTGCATTACCGGCTGCTGTCACAGGAAAGGTGATGCCTTCCTGGGCCCACGCTGATGAAGTGTAGCCCCACCCGCTGAGCGTTCACAGCGGGCGGTACAGTACGATAAAACAACTGCGTCTGAAAGGTGTGTGTGTGTGTGTGTGTGTGTGTGCTTAGACCAATCACAGGAAATGTGCTGCTTAGAGGCAAATAGCTTTTTATTTCTCTTTGTTAATTTGGTCTTAGTAATGCCACAGGTAATTTCCCAACTGATAAAAATATATAGGTGAGTCTGTAGTGTGATTTTGTCATCAAATGAATTATTCTGGGACTGGCCCACCCAGGCTATGATCTCTGCCTCTGCTAATGCCCTGCAGAAGTAGCTTTCACCATAATGTTATCTCCAAGGTGGGAGACCCAAACATATACATAAGCCCTCAAAACTAACCCAGTACCCTTGAGAGACTGTAAATCGTTTTATGAAACTGGTAAGGAGAACCTTATGCCTGAATGATCCATAACTTTACCGTCTGTCCTATTAAGAAACGATCAAACTTTCCTAGGTTAACTTAACTATTGGTTTACATGGTGCATCCTAGCCTAATTGGCTGAACACTGTCTCTCAAAAACCAGAAGCCCGGTGATGTGATTGGTGCAAAACACTCAGGTGGTACGCCAGCAGGGACCCCTGGTCTCTCCGTACCCTATTTCAGGTGACTAGTCAACGTGCAGGGCAGAAATGCCTGAGCTTCGTTGTCTCCTGGAATCCCACTGCAGAACGACGGGTTCAAAAACACCGCAGCACACTGCAAACGTTAAAGACACAGGAAAGGAAACTGCCCTTGTGAAATGATCTTATCGTTCGAGGTGAGCTGCCCCCGGAGAGCCAGAGTGGATGGAGTGGGAGCAAGTTCAATTTTGATATATCAAAAGGCCAAACCCAATGACAAGAAATATCAGGGAATGAGTCTAGCATAGACACGTAAAATATGTAAATAAGTACTAAATGGGACAACAAAAAGAACTGCATTTACAGTATAATAAGTACTTAGCATCTTTTTGGTTGGCCCGGCTAAAAGAGACTGATGTTCATTTACATTAAAGAGGAAAGTCCAGGAACGTTAAAGCCCCTGTTATTATGGAGAGGCTGCAGAACAACGAGAGTGCATTCTAACATTTTAAGCTGTTATTTTTTGGGTACAAACCAGTAATCATTTTGGAGTGAAAGCTCTTGCTGTGGGGGAGGGGAGTTCCGGCGTGCGGGAGAGATCCCCGAAGCGGGATTAAAGCAGACTTCCAGGAAGATTGCTAACCTGCTCCACCATAAAGCCCAAATTAACCGGGATCTAGCTCTCATCTGGGCTGAGCGAAAGTAACGTACGGGGGGCCACCCGGACATGCAGGGTGGGTGGGAACAGCCAACACCAGATTTGTGCCATGGAATGTAGAAACGGAGAGAATACTCTACAGCATTTAAGAGGGACTCTAACATCACGGAGCCTGCTTCTCAAACACCACTGCTGCATATAGGAGCTTCAATCCAGAGCTCCGCAAGATTTCTGTGATTTAGGAAGCATTCAAGCTAGAACTAGAGACATCATGTTGCATACTAACTTATTAATACTGAAAAACATGGTGCTTCTGCAATAACTGGAATGGACTTTTTCAAGCCTATACCTACATAATTATTATTCACAAACATCTACAATTACAGAATTAACTTTTTCTAGGATATAAAAGAGGTGCTTTTTTTACTTGGAAATATTCTGACCTGAAAGCATGTATTTTATTTCAAATCTAAATATACAGGCTTGACAAAAGTAATTTCAGGCCTGAAAAGTTTCTGATGTGATCAAACGGTAATCATTTTAGTTTAAAATAGTCCCACTATATTTAGTCTTCTTTGTGAAGAGCACTATTATTTCTTATTATTATAAAATATCTTCACAGGAAGCTAAAAGAAACCAGATAGCATTCCCAGGCTTGCTAAGATGTGGCACACCCGACTGAGAGGCACATTTTCCAGAAATGTCCGCCCCGGCATTATGATAGATTACAGCCTGACGGGCTGCAGCCTCCCAGTCCACTGTGGGCATATTCCATATAATATGACTGGTCATTGTCAACCTCTTTGTTTGTGTGCTTAATTTAATTGACCCTATGTCTTTCTCCTATACTTTGATGATCAGAAGTCCATCCTTCAACATTGGATAAGCTGTAGATTAGCCTCAAAGGGAAAGCAGACCGGCTAAACATGAGGTCTTAGTGCTTCTTGCAGAGGAATTAATGGTCTTATGTTCTTAGCAGGAAGGGAAGTGGCTCCGCGAAGCTTTACAGAGATGGGGACCGTTATTGCCACTGTGTCCCTGTTGCTGTGCATCAGTTGCCCTCTGAATGAACACCCACCTCTTAACCTTGGCCACAGTGGGGCTTTTCTGAACATAAAGGCTTCCTCTCACTCTGGTTTCAAAAGATGACTCCTCCTCTAAATTCGCCCACACAGACACTGACACACACACACAGGCCCACACACATACAGACACACACACAGACAGACAGACAGACACACGCACGCACAGGCACACGCACACAGACACTGACACACACAGACAGACAGACTCACACACACACGCACACACAGGCACACACACAGATACAGACACACACACACACACACACACACACACACACACACACACACACACACACACACACACACACAGGGTAACAACACCACTGATCCCACCCCCAACACAAATAAAACATCTGCTTTGTCCAGCTGTCTGACAGTCCTATAACATCAGACCTACTCTCCTATTACCCTCATGCTAGAGGTCTCCCCATAGCCTCTCCCAAGCCAAAAAAGCAGCAGATTGCCCAGCTATTCAGGGACTGCGTTTGTTCAGTCGTGGAGCCTGCAGCACTACCACTGAGCAAAAAAATCCCACCATAAAATGTATAGAACTGTGCTTTTCACAAGCAGCACAGGGCAGCATCCACTCCTCATCTGCTCTGCCCATTTCCCATGGCCGTGCATCCAATACGGGGCCATTGTGGGGGGCGGAGGGGGGCAGCTTTGGATAACAGCCTCTGATAAACGGCTGAATGACCTAGTAACGTAAAGTAGGAGAGAGTCCAGCCAATGCAGACCGGCTCCAGGGCTGATGACTCAGCCAAGCTGCCTGCTCCGCGTCCCTCACCCACGCATCGATCCCTCGCCGCGCGTCCAAGGCGATGTTTACGGATAAACAGGCCAATTAGCCCAAGCATACGGCGCGCCCGGTTTTCCCGTGGCGGCGGCGAAGGGGGGGCCGTATCACTGACCCACGGGGGGTATTCGGCCCCCTCGATAGCTGGTAGAGTACTGCCCCTCGGTGCCCAATTTCTGAGCAGCGTCATGTGCTGAGGGGGTCGTGTCCGGGTGACAGCCCCTCCCTCAGCGCCCCTAAACCAGCTCTGCCACCCTCTCCCCTCGGTGACAGGAAACCCCGCCGTCTCTCCCGGATGACAGCAGTCTAGAGGCCGAATGCAAACGCTTGGAAATGACTAACAGTAATATATTCTGATTTAAACAGCTTATCATAATGCAAGAACAGGTTAGACCCATGATTCTTAACCCAGTCCTTGGAGACCCCTGCGCAGTCCACATTTTTGCTCCCTCCCAGCTCCCAAAATAGCTGCACCAGGTATTTGGTTCAGCTGTGCTGGCAGCTGGGAGGAAGCAAAAATATGCACTGTTTGGGGGTCTCTGAGGACCTAGTTGGGAAACACTGGGTTATATAATATGCTTGGATCAGAAAATGAAGCATACAAGGCTCCTGTCAATCGAAGCTTATTATCAATTTTTTATGCATTATTACAGGGATCATCTACATATGAGTATAGAGTATTATTCCCAAGGACAAGAAGAATCTGATCTGAGAACTGCGAACAAAGCGGCCTCTGAGATGTTCAATGAGTATGCCTACCCTTCAGCTCTAAGAGGTACCGTGTTTAGCTCAGTTGTAAATTATGCATTTGCCCTCGCAGGTTAGAGTGAACATGCCGCTGTCAGGCATTAGGGTGAAGTCAAAGGCAGGGTCAGATGACTGCCTGCTTTAGCCTAATGGGAATCGATAACGTGTTCAAGGGGGAGTGGATGCGACCTGCTGCTGACTGACAATCCCACACATGGTGGATTTTGAAGCCTCATTTCCCCCAGTGTTAATAAGTACAGCCCTAGGGTTGCCGGAGGGAGGAGGGAGCTCATTACCAACAGCAAGCTGCTGGGGAACTGCAGTCAAAAGCCATATTAATGGAATTGTGTCGCCCCGCTTTCCTGTCCACTGCCCTCGTCCTATAACTCCCTCAAAGCCTTGCAGACAGCGATCCGTCTTCCTCACTCTACCCAACACCTCCCGTCTCCCTCCCTCCCTCCCTCCCGAGCCCCCCGAGCACCAGGAACACTCCCAAAACCGTGCAGTCTGACTCCAAGCCCGCTTCCAAGCACAGATCCAGCCGACGTTGCAGGCTGAAACCCAGCCTTCTGGGCTTTTCTCCACTAATCACAAAAGCACAAAGATACTAAGCAAACAGCAAGCGAAATGCAATTCAAAATCAAGCAATAGAAACTGAGAAATAATTAACATTTTTCTGAATGATTCTATACTCAGTCTCTGGAGGATGTTAATTGAATACAAAGATGAAAACAGATAGCAGAGATATATAAAAATATATTAAAGATAATTTCAGCATTTGATGACAGTCATTCTCTGTTACGGCAGAGCCAATGCAGTTCTTCCTGAGACCTAATGGAAGCAGATACATCATAATGCAGAATTTAAATCAGCATTAGAAATGCGATAAACTGATAGAAGAAAAATATATACCTCGTCCCCTTCTGACATTTCCAGACCACTTTAAATAAATCCGCTTGTCACAGTAACTATTGAGCTTATCCATCCTGTAGCTATTGTCGACATACTGCTCCTGCCCTATTCTCTGAAGGTCCATCCATCCGTCCATCCATCAATAAATCCATTTCACACAATTGCTTAGTCATGCATTCATGCAGTTTTTTAATCTTTCCTGGTGAAATTCTGTGTAAGCACCTTGCTCAAAGGTATAACAGCAAAGCCTCTTACACAACCTGACCCAGAAACATTTTGTCCCTTAAGCACTGACCTACCAGCACCTACTACATCTGTCCTGTGAACAGTAACAGGATATGACAAACCTGTCTCATGGCAATGACCATCCTGCCTTAACAAGCATCAGCAAATCTGTAGAGCCAAAAAAATTATCTGTTAGCATAGTGGGCAGTGGATCAAATGAAGGCTTTAATGTTTCCAGTGTCCTCTGCTTTGCCATCACTATTAGACAAACTGAATAGGCTTCCAATTGAAATCTCATTTAAACCATAACCCAATAGTGCAGAGCATAACCCTGTGTCTGGTGTATAATTGGAGTTTGCGGAGTCTGATGTAGCTCTGATCAAAGACAACAAGAATTTAAATCACGTTTAAAATTAGGGTCAGTAATTTTGACATTTTGCATCACAGTATTGGTTCAGACGGTTGGGCTCAGCGCAAGACAAGCGTGTAAATGCCTTCGACGGCACGAAATCACAGCTGCTCCAACTGCAGCGCCTCCGTCAAGGATCGTCACGCACGAGGCTTCAGGTGACGTCAGTAAGCCGGGAGGCAAGGAGCTCTCCTCTCAGAATCCCATCAAGCTCAGCCGACACAAAGACGCTTCTGTGTACGAGAGTATTTCCCTGCAAACAGACACAATCTGCCACCTAAACATTCACAGACCCTTTCTGGCTACATGCCGTTTGTTTCCTGTTAATCCTTGTAGTTCATTTACTGCATTAACTTGCTAACACGTGTGCTCAGTGATTCTGGGAGGTCAGATGACGGGTAGCGTTCAGTACGTTAGACAGTCAACATTCGGCTGAGGACGCTGACCTGACTCTTCCTATCTGAGGTATCTCTGGAGATCCAGTCACCTACCTGCCTTTGTGGTCCTTGAGCTGAGCCCCCAAACTGTAGTATATCTGGGGGAAGTAGAGCCGGTGTGACCGTAGGTTTCTGTCCATTTCCCTGGACTCCACCATGAAGCAACAGAAAAGCAGATTTCTGTCCTCCTTTCGGGGATGATCTCAGCACCCAATTCCGCTCCTCCCATGTGACAGTGTGACCCGGACTCCCTGCCCCTCTGCTGAGCGCCTTCTGTGGCTTCTTACCTCATCCCAGGCACACTAACCTATTTACCTATTTCCAAAATTCCTGCCAGAGATTAGACTAAAATAAAAGCATGTTGAAAAAGCATAAGTTAAAGAAGGAAAGGTTTTCTCGTTTATTTTTCCTGTTGTTCCTGCCACCAGTGTGAGAGAGATAGAGGGCAGATGGGATCCCTACAAGAGAGAATCTGTGCAAATGAAAATGGGCAAGAAGGGTATTCATCGACAGATGACTGCAGGTCTGATCACATGACCCTTCGGGGTGCCGGCTGGCTGAACACTTGGGACTTCAGCTCCTGCCCCCCCCCCCCCCCCCCCCCCCCCCCCCCCCCCCCCCCGGCCCCCCCCCCCCCCCCCGGGGGGGGGGGGGGCAAAACAAAAAAAAAACCCCCCCCCCCTTCTTCGGGCCT
>JAABNY020000025.1:3875941-3888519 GCA_015164015.2 Brevimyrus niger
CTGGGGAGAGCGAAACAGGGGCACTGTGTGAGGCCAGATGAGCACGCTGTGAAGTACACACACACACACACACACACGAACACACACACACAAGAACACACACACAAGAACACACACAGAGAGCCACAGACACACACACAGTGTGCCCAACAATCCAGTTTACTCATGATGCTCCCCTCCGCATCCCGAGACCTATTCCAGCTCCGCTCTGTTTTCCTCTGCCACGCGACCCCCCCCCCCACATGGTCTGGCCGCCGAAGGAGCACCTGCTGAGTCACGGCAGGAGGGCAGCCGGAGAGCAAATCCAGAAGCAGCTTCAGGTCTGTGGATTTGAGTCAGTTCCTGCACAGGTCTCTGGCCTCCAGTGAGATCCAACCGTGGAACCTTAGCCAGGTTCATCAGCAGAGTACATGGCAGGCATCAGAGGAGAAGCAGGAAGGCGAGGGGGGCGGGGGAAACAATGGTGAGCTGCTTAGGAGGTGGGGGAGGAGGTACAGAAGGAGAGCTGGAGCTGTCAGCAGGGCTGCCGGGGGCCAGGAGCCGCGAGTTTCATTCCTGCTAAAAAATGCAGGGAGCTACACTGTAGGTAAAGTGGCTGTGAACAAGTTGGGGGATGGGGGGGGGGGGGGACAGGTGATCCCCACTGGCCAATCAGCATGAATCAGCGTGCAGCGACGGCATGCACTCTGATCCACTCAAAGGATTGGAAGGTTGCTGGACTGATCCCTTTAATTACCGTACACACTCACGTCTCACAAGCACGCACTACGAGGAACAGCCTGGGGGAGGGGAGCACCACTTTAACACAGCTGTATTGATCCACATTCAGCTATCGCCCACGCCGTCCTCAATAGCGACTATGTAGCACTAGCAGCGCCGCGGCTGCTGCCAAGCGGCCGGTCACGTGACTTCCCCCCAGCGACCTTTTAGCGTTCAATAACGCCCTCCCCGTGTGAACTCCATCAGTGAGGAACACCTTCGAAACTGGCTTTAAAGCGCGGCGTGATGGCCACGTGCAAACACGCCCGGACCGAGCCGAGAACAGCATTTACTCTTCAGACTCTCTGTCTGCCAGTGTTTCTAAATATACTCGGTTTCTTTGCTATGCTCAGCTCTCCTGTTCTGCTAGCACTCGTAAATACGGCAAAATGTATCCGCATTTCTAGCTACTGAAAAATAGATCAAGCAAATTTATAGTCACTCATTCAATCCACATAGGGACCGACAGCATGTACCTACCTACTGACCTCGCCAAACATAATAATCAACCAAATAAAAGTATGCTATAATAGGGTGCATATTTATACTGAAAATAAATATATTACTGACCATAAATTATGTATTCCATATACAGATGAGTTTCATCAGATCCATAATCTATTGAGATTCATCTGATTATTCTACACGGGGGCTTCGTAAGTGGGGAGGAAAGTCTAAACGATTCAGGGGGCCAGACATAGACAGGGGCTCTGGAACAAGCCAGCAAGGATAATATTTTACTGTGCCATTCTTAATTATTCGAGTTACATAAGTTTGATATGTTAAGATACCAATACAATAACCAAATATTAGCCTACAGTCATAACATACATACATTACAAATGTAAATCATTTCAAGGCTGTTCACCATATGGACTTTGGGCGGAACGGCCTCCTGTGGCACAGAGGAGATGACTCTCAGAGACGATGAGAACTGCCAGCCTACTGCTCCCAACACAAACACTCACCTATATTTTTATTCTCCCTCAAGTGCTTCCAGAGAAACGAGTCATTCAGCATGTTTGTGCTCCATGGTATTTTGAGCAGATGTATAACCAAGACATCCGCTCCAAAGAGGAACCAACCAGCGGCCCAGTTTTACATGTCTGACCCCGTCACTGCAGCCAGCACTAAGGTACAAATCATGCAAACATGGACATTCCAGGAGACACTGGGGGGGGGGGGGGCGCGACTGGTGGCCTGGTCATGTGTCTGACTGAGGACTTCCTCTTGGACTGACACCAAAGTTTCAAAGAAGACCTGCATGCATCACAGGCTCAAAATCCATCAAAGGATGAATGAATACTTAAAAAGGATGCAAGATGAGAACTTACTGTAACCATAACTACTTCTGCTTCTAATGGGTTCAATACAGACAAGTGCATATATTACTGAACTGCAGAAGGGTACGTCTCATAGAACAGACACCAGTTCACCCAACTGCATGTCTTTGGACCACTGGAAGAAACTGTATTACCCAGAGAAAACCTGCGTCACACAGAGACATCCCGCAACCTCCATATACGCAGAGCATGGATATCCTACACCCCCCAGCCCTGCAGGCACGAGGAGCACTATTTAATACATAAAATAACAAAAAAAACATATATTTTGAGGTCATTACAGTTTTACTGGCTCTGCATTGTCTTCCCAAACCTGTGAAGTGCACAGGCACTCTCCCCGCCTTCTGAGCTCTGTGCCGCTAGGGGAACTCGACACTCAGCTCTTTGAGGCCAGTCTACCCTTCAGTGTCGATGCCATGAGGTGAGAACACAGAAAGCCAGAGGGTAAGGCTTCTGCCCGCAGCAGCCTGGAGTCCCATCTCTGGCCGCAGGTGTGAAAACGTCACATGTGCTTATGTAGGCCTCGCTTTTCACTGTCCAACTGCAATAACACTTTCAAGCCTCACAGAAGGTGTCTGTGTAAAAGGCGAGAGAGGAATCAATCATCCTTTTCAGTCCCGGGGGTGGCGACATCTGCTTCTTTCCCTGTCTCTGGAGCCTGGTACGGGGACCCCCCCCCCCCCCCCCCCCAACAAAAAACCCTAATCCACGATGCACCAGCCAGCCGCCTCCCAGGGGGCAATGAGGAGGAAGGACGAGATGGCAAGAGGAGCCGCTTCCGGGTGGTATATCAGCCTGGTTCCTCGCCTCACACCATCCAGAATTCAGCAGATCAATATGTGCCTTCAGAGATCCTATTGCTATGGAGCAGGATGTGTCAGTGGACACTGGGACACAAACATGGTGACACTCTTTAGCAACCGATTCAGTCCAGGGGCAGGATACAGGACCAGTCAATGGCAAAATGCATCCATTAGTGGCAGCATTGCATGGTGATCTCCCCATCAATGAAGACGCAGGCAGCAATGATCTCTTTGTACACAGAGAAGAAGAACCAGCGTTCAAACCCCCAACCCTGTGGTATGAGGCACCAGTGCTGACTGGTGGATCTAAAATCAGTGGATATTAAATTCATTTAATTTTAAACTAATTAACAGAAGGCAAATCAACAGTGGTTCAAAATATATTTTTAACATTTTTATTAATAAACCCGTTTCAGATCGATGCCTTGCATGAACTGCCACCTGTCTCATTATGCCACAAATCTTTCAAAATAAAGTTTAAATATACCAGGTTAAATTTAATAATCACTACTCCCCAGAAACACAAGCAGTCTTTCTGAACTTTTCCAAGGATCTAGATGGATGTGATTTATCTGTCGGCACTGGCTGGTGGCTATGGAATGGAATCCAACAGCACCCGCTGCCAGAAGCCCGGGAATATTTACCCCCAGCAGCATTTAAAGGCAAAGTGAAATCAGACCAATCAGTCTCAGTCAAGAGGAAATTAAACATCAATTGGATTATGATGGTCAGAGGTGGATAGTCCAGGTCCAGAAAGTAAAAATCCAGACAAAGATTTTGTTTTAACCAACCAGTTTAGTATGAAGAGCCACAAGCATATAGTACACAACTGACACGCTGAATCAATATCCTGGTCTGTATTTTTACTTTCTGGATCTGGACTATCCACAAGACTTGTGATCCCCTGTCGACTCACTCCAACAAAGATGGTATGAAGAAGGAGCGCATCTTCAATAGCAGTTCAAAGCCTGTCTGCTCTTTGCTGCCCCTTTTGAATGAGAACGTGTTTATAGTAACTACCCTCATGACAAAAGTGGAGTATTTTATGACGCTCTATCACTCCCTGTGAAAACAACACAATAGTGAAAAAGTACTGAGTCGTCAGCGTATTATAAAGCCACTTCAAAGGCAAATAGACAAGCTGCCACTTCTTCTGCTTAATTTTCCATGCACACAGACCAAGTATAAATTCAAACTGGATGGACTAGCAGCAGGTCAGAGGTTCGAATCCCCTTCATCATCCTTCCCTCCCGCTGTGTGCACTCTGCTTGACATCGGTAAACAGCATGGCTGGCACCTCACTCTCATTTTCCATTAGCTGACAAATTTAATTATATATGCAGCCAAAAAAAGGGGTTGGACATAGTTTAAGTATTGCTGTCATGCATGATAAACAAAATTGCAAGCCATTTACTCAGCCGCTGACTTGGATCTCTGTCTGGATATAAATATCAATGCACAGCTAGCATAATAATGCCCTTACGACGTTCCCGGGTCCATCTCTAGATTGTTAAGGCAACCCACCCTGCAACGGCTCTAAGTTTAACTTAGACGTAAGTCAGGGTAGGGGGTCACATAATCTACATGATCCACATATTTCAGTGATAATATATAGCTCTTCAAACACATAGTAGGCTTTGGATAAAAGTTGTGGGTCTACAAGTCAATGCAAATTTTACAATAACAATGAAGGGACACTGAATAATCGTTGTATACGTGATGCTTTTTCTGATACATATAACTGAGATGAAGCAGAAGAAAAGACCCCCCCCCCCCCAAATTCCTAACCTTGGTTTGCACTTGGAGATTCTGCTGGAATAAAATGTCAAGCTGCGCCTGCAAGACAGAGGGCTGACAGGTCTGCTACACACCACCCAGAGCGGCGCATAATTAACAGTGTCAGTAAGGCAGAGGCCTAAAGCCTCCAGTCAAGGTTATTTGCACAAGCGTTTGACGGAGGCCTGGCGCTGTACCTGTGAAGTAATGGAGAAGCTTCAGCTAGCAGGCCAGTAAGAGCGGCTTCAATAAAGGCAGCTGCTAAAGCATTCCTTACATTATTATTACTCTATCTCACTTTTATACAGCCAGACACAGACTTTGCCGATTTGGTTTCAATATTTCTCCAAAGGGTCCAGGTGCGGCACCCTTCCTGAGATCTGAACTGGCATTTTGCTGGTTTCAATACGTTCACATGTGTGTTAATCAGGTCCTACAACCGTTACAAATAAACAAGAAGTTCACTTTAACAGGAATAGCATCGGTACTGGTGGAATTTACACCCAGTGGCTAATTTATTAGGTACACCTGCTTGCTAATGCCGACAGCCTGGTCCTCGAAACAACAAATCATGTGGCTGCAGCTGAACACATGCAGTATGCAGACAAGGTCAAGAGGTTAACTTACTCAGCTTTGCTTAGATCATTCGACTAAGCACTGAGGTGGCCAAGACGTCTGAGCTCCATGATTTCAAACACGGTATGATTACTGGAGCCAGACGCGGTGGTTCCACTTATTCACACACAGCCACCCTGCCGAGACTCTCCTGCACTCACACATTCAATGTCACCCCCCCCCAGGATACACATACCCTCCACATCCCTTTAACTTCCCCTCCCAGTACTGGTCACTTTAACACTGTAAACTTTAACACTGGCTGGCTATCCATCCATCCATCCATCCATCCATTTTCCAAACCGCTTATCCTACTGGGTCGCGGGGGGTCCGGAGCCTATCCCGGAAGCAACGGGCACGAGGCAGGGAACAACCCTGGACAGACTATCGCAGGGCACACTCACAGACCAGTCACCCACACATGCACACCTATGGGCAATTTAGCAACTCCAACACTGGCTAACTATCCTATTTAAATACATTTATTTGACTATTTATCTGTTTTTTATATATATATTTTATACCCTACTCATTATTGTGACATTTGTCTATTTCATTTTTTTTAGGTATATGAATATACAAATCGCAAATCAGAGGAAATGCGAATTTAAAGTTTACGGACGATGATGTGATGAATAAAACACGTCCAGTCAGCAGCAGTTCTGGGGGTGAAAATATCTTGTGAATGAGGGAGGTTGGAGGGAAATGGACATAACTTCAGGTGATAGGAAAGCTAAAGAGTTAAAGATAAGAGGAAGAATGTAAAGACGACAGCTCATTACAACAGGGATATGCACAATGGCTTCTCTAAATGCACAGCTTGTTTACCCTAGGGGCAGTTCTGGAGGCAAATGTGGATCCTACCCAATACTCGCTAGGAACAGCAAATAAAGTGGATTTTTAATGTATCTGAACCACAAAGCATACTAAGCCTTATGTTACACAGGTTTACAACACTATACATTCTACCTTGCTATGGTATCAAACCCACTTGAGTGCGGTGTGACAGTATTTAAGATTGCAACAGATGTCAGACCAAAACAGCACGTTAATCTGGTCAAACATTTGCATTTTCATGCCTTTACAGCACAACACAGGTGATAACGACATGTTTCAGGGTCCTTCTGCTCTGCCGAGTGTGCTGCATGGCTCCGTAACGCCTTATCTGAATGCATTTGTTTGACGTTCACAGTTATAACCTTGCTAAAATGTGTTTATTATGTCGGTTGAAGGTTCTTGTGGGCTTGTCAAGGAGCCAGACACCAGATTTTATGGTCTAGCATATCATCTCACACCTTCCCCGTCAAGTCCGCGCTGGTCCCTCACCTCAAACTGGATGATTCCAGTTCTGAGACTTTATAGGTTACTTCTTATCCTACATAAATCGATATTTTAAATATCTCTTTGGCTGTCAGAAATACAGTGCAAAGTGAAGTTTCGCTAACAAACTTCAGTAAAATTACCTTGGAATCAGCTGTCTGCTCATTTCAAATGTACACCCGTTGCCAAAATTGTGGGAACACTTCCAGCTTTTACAGATTGCCGAACCTTATTCCATTTACTCCAGTTACTTAATTATTTGTCCAATATAAGATAGGCCGACTTGTAAACATTTTTTGACTGTTTATAAACATTACCACCAAAATCCGTAAAATTTTGAAAGCGCAATGCCAAAAATACTAGGTTTTTCTACAATTTTGGCTACTAGATTATAAATCATCGGCCTTTATATTTAAAGAAAGACACGAATACACCACATATGGTTGTTTTCCCTCGACATCTGGTAAAGTCAGTAGTTTGCGGCTAAAATGACTCAGTACCAACTCTCGTTTAACCTCTGGGGGTTACATGTTTTCTTTGGGACAAGCCGTTAAGGTCTATTGTCAAAAATATATTATTATTGTTTTTATTATTATTATTGTTGTTGTTGTTGTTTTCTATAGTTAGTGCTTACGTAAATATTTTCAGGGTCTGATTAAAATGTCTTTCGTGTGTATTTTCCGAATACAACTACAACTTCCTAATGCAATTCCTAATTTACTAAGACAATGTTTCAATACTTTGTTCTTGTTACTGTAAACTAATGTGTAATAAGGGTAAAATAATACATGATCCTTGTAGTAGTTTTGTATAAAATCAGCAACGTTTTGTACATTAATTAGATAGGCCTATGATATATCTCAGAGTAGATTAACATACAAAATTCCACTGAACTTTGCTCCTGCAGCTAAGGAGAAGGAGTAGGCCCCCATGGTGGTAGGCCTCCTACCATCATCCTTTCCGACACCAGGATGGTGATGGACTGTCAGGGTTTATGCTCCAACCCGGCGATTCGAACTACCCGGGGACCTCGGGAATATGAGAATATGGAGCCGGCCGCCATGTAAAGGCTCCGCACAGAGCCGGGGGAGCTCTCCGGTGACAGGCTAAATATACGGCCATTTCCCATCGAAGGAAACCTGCGGTGATGCATTTGGAGGAAACTGGAGACGTCTGCACATCGCTCACTCTCCTTATGAGAAACCCGTTCCCCCACCCTGGATAGAAGATGTGGTCTGCTGTCTCCGTGGCAGATTTCACACCCAATTGACACCATATTAATAAATTGGAAAGCTTCCGCTTAATAGGAGGAGGCCTACTGCTTACTGCAACAATATGGATTTTCAGCTTCGGCGTCTCCCAAATAAACGTTTTATGTTGGGTACGATCAAACGGGCAATCAGAGTACGTGTCTTACTGGCAGGGGCTTTGCTAGAAATTCTGGAGCCCCTGACCATCGAAACTTTTAAAGAAAAGCAAGAGAAATATTTAATACATTATAAATTGTATGCTTTTGGTTCGTGATGTAAGGTGCATGTATGGTCTTTCTTATAATAATAATAATAATTTAGATATTAACTAAACAATTAAAAACAGCAATCAGTGCCAATATATATGGACATCCCCATAATAGCACGTGGAGATTAGATTCTTGACTTTACTAGGCCATATACACATCTAGCGTTTGCATTTTCCGGTTTTGTTCAGTAGCCTCTTGCACGGTGTCCTCGCCCCTGGGGTTTGGCGGAGGTTAAGTACGTCAGTGTTGGGAGGAATGGAGGGGCTACGGAGACCAGGAAGATGTTTACGCAGCGCGCCCAGGAGGGGTTGTGCTTTTTAATGGACCCGTGACGTTCATGAGGGAGCGAATAGAACCCGGCGCTCCGTCGCGCGCCGCCTCTATTGACGGAGTCCGCCGGTTTATCGCTCTGTGTTCATTCAGCATCAGAGGGCCGCCTTAATAAACATACCCTATAGTCTCGTTGTTATACTAAATACAATGAAAACTTTTTAGCTTATAAATAATTTAGTGAATTATCTTAACATCCTTCAAAATCGGTGGTCCTTATAACCTTTTCACGGTTTACAAACGTATGCGTAGCCTCGTTTCCATGACAACGTGGTCTCTCGCCGCAGCCCTCGCTATAATGTGACAGAATAATGGGCCGGTTGTTTATCAGTAAATCTCTTTTACAATATAATAGCATACTCTAATTATTCAGTTTAATGTTTAATTAAAATATGCACCATTCAATTGTATATTTATAAAAGTATGTAGTAGATAAATACAGTTTAGTATGTTTAAATTACAGATACACACTGCCCCACCTTCGAAATTCTAGATAGAAACACCACACTAGTATCATTTGCAAATGCACCCGGCAAAACGCTGCACTTATTGTCATTAAAAGACTAAATATACACAAAAGGTTCAGATTATTCCCTAAAACATTCGGGAATAAAATATAAACGAAGACTAAACTGCAGTAGTACGCGTCCGCCGTGTGCAGTGAAACCACATCGCGCTTTGATAATAAAGACCTGATTCAGAGCGATAGCATGCTTGCTGTTGCTTACCTCATTTTCCTCTTTTTAATGAAATGATGAAATGAAGGATCAAAGGGATAAACTGTTTTTCCTCCCCCACAAACTTTTTGCAGGAGATCTGAATCACAGCAATGTCAGTAGTGTGATATTAATAATTAAACGATTATCACACCAGTATGCCTGTCAGGCAATGTACTGTTAGTCTGCTGCTGATGCTGAAGCGGAAAAACTACAGAATGATCCCAAGCATTTCAACCGACTAAAACTCCGTTCTCTTTCGTCGTTCATGTATCTCTTTAATTCCATGGTCGGGCGACGCTGACCGTTGTCTCTCTGAAAACGCAGGGCATTGTGGATGACAGCTGCTCCAGAGTTGCCATCTTTTCTCCTTCACCGTAATGTCTCAAAGAGAGGTACAGATCTAATGGAAATTCAGCACAAAGCGACCAGCTATCTACTGCCCACTGGCGACAGACAACAGTCGCCACTGCTCCTGAGAAATCAATGCTGCGATTGCGCTCTCTCTCTCTCTCTCTCTCTCTCTCTCTCAGAGACACACAGACTCGCGCACGCAAACACAATATACGGCTCACATACACATGCTCTTTGTTTGGTGAATTGTTGGGCACATTTTTATTGGAAAGTTTTTTTTATTATTATTTGTCCCATGAGTTCAAATTCACAAAACCAATCTGGAAACACTTAATGCCATTTGTAAACACATTCATAATGAATAAAAATGCGTTCATAAAGGTATGTACTGTATAGATCATTATAGATGTGAGCTAGTCATAAAACATAATAAACATGGTTTATGCTGTTTGATAAATATTAATAGCAATGTTCAAAATGCTGTATGAATGTATTATAATGCATTATTAATGTGTTTATAAATGACTAAAAACATGGCCCTAAGTAAAGTGTTACCATCAATCTTTTCATAGTTACATTTTAGCCCAAGTTTGATGCTAGTCCAGAACAGGCTGATGTCTTTTACAGGCTGCTGAAGGCTCAAAATCGTTTTTTTTTCCAGGCAAACGAATATCTTATTTTTGTATTTTTGAACCTGTGTTGTCTAAGAGATGCTGTTTGGTCAGTGCCGGAAAAACTGGCCCAGGTTCTGCACTGTCAGGAAAAAGTACTAATTTGTATGTTTGTGTGCACGATTGCTTGTCACTAGGGCTGTTCCCTCACAGGTCTGCCAATTGTATCCTAGCTGTAGGTAGATCCACCATATTGTTTGGAGGAACAGAAATGAGGAACATATTTATACCGTTTGGGGAACATTACTGTTGTTTGTACCCTTCTCTGACTGTTGGGTGAATCAGGCAGCTGATTCTGCCTCTTCGCCCTTGTATGTGCCGAGCTGGGCTGGTTTGCTATATGCCGGAGACTGGAGCAAGGAAGGGAGCTAGTGAGCAGAAGACACACACATTGGTGTCGCTTTGGGTCCTGTCTGTTGTGGCAGGGAGAGGAGACCTATGACAAATGGAGAAATTTGCCATTCCGTACTGGGAAAACACATGGGGTTAAAGGGAAAAGCAGAAGAAGAAGTCTGAGATGAGGCACCTGGAACTGTTTCTTCCGAAGGAGACTTCCGTGACCTGCCACGGGTGATCTCTGGAAAAGAACTCTGGGATTCTTGGAAGCTCAGCAAGTCCTCGGTGGATTTCAGCACAAGCACACAACCTGGGGAATATCCTGCACATTTCCAAGCTGCACAGATTACCTCTGCTTGAACTGTGCAGCAGGCCACCAAATAGCTATAACTACTCACTTTACTTTTTAATTTGAAGTAATGCAGTGTATCTGTGAACAGTCCTGCACTAGAAGATGTGTCACATCTGTAGAAAAGCTTCAATGTATAGAAATAGCACTGTGGTATCAGGAATTTTCCCTTTTAATGTTCATGAAAGACACCAATTTATCTGTATGGAAAAAGATAAAAGTTTGGCAAAGTCACTATTCCAAGTACTCACTATACTAAGTACTATCTATACAAAATAACAATTAACATGCCGAATCATTTATAGACTCACCATAAACTCTATATGCACTAGATGGACAAAGGCATTGGGACACCTGTCCATTACACACACATCCCATTCTAAATCCATAGGCATCACTTTGGATTTGGTCCCCCCCTGTGCCGCTACTTTTCTGGGAAGATTTCCCACAAGATTTTGGAGTATGTCTGTAGAAATTTTTGCCCATTCATCCAGGAGAACATTTCTGAGGTCATGCACTGATGTTGGGCATGAAGGCCTGGCTCGCAATGCATACCAACACATTTTAGACAATTCCGTGCTTCCAGTTTTGTGGGAACAGTTTGGGGAAGGCCCTTGTCTGTTCCAGCATGACTGTGCCCCAGTGCACAAAGCAAGGCCCCTCAGCCCTATCAAACACCAATTGGATGAACTACAATGGAGATTGTGAGCCAGGCCTTCATGTGAAAAATCAGTGCCTGACCTCAGAACTGCTCTTCTGGATGAATGGGCAAAAATTCCCACAGACACACTCTAAGATCTTGTAGGAAGCCTTCCCAGAAAATTAACAGCTGTTATAGCTGTAAAGGGGGAACCAGCTCCATATTGATGCCTATGGATT
Organism: Brevimyrus niger; assembly: GCA_015164015.2. NCBI lineage: Eukaryota > Metazoa > Chordata > Actinopteri > Osteoglossiformes > Mormyridae > Brevimyrus > Brevimyrus niger. The sequence continues at coordinate 3,887,712 of JAABNY020000025.1, forward strand.
TACTGTAGAATGGGGTATCATAAGAGTTCCTGTAGGTGTAATGGCCAGGTGTCTCAATACTTTTGTCCATATATAAAACCCACCGTAAAGCAATAATTTTACACGTCTACACAAATAAGTGCAACTACATACATTTTACATGATACTAGCTATGTAAAATATTAAGTAGCATCTCAATCTTCCATAGAATCAATACAAATTCAATCTCCATCAGAACTCTATAATGTAAATTATAACCCCCTTAAGGAATAATTTTATATACATGCACAAATAATTACAATATGTTTACAAAATTTTAAAAAATGCACTTTTACATGATTCTCGTGCCATTCTAAATTTTATAGGCTGTTTGCTGCTGTCGGCCCAAACTTTTTTTTCTTACACTATTTTAGCCATTGACTGCCCCCTCTGATCTGTGGCACTGTACCCATCAAACAGCGAAACTGACCAGCCGACTTATGTTCTGATGCTAAATTTAACACTGTTCAAAAAAGCCCTGTGATTAACAGGTTAGTGAACACAGGGGAAAGATTGAAAAGAACAAATTCTCCACATCACAACCGTGCATGGTTTCAGTGAATTTATTACATTTTTACTCCCAAACACAAATGAGTTGAACAATATTAGTGTTGACGTGTAATGAAAACTACCATTTCAACCAAGTCTTCTCCCTACGTACATTTCCCACCAATAACAGTACATCGCAAAGACAGGTACTTCATTTTTTGCTTCTTTTCTTTTTTTGACAACCCAGCCTCCCTCAACCCCCCCCCCCCCCCCCCCCCCCGCCCCCCCCCCCCCCCCCCCC
>JAABNY020000025.1:3888619-3905471 GCA_015164015.2 Brevimyrus niger
AACCGCGACCTCACTTCTTTACTCTTTTTCTTTTTCTCCACCCCCCCCCCCCCCCACCCCCCCCCCCCCCGCCCTGCACAGCCCCCCCCCACCCCAACAAACATCACTGCAAGTTTTCCTAATTCAACTCATTTCACACTTCTCAAATAGTAACCTGCATCATCCTCTTCAGGCAAGATATGCGACAGAAGCAGAAGTCATTCTAAGCTGCGCTGCTGTGGTCACTCACATAGTCGCATGTGTGAAACAACAGTATGTTTGAGTTGGAAATACACAGTCACAACCGAGCTAAATTTATTCTACCTGTTTCCTGCCAGAAAAAAAAAACAAAAAATGTATAAAGCTTATTTATACTGTCTGAGCAAAAGCACCTGTGGCTTATGCGAGAGTACATTTCCATAGTGGATAGACTTATGCTTGTTTGACGTGCTTAATCGTTGGTGAGCCTGGTTAATAAAAAGCTAGATGGCACCACTGTGAGCAAAACTAGACAGTGTAGCCATTATAAGATTTGCTTTTATTAAGACATGTGGGCCTGCCCCATGTGGTTAATATGTACCAAATCTAAGTGGCGACAGATATGGAAAATGTTTATTTTTAGGCATTTTTCTCATATCCATAAAAATACCAAACTGCAAGGAGCCTTGTGAACTGCATGCAATTTCCTGGTATGATACATGGGGTATAAGGTGCTGCTTACTTATTCAGAGACTGGATTACTGCTTAGGAAACATATAATGAAAATTTTCAGAAACTGAAAACATTATCCTTCAGATGTAGATAAGTGCAACCGGTTATGAAACTAAATGCACTTTTACTCTTGGTTATAGAAAGTAATAAGGTTTAAAAGAGAAATACCGCATCCAACATAAAGTGGAAGGCAGCAGGTCAGTTCTGCAATACGTGCACTGGCTCCAAGTGGAGATTTTTTTATTCCACTTTTAACAGATTAGCATATGTGTGTGTTTAAAAAGGGATTAACAAAATAGGGAGAAGGGGTATTAAACTACGAAACAGCACAGTCGACTCGGTTGAGGCAGAGCAGTGCAGTTCCTCAGTTGATCAGAGGGTGGCAGTAGAATTGCAGCTGAAGCCACACATAAGCATGAGGAACTATACTAACTTCTGAATTGTACACAGAGAATGTAATAAGGGTTTACAGTCTCTGAAAGGCATTATTGTGACAGAGCTGAATTCAGAACAGACTGTGAGTTAGGACTCCATTAACATAAATATGTAATATTTTTAATGAATTCTTGGTGGTCAAAATCCATGCAAATTAGTCTGTAGAAAAGATTTTGCTTCGCGTTTCCAAAGCAGAAAGGAATTCGGAGGCCAGATGGTGTCACTATTGTGAGGCATAAAAAGCTGCGGCAATTTCAAATATCACGGTTCTTTAGTTTTCCTGAGCAGTGAAATACAAATATAATATAATAAAATACTACAAAACACAAGAGGAGCTCCAGCCAGTTGTGTCACCCACGGGCCGCTGCTGTGTCATTTCTTCGCTCTCATCTTTGGAACTCTGGGACAGCCCCACCCGTGCTCGGTCCCGAGCAGACACACTCGCCACGTGCCCGGGGAGTCCTTTTATACCACCCGCCACTGCATGATGCTCATGTCCTTCCCTCCAGTGGAGATTAGGTAACTGTCGTCAAACAGGAAGTTCACATTGGTCACATGACTGCTATGTCCACCGTAGACATGACTGGGAGCCTGGTGACGCAGAAATAAAGTCAGTCAGACATGCCCTGTCTGTTCCCCCCACTGCTGTCCTTGTCACATTTTTGGTCCAGAATCTTACCCGGAATTGTGAGCAAGGGTACGAGAACAGATGCACCTTCCCAAAGTCATCACCAGTGACAAGCAGCTTCTTCTCATTGGATCTGCAGACGGCATTGATGTCCGTTCCATCCGAGCCCTCTGGCCAGAGTCCTGAGCAAATACAAGGTGATTTTAATTTAAATATGACTGTTTGTATTCGTTTTCTTACCAAGCCTGAATACTAAGCAACAAGCTCTGTCCTACTCACTATAAATTGGATGCACCATTCAATCATATTTGACTAAGAATCTGTTGAAACGTATTACAGATCACTGAGGTGATATTGGTCATCTGGACCAAGGTAATCTCCATGGGGACAAGCTCACCAAATACATGGAAGCCCAGCGTGCAGGTGCAGGTGGCCCACGCGATGTCACGGGTGGTCTCCACGCTGACCACCTGCTTGCAGACCGAAGGGATCCCTAGGGACAGAGGCCCTGGCCAATCAGTTTCCAAGACAGTGCGTGCCACAGAGAACTATCACAGGGAGTGTTTTTGGTAACACTTTACTTTGAGCAGTCATTGTAATGCATTATAGATACCTTTGTTCACAAAGTTATACAAACACAACTATATTCATTAAAAAGGCATAAGACATTATAGCCATATTTATTATACATTATGAATTCTCTATGTCGCTCTAATCTACAATACACTATAAACACTATAGAACTATAAATCATTATAATGCTCAGTACAAGAATCAAGTACGCTTTAATGAGGTATGTATAGTACATTATAGTACATAAAGCACTAATAATCCTATTTTATTTTGTGCTATAGTTAAATTTTAATAATTTGTTATTGTTATTTTATTATCCGATTTGCACTATTAATACTTTGCCTCTTACCTGTATTTGTGTCTTACATGTACCCCTCTTGTGCACTGAGCATGATCATGACAAAAGAATTTCCCTCGGGATAAATAGTTCTTTCTTATCTTCTTCTTATCTTATCTTATTCACACAATATAAATGCTCTCTAAGCATTATGAAAGTATCTATAATGCATTATACATGAATTCGTTAAGTAAAGTTTTACTGTGTTTTTCTTCTCAGTTTTGCGTAAACATAGCACTGATACAGTAGGGTAGGTTTCTCAATTGTCCACTGTACATTCAGACAGAATTGCCTACACAAAAATATATAAAATAAGTAACAAAAAAAAACAATAAACTACAAAAATTAAATTAATTTTTATGTTTAAACCAAGAGAAAAGTTGAACTGATTATATGCTGTACTTGTATGTAGATACATGCCACTGGTCTACTGTCAGCTAACTACAAAATAGGGCACTGTGGATAAGTTTTTAATGAATATAAAATGTAAATCTAAAATTAAATGACTAATTTGGTTACTGGCATTACCCCACATTGGGAAAATGTTTCAAAATACATGATAATTAACAAAAATTTGCATCAACCTAAACCAGAAGTAGGCAGTCTTATCCACAAAGGGCCAGTGTGTATGCAGGTTTTTTGGATAACCTTTAGGTCAGCTGTTCAAACCCAGGAATAAGAACTCTTCACCCAATCAGACCTCTAATTAGTAATCCAATTAGGGAGTCGCACTGAAAACCCAAATACCCAATGGCCATTTGTGCATAAGATTGGCCACCCCTGGGCTAGGCTTACAGCTCATTTTCTTTATGCATAAGCTGTGTAACTTATATATTTTTTTTTTCTGTTTTTACAAACCTAATGCACAATCTTCAAGCTCAAAGTCAAAAGTGGTTATTTTTTAACATGGCCAGTAAACAGCATGATGAAGACATAAGGATTTTTTATTTTATATAAAAAAAAGCTTAGGATTTAATTAAAAAGACCTTTAGAAAGGAATTATCACATGGAAAAAGGTTTCATACTTCATAAATACATCATTTATATTTATGAAAAGCTTCAGAGCCCCCTGGTGACTGTGTTCTTGAGAAATGTCTGGAAGATGGATGGAGGTTATACTCACCTGGAACTGATACCTGACCTCATGATTGTTAGACTGAGGTTTTACTCTGCATGAATATAAACGTACCTAGGAATAAGTCAGGTGTTCATAATGTGGGAATGTGTGTGTGTGTAGAGTTTGAAGAAATGCCTCAACAAAAATAGTACCTCCTAAGTAACACAGTATGAATTTCCACTCAAAACAGATATCTTAATTATTGAAAACTTTATGTTATTATAAGAAAATACTGTTTTGAGAATTGTTTTGAATTAGATAGGGCTTAGTAATGAAAATGCCAGCCAAAGGCAGACCAAAGAGAACAGTATGTGTGTTTATGTGTGTGTGACTGATGGGCTGGTTTCCTATCCAGGTTCCCAATATACACTAAACTTTGCAGAACTTTGCATCATGAAACCATAAACTATTGCTGAAAGGGAATCGGTCATAATAACATTTTTTAAGGAACAACCCTTAGCCGGATTCCCTACACAATCAAACATGTTAACATGCAGTCTAGCTCCCTGCAGATGGCGCTCAATTCCTACATTCTGGAAGAGATTCTACCTGCATACAGTACAGCTTAATTCTGACTCTCATTCTCCATAATTAAGATTAGTCTGATTTAGCATTAAAACCTTAGCAGTGGAATATTACTTTGTATGAATGCTACTAATAAAACAGATTAATGGCTGATGTACAAAGTTTATTACATTTTTTAAATCTACATATTCAAAGTGCAAAGAGATGCAAGCACTGCAAATACTGCCCCTGCTGACCATCTTCTGTCATTTCTTTCCAGAGTTGACAGGGTATGATAAACAACAGCTCAGTACATCCCTGTATGATGCTACAAAATCATCCATAGTCTGAAGGAACCACAGTTTCTCACAGTTTGCCTTGATAAGGTATTTACCAAAAAAAGCCTACGCCATTATGAACGGCCCTTGTGCTCTTCCGTGTGCAGGACTTCTTTGGCTTTGCACAGGTCTGCCTCACAGCTGGACACAGGCACATCACAGTCACTAAAGCCTTGATGTAACAACCGTTTTAACAACCGTTCTATCAGTTTCAGAACTCTGGGCTCAGCCCCGGATGTCTTGTGATCCTAGCAATGGCCCTGGCTGGACACAGGCTCTTTAAATAATAATATAAAGGGGCAATTCATGGTAAACATACTTACAGTAAAGTATTTCGTAGTCCCCTGAGTTGGACATGAGATACTGCGAGTCCACCGACCAGTCCAGGTGGGTAATGAAGCTTGAGTGACCCTGAGCGAGACAAAGATCAAGCTAAGAGGTAAACAGGCTAAAGATGATCCATGAGATGGGAACCTTTATAGTGAGCAATGTGAAAAGTAGTTACATTTAGAGATCGGGCCTAATAACCAAATAATTTAAAAAGAAGCACTGACTTCAGTTAGTGATGGCCAAATGAAGCTTCATGAACCGTTTGTATATTCTGACCCCCACTAGATGGTACTGTCTGTTCAAAAAAGGGCTGAAAATATGCCCTAAAGCAAACCAAGAGCACCATCTTGTGGGGTCAAAAAACACGGCATATGGTTCACGAGGCTTCATTTGACCATCACTAGCTTTCGTAAGCCAAGCATGCTGGAGAAAAGCACACTTTACTGATGTGGCTGCACTGGTAATCCTTTGCATCAAATAAAAGCGGTTATTTGGTTAATGTTATACGTGGTAATTATTTTTCTTCATGAATTCTCATTATAAATCTTGCACAGGTTAGAGTTTGACTTCCTACAATTAAATAACCAAGATTCTAAATGCAGACGGACTGGGTTTACACGGATGTATCTGGATGGCTCAGGGAAAGGTTTCGGAAAGGTAGGATCTCAGAGATGCATGGCCAGTTGGACTTACTGAGCACTTCCCTACTCGACTGTACTTCCTGCCGTTCTCCGTCACCGCGTAGATGTAGATGTAGTTGTCGTGGGATCCGATTGCGAGGAAACTGCCATCTGAGAACAGGAAGCATTACCTTCAGTTGGCTACTGAAATTGATGCATCACAACGTATTTCCTGTACATGAAGTGGTCACCCAGAAAACATTGGATTTGATTGAGAATGTCAAATAGTTTGACTATGTTTCAAAGAAGCAACACCAGACCCATAGCTAGAGATAATTTCTCCCAGTTCCCAATGAAGTTCGGGCTTATAGTAAAAGTTGTCGCTCATGTGACACCTACTAGCCAATCAGACCATGGGAATGTATTGACACTTCTAACTTAAATAACAGTTATTGTGGATGATGCCATTATATTAGCGGAGCCAGGGACCCCGTGAACAGGCTGACCTGGGCTATATCGCATGACAGACAGCTGTTCGTTGCCGTCTGTGTGCACCGTCACCAGGTCCTTCGTCTCAGTGTCCAGGACTAGCCATCTGTACAAGGGAAAAATCCCTCATTGATGACTCATAAATAAAACAGGGTAAAGGGATACCGGCTTTCACCACAAATGTCAGTTGTCAGGATAAAAGCTACGGACTATGGAGACAGTTAATTATTAAATACATCAATGCAGTATGCCAGGGATTTAGTCTTGCTGTACAATGTAGTACACAACAGAAGGCCTGTAAAATAAAAACAAATATTCCATGGATGCTATATATGGTTTAAACAAATCACATGTAATGTGGGCGTTGCGTTAACTTGTTTATCATACGGGATGGGGGTGAGGTAGAAGGTGAGAGGTCTGAAGCCATTAGACTATCATACTCACCTGCCGGTCTGCGTTCCTATGGCAACCACCTCTCGGGAGGGGTGGAAACCGGCAGACTGCGCCGCATCCTAGCCGAGCAATGGAACAAAGAGCACTTTAAGCAGCCCCGTGGGACACGCCTTCATTAGCATTCTGTATCATCTTCCTGTCTGCTTTAATTCCTGAAAACACTGTCGTAAAAGGCATTATTGCTCCGGCCGGAAGGTAAAGATATAAACAATCTTGGACTGTTTGCATTTCAGAATGCATGTGAGCGGTGTGGCCCCCAGGGGGCGCTCTATACCTCCATCGTCTTGGTCCACACTGGCTGGTGGGTGGAGGAGTTCCATAGGCTGACGTGCTTGTCGTGGCCACAGGTGAGGAACTGCGGTTCTGAGGGATGCACAGCCAGGCCCCAAAGCTCGTCTGTGTGGCCCTGCAGGCACATCACCACCATATCTGGCCAGGTCTAGACAACCATCGACTCATCTGCCTTGAAAGTGTTCCCTCCTCTCAGGTGTGAAACACGAGAGAGAAGAGCACACTAATAAAGGAATCCTCATAAATATATGCCCTACTGTAAAACACATTTGACATCAATTTTACATATTACAAACATAACTGAAATGCAGTGGTAGCTTTCTGTGTTTTTAAGGAGCATCATGCTAAATGCTATCATCCATCCATCCATCCATCCTCAATGCCCACTTATCCAGTACAGGGTCATGGGCAGCTGGGAGTCAGCACAGAAAGCACCGTACACAATTATTTAGTGTAACTAATGAATAGCTAACATTTTAATTCAAATTTTTCATCTCAAATGAAGTTACCACCAGCATCCTGCAGTCTGACACATGTCTGTTTAACAGTCCAGATGGACTCACCGATCAGCCCCCCCCCAGGTACTGCACCTCCTATTAAAAATACCTATGGATGCTGCAAGTCTCATCTTAAACCTTATATTAACACACACGTAGCTAGATTTCAGATTTCCTTTTTTAAAGTGAGGGCTCAGACACCCCCGTCACGGCACGCACCTGGGTGATGGGCGTGAAGTCGCCGGCCAGCGTGCCCCGCAGGACGTAGTTCCGCGTGGTTCCGACGAGTACGCTGTCCCCTTTCCCCTCGGCCACCGTACGCACTGGCCCGTATGGCTCTGGAATCTGCGGGTGACATTTTAAAGAAGCAGCTGGCTAATATGTGCGCGCACACACGCCCCGAGTACGCTCGCGGACTGGGCCGAGACCCGTCCCTTGGTGGCCTCATTTAAATAACGTCATAATCCCCTCTGACAGAAGCCTCACATGTGCAGACACGATGGGCATTATTAAATACCACGGAATGCACACAATTAGGTAGCGGCAGCAGCCGGCTTGTTAATTAACCGCCGGCTCAAAGCTCGTTAGAGTAATGAACTTATCCCAGCGCAAGCATCACGCAGCCACAAATCTTCCTCGATGGCAGATTTAATGATGGCGACAGCGAGAACACTTGACACAGAGATCTCCCGAGCTCGCTGCTGCTGTGTGTTTTCCCGTGTTATGGGATGCGCTCTGAAATGCCATTCCGGTTGCTTGCAATGCACCGGAATCCTGTGTTCGGCAGATGCCTCCCGCTTAATTAACGGCGTTTGTTAGGCTGCTGGGGGAGGGAGAGTAGCTATAAACTACAGCAGACTGTACTGTAAATAACAATGAACTGGCTTATTGTGTCAGTTCTGAGCTGCTGGCCGACATGTTCACATTTTTTACATGTAGCCAATTTCACGTAATTCAACCATTCGTCTTCCGTAGCTGCTTATCCAGAGCTGATTTATGATGGACCTGGAGACCATCCAAGGAAACGCAGCAACCAGAAAATCCAGACCACTGATTTACATCTTTAGACGCATGTTTTTGTGCTGTAGTAAGAAGCCAACCCTAACACAGGAAGAACATGCAAACTCCACACAGACGAAACTGGGAATCAAGCCTCTAACCATGGAAGTGAGAGTCTACTGTGCTATAGACACTATAACACCAGATTAATGTTTGAGTGTATATAACACAACAGGCTATGAAATGTGGAGCACAGGCATCAGCCTGGGGCTAGGCAGTATGGCGCAACATTTGTGTCATGGTATAATTTGAACCATGGACGTCTTTTCTGAAAAATTCATATATGAATGCTTCTGTACAAATGTAATTTTTTTTCTAATAAGACAAACCTTATTGGTTGCATTTAAACTTTGAAGTAGGACATTTTACACCAACCACAGTACTGTGTTAACCCTTCAAACCCTATCTATTTTTAAGCATTTTTCTATCCCTTTTATTGTAGGCTTATTACATTGTATGTACATGAGTTAGCCACATATGCTTTATGGCTATCAGGACATTCTGGGCTGGATATGTCAAATTTTATTTGGAAATGCTGACATAGTCCCGATATCATCCTTATGAGGAAAAACTACTTGCGCCTATTAAAAATTCTCAATTTTTAGTCTCATCGAATATAAAAATTTGCAGGCACCACAAATATAATCTTATAAATGTTTAAATTAGAGTCTTTTAATGGCTTAGTATTGTGAAGGAATATATGGTTAGCCCCAGGCATTAATCAATATCTTTGATTTAGCATTTGCTTGCTAACTTGTTGAAGTTATCTGATAGACAGCAATGCATGTTTATATATAAAAAATCCCATTATAGTGGACTTGCTTATAACGGAATATAGTTTATAACGGACGAGGTCCGCTGGTCCCAGCCATTCTCCTTTAAGAACATGCAGAAAAAGCATCAGATATAGCGGACTCGCATATAATGGAATTTTGTTTATAGTGGACAAACAATTTCGTCCCCAGGGGCACTTTTAGCTGTAGTTTTGTTCGGCTATAACGGACATACAGGCCCCGCCTACAAGGTGCGTGGCTTGCCAGTGATATCCAGCACAGATACGTAGTCGGGATTATTAATAGTCACGCATCTGGACAGGTAAAATTGGACATGTGCAATATAATAATCTATATCACACGTGTGTCTGGGGTGTGGCATGAGTTAATGTTGTCTTGTACATGTGTTCTGAAAATCTCTGGATAACGGACTTTGGATATAATGGACTGTTTTGCCAGGTCCCTTGATGTCTGTTATAACTGTGTGTGCGAGTGTGTGTGTATGTATGTATGTATATATATTCTATTTCAATTGTTTTGATGGAACTCAGCATTATACACACATATATACCTACTTTTGTGAATAAATATTGTGAAAATATCAAGTAACTGTCTTCCTAATAAATAGAATGCTGTGTTTTATTTCTAGTAGATCAAGTAGCCCATTTTTGAGTGTTTTTCTATCACTTTATTAATAGGCTTACAATAAACAAATGATAAAATAAATATTTTTTTATCCCTGTCTTACCTCTACCACCTGGACTTTCTGGTAGTTTCCATCCCAGGAGATGAGCTTGCGGTCTTTCCCTCCTCCAGACACCAGCGTGCCACTGCGCAGCATGCAGAGAGCGAAGATCCCGCCCTCGTGGGCGCCCTGGATGGCGTAGCTGATGCGGTTAGTACCTGAAAGACACGGCGGGCGGATGTGTGTTTATGGCATTTCGGTCCGTGTGGAAGTAGTGCATGGATATTCTGAAAAGCGAACGGCAACGGAAGGACAGTCATTTCTTTGGTAAGACGGGCAACAATTAAAATCTCCTTGTGTTCATCACTGCCATAGTGAGGGGCAACTCAGGTCTCAAAATAATGAATCCAAAAAAGTGGCATATTTTCTGGATTGATTACTTTAGACACCATTGTTTGAGTAATGAAACAGCAAGTTCTTTAGAATGCTTTCCCTAGAAGCAAAGATTTGAAAATGACCTGGATTTTCGGTAATCCCTGAGTTTGTAGATAAACTATACATGTTTATCAAATGGAAAGCTCACATTTTTTCAGCACATATTCCTACAGTATTTTTTACCTTTGCCCCAGACAAGAATATTTCCACTGGAGTCTCCCGTTAGTGTGTCACCATTTTCTGAAAAAGTGACACACAAGACAAACTTGGGCTTCTCTTGTTTCTGAAAGAAATGTAAACATTGGTTCTTTTACTAAGGGAGCCTGTTTCAGGTCGAATAGTTAAAAAAAACACACAACACAGCATGCGGATACAATCTGAGCACGACAGCTAGACAGTCCTCTCCGAGATCATGTTCTGCCTTCTAACGTTCTTATAATTCCCTTTCTCATGGCAGAGGTCAAGAACTCCAGATCTCTCCAGAAATGCAGTCATTTGGCAGATTTTCCATTTAACACATCTTGATTTGGCCCATTTCTATTCCGGCAGCATTAAGTATGGGAGTTGAGAAGCCAGTGCTTGGATCGACCACACCTCACACTCCGGTGCTCCGGAAAGCGGCAGGTAGTGTGACACGGTAATAGGGCACACAGGAGCAGAGCATGGGCCGGCAGGATTAACTGTATGCAGACAGTGATGACTGTCGAGGCACGAAATGTGTAACATGCACTGGTGAGAAACGTTTCACCCCTGGCATGGGAAAGAGTTATTATTAGATTTGCAGAACTTTCTTAACAAAAAAAAATCAAATAAATCAGGTTATAATACTAATAAAAGACTAACATGCATTCCTTAAAAAACTTGGTTTTCATCTCTGCGTTTTGCATCTTTCTGACTGTGACGCGGCTGGGTCACGTGATCACATCAGCTGACTTCCTGCATGTATGCCATATCGTACCTCGAAGAGGCCCTGCTTCTTCACAAGAGAGCTGCCCTCTAGTGTCCAGAAGTAGAGGTGGGACTTCCCCCAGGTGACGATTATGTTGGTGTCGGTGGGGTGGAAGTCGGCCCCGAAGACTGGCTCGTTTGAACACTGCAGCACACACGTGGGATTGGGTGAGGGGTAGGCTCTCATGTGACGCCCAAACAACTGCACACGAACCCGGAATCTATGTCTCCTACTGTCTTTTTGCTTTAAGCGTCAACAAACAACACCTAAACACATCTAAACATACAGGGAATGCAATTTAGTTGAGACACTCGAGAAATTATTCTAAAAACTGGATTCAAAAGGCTGCACCACACATAAATTCAGTCATGCATCACGTGTTTGTCATTGTTGCATTGTAAACATTGTTTTCCTGAGGGATTCATACAATAGGACAGATAACACTATGCCACTATAAACCATCTCATATGGGAGTCTCTATTAGCATTAAAAAGCTTGATTTTGATCTGTACAGATCCTACTGTAGAGTTCAGAAATCAGCTTGAGTGGCATTTTAATTCAGACAGATTTGTGGGCTCATATAAAGGTGCTAAGGGTAGCTAGCATGACACAGCTAATGGCTAACAAACCTTGACATCAGCCAGCTTCTCCTCTCTCTGCCAGTCCCACACGGAGAGGACATGGTCGTTGGAGTCGTCGACCACGCAGAGCGTACCGCCCCCGTTCTACGGTGACAGGGAAGGCAGTTACATTTGACATGGTTACAAACCCCCAACACGTTTGTGAATTCTGAAGTCCTGAAGCATGACGTTTTCTGTATAGATCTTGGTCTGAACACAGCACAAAGGCATAAAGAATTATACTGTCAGAGGACAAAAAAACAGTTTTATTTGCTGCATTCATCACCAGAAGTAGCACAATCGGCGATGTGAGGTGTTATTTTGCTTTTCAGCTGACGCTTTTGTCCAGAGCAAAACACAATTTTGCCCATTTCTATAAAGGTAGATATTTCAGCAGAGCAAATCGGGTTTGAATGGGTTTGTGAGGACCTTGCTCCCCTCCCGACTGCCATTCACAGCGGGCACGTGAAGTGGCGACAGAAACACACTCGTTTGTCACTCTTGTGACCTTGACTCTTCTAGAGGCCTAACAGAGGAGTAATACTTCAGCAAAACCTCAGATGTTATCTTTAAGCAAAGAGTAAAGTGTAACTTAAATGTGACAAGATATCCATCTTCTGTACTGATTATCTATTACAGCTGAACAGTGAAACACCATGTTTGGGATGCTAGTCCATCACAGGGGACACACACAGACAGCATAATTTAAGGAGGGAACCAGAGACACCCACACAGAACTGGGAAGGGTGACAAACTCCCGAAACCAGGAGGTGCGAGAACACAGTGAACAAGCCTGAATGTCCTATGGCAGTGAGAAACATAGGGGCTTATGTCTCAATCCCAAGGTTTAGATTTCAGTGATTAGGTGTGGGGGGGCTTTACCGATTTGGAGAAGGAGAGGCAGGCCAGGGCGCGGTCGAAGAAGCCGGAGCCAAGGACGTGCAGCGTGTTCAGGCTCACCGAGTCCCACACCCGCACATGAGGGGGCAGCTGCTGTCAGGGATGAGCAGGGAGAGTCAGCTGGACCCCAATCCTGGCATTCAGATCCAAAGCGGGAATGTGCCCCCTTTATCGCACAGTATCACATGTGGATTTTTTTCTCTAAGTCGCTCAGTTTTACACTTGGATCACCAGCTTGGATTCCCATTAAACACACAGGCTACGGGAAAAGCAGATTAGGGATTAGGCACAAACGCACGTCACAGATCTTCTCATAAGAAATGCAGAAACTGCCAAGAGCATGTGTGTTTCAAAACTATTATCCATGAAAACGATATAAAAAAAACCATACGGCAGGATCCTGACAAGTGAGATGCTTTTTACTACGATAGTTTGATCTATTTACCTATTTAGGTGGATATCTCAGCATTAATATCAGACAGCATTAACATCAGACTCAGCATAATTATCAGACTCAGCATTAATATCAGACTCAGCATTAACATCAGACTCAGCATAATTATCTGACTCAGCATTAACATCAGACTCAGCATAATTATCTGACTCAGCATTAACATCAGACTCAGCATTAACAGTAGACTCAAACAAAAAAGGCTAAAGCAAGGCAGTACCTAATATAGTGGCCTTTTTTTAATGCGTCTCACCGACCATGTCCCCAGCCCACAGGACCAGGGACACATTAATATGCCGATGCTTCAGTCCCCTGCGTTTTACTAAAGTTCTGGTTTCATGGACACAAGAGCGACATCGACCCCATAAGACACTGCAGGAAACGCAGGCAAAAGCGCAGAAAATGCAAGCAAGCCGCCCGCTGATTCAATTATCTCGTATTACCACACGCGTCCACATTCCAGCAGGGTAGCGAGAATGGCCTGGAATCAGATTAGCGGCATTGAAGCGACAGCTTCCAAGCGCGCGTCTTCTACATCACCTGCTTCCAATTTTGTCACGGCGTATACGCATTATGAGCTGGCTGCAACTGAGGGGGCATGGAGCATGCTGGGTAAGCGTGGCCAACACCGATGAGCAGGTCTAAAAGCTTCGCGCTCATGCAGGGACTAATTTTGGTGCCAAGGTTGTGAAGGTCATTGGCGACGCTCCGGAAGTGCTTGGCCCTGTGTCACCGTGGAACGGGTCATGTACCCTGATGCAGGACAGTCATGCAGGAGGTGTCGCTTACTTTGCCGTCGGGGGAGGTGCCAGCCACTTGCCCTGTCGCTATGGTGATTTTGTCAGGGTGGACGGCCAGGCTGCAAATGACACGGAGAGGATGAAGTCAAGAAATGGATAAAATAATCAAGAAAATGATGCTACCGTGGGATAATCACCTGGAGGTCTCTATACGTACAATTCATACTGTAAGGTATTGGAAAGGCAGGGTTGGGGCGTTTGTTCTACCAAGGTATTGTTGCTACACATAAATGCACCTTCACATAGACACACACACACACAATCGTGCAATCTAATCTTTTTGGGGACCGCTCATTCATTTCTATGGGAAAAATGGTAACGCTAACAGGAAACTGGTCCCTATAAGGTAAAAAAAAAAAAACACGGGTATTCATCATGTTGTGGGGACATTTGTTCTACCTTGGTATACTTTGACCACACATATACACACACATACATACACACACACACACACACACCCGCGCACACACACATACAGACATGCACACAAATAAAGACAGACACACAGAGATATGCACACACAGACACACACACTAGATTTCAAAGATTTCACTTCTGCAGCTGTAAAAATAAAATCAGGCTTTTGCTTTTATGGGGATGTCATGTGTTTTTAGGTGCCTCTATTGTTGTGTGGACAACATCCTAAAGACCTGTCCTAACAAAGGCATCAAAGCCCACACACACACACACACTCACACACACACACACATGAACACAGACACAAATAGCCTTGTTCCAGCTCAGTGACACACCAGCATAGTCTCCATCAAAAGGTGGGGGTGTATTAAGGAGATAAGAGCACAGTGGGGGGGGCCCGGGAAGGGCCGCCGGAACGAGCAGGAGTGACCCTGCAGCCTGGCGTGTGGGTGACTCAGCCCTAATTATTCCCACCTTCGTTATAAGGTCACATCATCAAACCCCGAATCCCAAATCCCCGATCTGAAACCTGGGCAGATGGCTGAGTCACAGAATGGGACACTGGGCAGTGAAGCTTGCCTATGGTAACACTGGGGCTTAAAGCGAATGGGTGGGTGCATGGATGGATGGATGGATGATGGATGAATGGATGAATGACAGACAGACCCTTGGAACCATCTTTACTTCATTACTCTTGACATAGGGCTAAAAACTATTAAATTAGCCTTTGTTATTCCTTTACAAAGACTTAAATTATATTAAGTGATTTGTAAAGGCTGGATTATTATTATTATGGATCTTTTAAAAATGCCAGTGCAGTCATTGTTTTTCATCTATGATTGTAAATAAATTGAGGCTATTAGACTAAAGTGAATGATTCCACATGCAATTTCACATTAATGTTTTAGATACCAGCTCATAGCAGAAATCCAGTAATTTGCCACTAAAGCATTAACTGAAAGGGCATAACGCAAATCAAGCCATTTAACATTAAAGCATCATTCATCAGTGTAACAATAATCCAATAAATTACAACAAGCATTCAGATATTACTGTGAAACATAAATGTAGCAATTAAGCACTGAAGCATTGGCTTTCAGAGTATAATATATATAAAAAACAAAGCAATAAAATTACCTAAAAAACACCTGCACACACATGTACAGATTATAGCAGATGAATGTACTGCAGATAGAAGACAGTAACACACAAAAATGGGTCATGTGATTAGATTTTCTGGTATCTACCAGGGTTGCATAGTTCAGGTCAGGGGAGTTTCTAGCTATCGAAAAGATCAGGGACTAAGTTAAGTTTACCTGGAGCCCCCAGTGATTGGATTTAACAATGCCTATGGTTCTGGTCCAGAAAGTTAAAATCTGGATCAAGATTTTGTTTCTGTGAATGTGACTCTATATACTCATCTGGTTGGTTGAAACAAAATCTTGATCTGGATTAATTCTTTCTAGACCTGATCCTTCCACTTCTGGTCTCTGCAGACCTCCGACCACCAGCAGTCAGGCTGCAGAGTGCATAAGGCCACCAAAACTTGTTTGTTTGCTAACAAAGGGTTGCCAGCCATTCCAACCCACCCTAACAGCTCCCAGCCAATGAGGAGGCTGTCTATTTCAGGCAGACCTGACTCATGCAGACAGGGAGCTTGTGGAGAAGACAAACGGACCAGGGCAGAAGGACTCTTTGTGAAGAGCTTTGACATACTGTGATCACATGTGAGGAGCAGAAGCCTTGGAGATGTGGGTGGAACAGAAACGAAAGAGTGAGTGAGTGAGCGAGTGAGGAGAGAGAGAGAGTCAGATAGAAGAAAAAAGACAGGAGGTTGAAAGAGATCCAGAAATGGGGGGGGCGCTACCCTAAATTGCCTTTCTTCCCCACCCTTCTTCTCCCTTATCTAATTTTAATGCAAGGAACCCTTTGAAGTTCTGCCATAAAGTGTATAATCAATGTTTTGAGCTCCATGACCTTAAATAACTAACACAATATGAGCTATGAGCCTTCTTCATTAGCTTGACTTCTGAAAATAATGCTCCATAAGAGGAAACACGCAGCGAGGAATGTCTCCCCAGCTTTCCTACATGTTAACAGCTATAAGCGATATTAACAGCTCCTCTAAAACCATTTAATTAGGTCCCTTGATTTGGCTGTTTGATGAGTATGAGTGCATCAAATTTTGTTTGCTACAGCGATAAATTGCTCTAACTGGGTAATGAATTTTAAATTACTTTTTGTTGATCTTCGTAGACAAAACCACTATGTATGTCCTTAGTGAATAAATACTAGTGGTATGAGATGCTATCCTTGAACGGTGATGTCAGGTGACCCCCCCCCCCCCCCCCCTTCCCCCCCCCCCCCCCCCCCCCCCCCTCCCCCTCCCGCCGCCGTGGGGGCCCCGGGATGGGGGCGCGGCCCGCCGCCCCCCCCGTTGAGGACCCCCCCCCGCGCGCAG
>JAABNY020000025.1:3937307-3948079 GCA_015164015.2 Brevimyrus niger
TTAACCACAGCCTGAGGGATCACTTGAACAGGTCACCGGCTTCAGTGGTACCTGAGTTGCCCCCCCTGCCTGTTAGTTAATCGAGAGCACAATGACCACGGGGAACATTGGGAAGTATAAGTGGCAGTCCCCCGCTTGAGATCAGCCCTCCTTCTCCTCCCTTTCCTTTAGTAAAAGCACAGTGAACCTATACTGATACAGGCAGCCTGTAGTGAGTGTGGCAAGGCAGCGTGGCGATCTGGATGGGAAGAGAGTCCATCATTTCCAGGCCATCTTTATCGTGGGACCCCGTTGTGTGAATCAGCAGCTACTGCCCACCCGCCCGTGCCCTAAAGCATTTCTTGTGTTATTCGCTCATTGTTTCACCGCTCCTATTTTCCAAGAAGCCCCTTTAGCCTCGACCCCTTGGTCCACTAGGCCTCCCGGCCCCGTGTAATGCTCCCTGCTGTTTCCAAAAGACTGCTCCGCCATTTTTTTGCTGAAATACAAAAACGGCATTGTAAACAAGTGACAAACGTCTCGGAAAGAAGGCAGCATGGACCACTGTGTGTACGTGTTATTTTTTTTTTTACTTTAAAAAGCTTCGATTGTTTCCTTGCGGTCCTGTGACCCGCCGGGGCGCAGACCCGGAATGGCAGGGAAGACAATCGACAATCAGACAGCATTCGGGGGCAGCGCGAGAATCGGCCGCTTGCCTTTGGGGCGAGGCCGAGTTTCCAAGACAGTGTGTATCTCAACCCGAAGATAACAAGCCTATCCTTTAACTGTGATCATTTTTACAGCAGAGAAGTCAAAATCTGAACAAGGACTGGGTGCAAACCATATTATTGAACAGTCATATAACAGGCCAAAGTGGCTTACTGCACTTTCCAGTACAAATTCCCCGGCTTTGCCTGATAAACGCAGATCTCGTACGAGTGACCGACTTCCCTGACACCCGTTTGCTGACGGATGGCAATCAAATTTAATTATAGCACTCAACACGAAGGACTTTCAGTCTGAGAAACTGAGCACTCGGATAACAGTTAAAGGGCCAGTCACATGACGTGAAATAAGACACTGGCAAATCCAGATAAGGCTGGCAGAAGGAACAAAGATGAAATAAACACATAGGCTATTGTACATCAAAGCACCAGTTGTGTTTCATTCTGCCACTGATCCATTTTTGTCAGCATATGAACCACAAATAAGCAAGCTAAAAAGACCAGCCAAGATACTATTATGCATATCTACCCGTTAAAGGCAACAGCAGCGACATCCGTTACCAGAATGAGATGACATGCGCTTTTTATGATTAAAAAAAAAAAATCAACGGTATGTCTCACAACCCAGAATTCTCGTTTTTCCCGCATCTGTGCACATTTCATCAAAGGGGCGGCGCGTGAACCGCACCCTGCGAGATTTCGCTGTCTCTTTCCGCCTTTCAAGAAAGGAGGCTTTGTTCTCCCCCACCCAGAGAGGGGAACCCTTTGGTCTTTATGCAGGAGAGAGGAGGACGGGGCTCGCAGTGACAGCCCCTTCTGCACAGGCTCCTCCGGTGCTCCATGGGACCACCCAGGGGAATTCCATCTCTGATCAGAAAAAGCAAAGTTCAACGACCTTACCTTGCTACCCCCCACCCCATCTATATATTCTCTCTGAACTAGCCCCTTAACAAATCACCCCAGTGATACATTATTTTGATGTCATTCGTTGTTTAAGTTCTGTTGGTCTGGTAGCAGTAACCCATGGACCTTCTGAAATACGCTTGGGCTTCGGGCTCATTCAGGCCTCGTCAGCAACCCCTACAGCTACATGTCCTACTTGTCTCCTGGGACAAATCGGGGCCTAGCGAATTAGCCACCGTTAGCATCTGGCTGCTGGGACTTAGATCCCATTCTGGAATCACTTCAACAATCAGAACGGATAATTAGGGTCAGGCGAAATCCACAGCAGGTCCGTCCACAGAAAATATTCCCATTAATATGCTAAAAGCTACGCTACTGCCTGCTGATGCATCCCACATTTGTAATGCCCTTCTAGAAAGGCCTTCACTTTCCGACCACTCAGACTAAGCAAGCCAGTCATGATAATCAACTTTAAGCTGAACAGAGTGCTCTCTGCCCTCGCTTACATGAGTCTGATTACCGAGATTCTGGATGCTAGCCCCGTTCAAGCAGTGGTGAAGCGAAAAGATCTACGACGGACGGATGCTGGCCTTGATGTGTAATACCTCGGAAAATCTGAGGAGAACTGGGGAAGAATGAGCGTAGCCAGAAGGTTAAGGAGACAAACTCCCTGAAGCTAGAGATAGGCCTGGGGCTTTTAACAAGGCGACCCCCACTGTCAGCTTCCCAGCAGCAGCCTTAGGCGGGCTTCCAGCAGTCATCTGAGGCCCGGGTCAGGAAAAGCGGACGTCGTGAATGTTTTGTGGGTCCTGCTATTGTGCCCTATTGCCAGGGTGGACTGGGCCTATTACTTTGAAGTCCCATACAATAAACTCGTCAAACAGTAGAGGGTCCTCTATGATGAATTTTGCCAGGCGGGGTCTATCACGGTAAATCGTGCTGGTCCACAAACCCACTGGCCCATTGAGAAAACGTGAGGCATGCTAGACGACCCGGCCAGGCGTGTCTAAAGCCTGAGGAGTCACATAGGTGGGTGTGTGGGTGTGAATGTTATGAGGGTGGGAGGATCCATGGCAGAGAAAGTTGGGGGGGAATTGCTGCTGCAGAGGAGGGCCTGCATGACACCTGTGAAGACCCCAGGCAGTGCTCCATGGAGACTCTTCCCATTCCTGCAGCTCATTACCCAGCGTGCCCTCCCACTTCAGCAGGCATTCCTGGAGCTATTTGTCCAGATGAGGACAACATGGGGCCAGTTTCTGAAAGCCACCCTCGGCCACGATTCAGGGAGTCAAGAAAACAACACAATATGGGGTGCTGGGGTTAGGCCGGGGGTCAACAGCATGCGGGGAGACACACAAAGGAATCCTAGTGTGTGCGCAGCCCATGTGACCAAGGGGGGCAAACACAGGCCTGTGAGCTCCATCTGGGCCAGGAGGGTCACAAGACCGATGTGTCGGGGCTGTCAGGCATTTCCGCTTCCTTAAATCAATGCCAGGTCATCCCCTATTGTGACAGACAAAGTCAAATGCAGATAACAACACAGATTACTGCGCGATGACTCACAGTATTTAAATGTTCATTTCCTGACAAATTCATACCTTCCTTGCTCCCTATCACACATTCTGATCTGCTGCTGCTGACACCATACATGTGAAGAATGGCCGTGCCTTCAAAGGCAGGAGATATCCACAGTCATTTCAGATTTGCACAAGGCAGCTCATCCTCCACCCTCCCCTCTCCTTGGGTCATAAGTGATGACAAGCAACACTGAAAGGCTGACAAGGGTCTGCCAGCAACAACATGCTCCTCTGCAGAGTCACCAGTGGGGGGCGCCGCTGTGAGTTGCCCGTAGGTCCCCTGCTGCCTCGAGGTGAAGTGCGTCTGCCACAGATTCCCATGATGCCGAAGGGAAGAGGGCAACCAGAGACGTAGCCCCACCCCCACATCTCCGAACTTGGTCTTGCCCGGCTGCCGATTTTCATCCTCGATACACTGATCCAGCGAGCCATCCTGGCATTACATGACTACGGCTGGGGGTGAAAAAATCAGCCAGCAGAGTGACAGAGGCGATCGAGTCTCCAGTCGCTTTTCAAACAAAGGCTGGGAGATAAGGTGTCATCGGGGAGGTTGGGGGCCACGGCAGCGGGTGATAGATTTGCAGGCTTTTTAGCACCTTGCGATATTCCACTGAGAAAATGCTGGTCCGTACCACAGAAGGGGTTAGGCCATCAAACATGGGAGTTGGGGTGACCTCAGACCCCACAGAAGACACGTGGCACCAGGCCCCCTCTGGTCGCGAGGCAGAGTCCGGTACGAGGACCAGCAGACCAGCATAACGAAGGGGGCCAAGACTACTTCTATGCTCCCGTAACTGCTGCTGCAGAAGTGAAGTCTGAACGCAGCTGCGGCACTGGGGGGCGGTTGGGTTACTGCTTTAGAAGTGCTCCTGTGCAGTGGCAGACAGAGCCAAGGGAAGCTAATGGAGGGTGACGTTCCTGAGGGGGCGGGGCTTCAGCGGACCACAGCCAGGGGCATAACTCCGGGCGACACGGGCCTTTGCCACAATTAGGCATGAACTCCGCCCCCCCTCCCGGTCCCGTTAGTGCATTTTTCTGTTTCAGGTTGGTAACGAGGGTGCAGCTTTCTGGCTAATTCCAGTGTGACTGTTTTCTGGAGGCTGGATGTACACACTGAGGATTTTTACCCTGCCACCTGTCACTCTTATGAATTTGCCTGGCAGTATCAGTGTATAAGTGACCCCCCCCCCCATAACACCCCTGCCTGTCCCTCCTAAGTGTCAGTTGAGAGGACAAAGCAGTACATCGACACAAATGGCCCACCTTCATTATTCAGAGCCATACGACGCACACAGCAGTGGGCTGTGAACAAAGCACATCAGCTGCTGAAACTCACATGGATTTTTAGGGTGTACTATAAAAACGCATACGCTAAATTGTTATTCATTTCATTGGTCATGCAAACTATGTAGCGTATAACTTTTGATTTTCCTTAATTAAAAAGGCACACATTCATCTTTTTCTTTCTTAATGCATTCACTGCTGAAATGTCACTGACCAGTCGTTTTACCCATTTCAACCCGGCACCTAGAAACAGCCTGGAGACGAGTCACGTGACACGGGGGAGCGCACAAGGGCTCTTGTCTCTGCACGGATTCTACGTTGTCTCCACCGGGCGACACGAAAGACAATGGATCCGTAATCCGGAGGCAGCAGGAAGATTAAAAGCCTGGCGAGAGAGACGAGCCTTGAAACTCCGGGGTTATGTCGCGGCTTTGATCACAGACTCATCCAACATTTGTCCCTTGGGATCCCCCCCTCCCCGCTCCCCCGGGACTCAGGGCCCAGATCGTTTGATCACACGGAGCCTGGCCGCCAACGGCTCTAACAAGCTTTCTGGGTGGCGGTAGCAGACTGAGGGGCCGCCTCGCTCGCCGCTACTCGTGGCATCACCACCAAGGGGTGCAGTGCCCGTGCCAGTTGCCCGGCGACAAGAGGGGATAATCCCTCTGCGATATACACATGCAGAAGCTTCGAGGGGACCGGCAGAAAAAACAAACCGAGGCACAGATCGGATAGGAGATAAACTCACAAGATCCCCGCATCCTCATTTTGTTGTTGCGATCTTTGGATTTGGGGAGGAGGGTGAGCGTTCCGCTGGCTCACGGGACATTCCTGACCTCCGGCACCGACTTGGGCTGGTATTGATCTCTATCTGCCAATCGGGGTCCACAATGCCCCCTCTCCTCACGGAAGACAACGTCCAGTGCATTAAAGCAATGGCCGAGGGGACATCCATCTCTTTAATAGGGTAACCGCTGCATCTCCAGTGGAGCTAATGCTGCAGACTGCTCCGGTGTTTTCACTCCGCGGCTGGGGGGGGGCCTGATAAATCGTTGCCGAGCCCAGATTAGGCAGTTCCTCTCTGGGTTTACTGACCCGGCAGACAGCCCGGGCGCGGAGTGTATCACGCGTGCAATGGCAGGAGACGTCAATCTCAGAGCACTTATAAAGAGAAATCACCCAATTCATCAGGGGCATGGAAAGATTAGGTACTGAAGATGGATCCAGACGTCTGCCTGAGTGAGAATCGCCGGCCTCTCTGAATCACGGGGGCCACCCTGATGCCAGCTTTGTCTTTGCGAAGCTGACTCACCACGGATAACATGTACCCCCCCCTTGCTGCCATTTCTTCTGGTCTTTTCAGCCCCACCCACCAGCAGAACATCTGACCCACCAAACAGGTCAACAGAGCAGGAGAAATTGAAGATCATCGCTGGAGACCCACAGGATGTGCCTTGGGCTCAGGGAGTCTGGGCTGGCATCAGCCCATCTAGCACAGCATGCCGCCCATTTCCCTGTGCCAGGCAATTTAACACCTTCCTCTGAGCACATTGTGGGGGGGGAGGGTCAGACCAGCCCAGTATGAGTGTGCACAGAGAAACACCCATCACAACCGATGACTAAGATTTCAAAGTATTGCTGGTTCTTCAAATAACATGCTAGATAAACATCTCTGGATTTTCCACAAGAACGAGGCAAAACAGCAGCAGGCAAATTAAATATAGCGACAGCTTCCGACTGTTAGGTACTGATCAGGCTGATATGGAAATTCAACAGACTGGAATGGAGACCAAAGAAATTGGTATAAATGCCCATACAATCAAAGCGTGTCATCAGTCCATCCATCCAACCATCCATCTTCCAACTGCTTATCTTGAGTCACAGGCGTCCCGAAGCCTCTCAGGCAGAACAGGGTACAAAACAATTCCAAATTTATCACTATGTTTTTTAAAATGTTTATATCATATTCTAATGAATGCTTGTTATGTTGTTTTTGAATGCATTTGTAATCATTGGTCAGCCAGCAGGAACCAGTCTGATGACTCATGTGATGTGTACATGTAGTACCTGTCTGACAGGTATTTATTTTTATCAATTTACGCATCCTGGAATGCCAGTGCCGAGCAGCCCCCACCCCACCTCACCCCTCCCCGCGCCACATGGTTTCACGGCAGCCTGCTCGATTCCGCGTTGCTCGCCGGTGAGCCGTCAGCCGTGACAACTTCTCTTGAGAAATGTTTCGGAACATTCCAATTCAGTGGGAACCCCGACTTCCCTCGGTCTGAATTTCCTCCACGGCTTAAAAAGCCATGTACAGCACGGGTGGCCCCGGGGCATTCAATAAAATGATATGGTTAATATAGATTACGGGATTTATATTGACAGATAACGGCACCCTGACTGGGCAAAACTTCCAGCTAGTGGGCAGACTTTGAACCCACAACAGCCTTCAGAGCCTCATTCGACTGCAGCGCTCTGGCCTCAGTCTGAGGGACGCCGTGGTAACCAGGGAAACAAGGCGGGGAAACGAAACTCAGAAGGTGAGAGTCGCCGTAACCCAAGACCCAGATAAAGGGGCTGAACAGTCTGGCTTTCAGTCCATCCCGCTGCCATTAATCTCTATAAATATGTAAATGCACTACCTGCTAAGTGACATTTCTGCGCTGACATGATAAGGGTGTGAATCATCGCTGGGCACACGCTACTTCCAGGTTGCACTGTGATCCCCGCGTCGCCCTCATCTGTGCCGCTGACAGAGGCACGTTTACAAAACTGACACTCCACTTAAATGCCAGCTGTTGCCGTCGTTCCTTAAATGCAGCGTCCGTGAAAACAAAAGCCACTGATAAGGAGGGGAGGGGGTGTAAGCCAAGCCCCTAACCTGCCACAGACATTACCGCAGCTAGTGAGGATGACAGGCTTGTAATTAAGATTGAAATATGGGGAAAGGACCCAGCTGAACAAAGGTTCGAATCCGCCGCCCGACTGAAGAGAAGGCGAGGAGTGCAAAAAGCTGCGATCAAATGCCTGCCTACTCAAACCCCTAAGAAGAAGCGAGCACCTGAAATCAACAGTTTCCCAGCCCCCGGGAAACTGCTCTCTGCACACAGATTTTCAGCTGCGCGAAGGATAAAGATCAACGAGAAACTTTCACTTTTAGTCGAGTGCGCGGAGCTGAAGAGTGCGAGGGAGTCGCGGTCCGGAAATAAATTAGAACGGCGGCCGTAAAAAGTACTTTGTTAGTTTAGTTTGAGCGCATCTTACAAAGACAGCCGAGGTGAGAGCAAAACAAAGCGCGTCGCCGGACGGAAAAGAGCGAGACGCGGCGCTTATTTACCGTTACAGAACTGCAGCAGCGACGAGGTGTCATAGAGGGTGCTGAAGCTGCAAAAGCCGTCTTCCATTCTCCCTGGCTGCCCCGCTGCCCTCCGCTGCCTCCCGCTGCCGCCCGCGACTCTCCCTCACTTTCGCTTGCTCGCCACGGCAGCTCTTCCTCCATTCAACATCCAGTTGTCTTGGGTTGGCCTGCCAGTGTCAGTTACCATGGCAACCCTTTCACTCCGATTATGTCATGTGAACACAGCCCCCCCCCCCCTTCCTCCTGAATGGACCGTCGGCAGAGTCAACGTGGAAAGAGGAGGAGACTTTTGCGCAGGAGTTGGAAAAGAATGTTTTCATTTGTTGTATTTTTCTTCCCGCCCTGCCTCCGGCTTCCCTCCCTCTCTCCACCTTCCTCCGGGTCGGGAGCGTCGGGCCATTAAAGCCTGTCCTGATCTCTGTGAGAAAAACAGCTTAGGAGGAGTTCAGCTGCGAGAGGAAGGCCGGCCAAGGTACTTTGCCTGAGCGTGCAAGTGTGTGTGTGTGTGTGTGTGCGCGTGTGTGTCATTCCTGCCAAACTGCCTTCTCCAGTTCCAGCTTGACAGGCAGTGTGAGCCAGTAATAACTCAGAGGGCCGAGCCCCATTCAGAACGAGACCCCTCCCCTATGCTGGGGAGGGAAGAGCGGAGCACAGAGCAGAAAACAGGAAAACGGCACATCAGGCAGCGGTGGGGGGGGGGTTGAATAGATGTGAGGAATTCAGGTAGAAAACCGCATGGGGGCTGGAGACAGCGAGGGAACAAAACAGCCAGTTTTCCCAGCTTCGGAAGAGGCTGACGCATCTGATGCTGGTTCGAAGCCGACAGATTCCGCGGGCTGTGAGCCAAGCTGACGTGTCAGACGTGAAACAGCTGGTAAAAACTCGGGACGGGCCTGTAGACCGAGACTAGCTCCTGCTGGACCCTGCAGTCCTGCCACCGGACCCAAAAGCACGGCAGCGCCGCGAAGGGAAGGCCCCCCCATGCGGAGATGTGATGTTTTTACATCAGTGGACAGCAAGCGAGACGAAGCATCAAGCCTTACATCAGCAGCATGGGGCCCTCAGCTGCCAAAATGTCTTCATAGTTGATTCATATTCTTGGGGGGGGGAGGAGTTTATAGTCTGTAAGGATGAAAGTGCTGACGTGTGGGAAATTGACTAGGACTGGGTGCAAATACACAGCACCTTAAACTGCAAGAATGAAAAAGGGTTAAGCTGTTATAGGAAGACACCCATTGCATAGAAATCCTAAAAGGGGTGGGGGCGAGGAGAAAAAGAGGGGATTTAGCACTTTCTGTCTCCCCTCATGATAAAACAAGTGACATCACACGCCCAAGCACCCCCCCCCCCTCCACTGGCAAAGACCCTGTCGTAACCCTCTCCCACTTCCAATGAGCTCCAGCAATCCCAGTTTCAACGTGTGGTTATTAGCCGCGGCCTTATCTGTCTTTAAGCAGACAGCTCCGGCCATGTAATCATCAAAGGCGGAGGGCGGAGGCAGGGGGCTCCGTGGGTCTGGCAGGGGGGCCTCCGCAGTGGCCACGGGGGATAACCACCCTCAATTATTCATGTGCCTGCGTGGAAAAAAAAATATGCATAGTAATGACTGTGTGGCCTATATTTACTTCTGGAGCCCTAAAGGTGATTTTCTCGGGCTGGTGCTGGGTGGATACTGGTGAAGGTGGGGGCTTAGTGGGTGGATATCGGACTGGGAGACAGGGACCCTTCAGAAGCGGGGCTTTCCATGGGCTGCCAAAGCAGCAGGCGTACGCCATTCACATCCGGCACGACACGAGCCGGAGCCCAAACGCAATTATTACTCAGGTGCAAGGCTGCCGACACGCCCCCGACCCTCCTCCACTCAGCAGTTATGACTTCTTACTGCATCTCAGCAGCCCCCCCCCCCAGTTTAATTTACAAAGACACACCCCCCCCTCAAGCCGTTCACGTTCATTTAAACATTTGCACATCATTCACGCTGACAGATTTGTCTAAATGGGTTTGCCCAAAGATAGTGAGATGCCACGATGGCATAACGGCGACCTAAATGAGACGTGTTACTCGTAAAGGATCGTTCACGCTTGGCGGGCCGCTCGGGCAAACGCTCCCATTTGAAAGCCAGGGGCAGCATGTAAATGACGGCTAATTTCCTTTTCCCTGCATGAAAATTAAACTGTTTCCTCAGACAACAAAGAGCGGGTGCCGGCTGCGCTTGACGAATCGTCTGCTGCTAGGCACCTGATCTGTATTTGTCTCCAGAGGATGAGGATCCGGGATTATCTTACTGGGGACCTGTTTCTCCATCTTGCTAGTCTCCCTAGTCTGTGAAATGTTTGGGGTGAAGTGCAAAGTGTCGAACCGCAAAGCTGCTCGCAACATCCTGCAAGTCGCGACGTGACAGATGTATGAATCCGTCGCACCGTTCGGAAGCACCTGTCAATCCACCAATCACATCAGCCCCGTACGGGGGCCACACCCATACGGGTAGCGGCAGTCATTTCAGCCTTTGTGGATTGGCATGGAAGACAAAAAGAAAAACTGTGATAAGAGCATCAAATTACAGACTGTAATCCTATTACATACAACGTAACCAGGCTCACACATTATAAAATGAAATAAAATACAGAATTTCCTCTATTATTGAACTTTATTGATGCTTTAATTACTATCATTAGAATATTATATGACCAAAATCTCCAAAAACTGCGATGAGCTAAAAATTGGCAGAATGGCTGGTGGCGGGGGGGGCACTTTAAACAAGCCTGAAAACCGGGTCCCTCATCCCATTGTTGAAACAGCTCCTGGTTGCCCTCCAGTGCCTCAGTGCAGAGATGCAGCCCCCCCCCCCCCCCCCCCCCCCCCCCCCCCCCCCCCCCCCGCCCCCGCGCCACCGAGGGCCGCAAAACGCGCCCCCCCCCCCCCCCCCCCCCCGGACACCCCCCGCCG
>JAABNY020000025.1:4005671-4016857 GCA_015164015.2 Brevimyrus niger
TTGTTTCCCTCAAAAGCCGTTTCCCTTACCTGGCTTTTGGGATTACACTAGGTTGGAAATGCAGGTGGTCTTCCAAGGAAGATATATTGCTAATATATGCCTGTTCCATCAATCTGACCTGGGTAACTGGTTGGAAGTTGGAATGTATTGCTACTGTATATTGTCTTTTATAAAGTATATGTTGTCATTTTGGCTCATAACAGATTATTTTTAGGACAGTAGTTCTTACAGTGGGTACACTGTTGTTTCATAACTCAAAGGTTGGGGGACTGAATGCCAGCCTTGTTCTCTGTTGCGACTGTAGGCTTTCATGTTTGTGCAGGTCTCTGTATCTGTAATTGTGTATGGTTGTGCGCCCCACAAACTGCCTGGCATCCTATATACTGTGTCATTAAGCTTCTACCCTGTGCTTCCTAAGATTAACTACAGGCTCACTGCTAATCTGTACCAAATAAGTGGTTATCAAAGATAGGTGGATGGATGCTCAGTTTGCCAAATGATGATTCATTCTTGCTCTGCATTTCAGATCCGGTCCCATGCTCATTTCCAAGATCTCTGTGAACAGGACAGACCGGACACAGGCGGGGCCTCAACCAATCATATGTGTTGCCCAAGCTGGTCTTTGGGCAATTACCTGGCCGTGCTGAACAATGCTACCTCCTGCTTCAGCCTGACTGCTCTCCAGGTATCCAAAAGCCTGACTCTACTCCGACAGTGTGCCCCCTACTACCACGACAGGAGCCTGGCACCATCCTGCACAGAGAGGAGCAAGACGGGTCACTGTGCATCAGTGCCATCTCAGTGCAAGCACTCCAGGGCAGTCTACCAGATCCTTCATTACCTGGTTGACAAGGACTTCCTTGGACCTCAGACCACAGGTTATCAAGTCCCCTCACTGAAATACAGCCTTCTGTTTCTGCCTGTAGAGAAAGGAGATCCAATGCTGAAGATATACTTGGACAATTTGGAGGGCCGTGATCTTACATACAGCAACACCACAATCACAGGCATGGATCTGGGCATCAAAGAGCAGCTTTTCAAATACTATTTGGCTCGCGACTCAGTCTATCCTGTGCTGGCTGTAGTGATGCTTTTATTGACGATGGCTCTCTATCTGCGATCATTCTTCCTCTCGGCGATGTCCATGGCGGCGATCATGGTGTCTCTCTTTACTTCCTACTTTTTCTATAAAGTCGCTTTCCGGCTCACGTTCTTCCCTTTTCTCAACATTGCTGCGGTTCTGGTCTTGCTGGGGAGTTATTCCAATCAGGCGTTCACGTTCATAGACCTCTGGCGTCTCCAGCTATCCCAGAAGCCTCCTGTGTCACTAGAAAAAAGGGTCACACGGGTTCTTCAAGAGGGGGGATACTTGATATTGGCATCGGGGCTGACGGCCAGTGCCACGTTCTACTCAGGATACATGAGCAGCATCACTACCATCAGGTGTTTTGCAGTCTATCTTGGCACTGCCTCTTTAATCAGCACTCTTTTCTCTCTGGTATGGTTGCCCTGTTCCCTTATCCTGCGTGAGCGTTACTCTGCAACAGTTGCACTGCCCGGGAAGCCCTGCTGTTCTTTGGGCCCCAGAGGTTTCTGGGACACAAGCTCGAGGAAGCGATGCTTATTCACGATGGTTCGGAAACTAAGGGGACTGAAACGGGGACTGTCTGACACCTCGGATTTGCTCTTCTTAAAAATCCTGCCGTGTGGTGTGGTTAAATTTAGATACATCTGGGTTTGTTGGTTTGCTGTATTAGCAGCGGGTGGAACTTACATAACATTTGTGGACCCAGGAATGAAACTCCCTTTTTCAGACAGTAAGGTGGCTCAGCTCTTTCGTTCCAGCCATCCTTTTGAAAGGTATGATTTAGAATACCGGCACCAATTCATGTTTGAGCGGCTAAAAAGTGGGGAGGACAAACCCATGACAATCACTCTCGTTTGGGGCATCCATCCAGTGGACAATGGAGATCACCTGAACCCCAGGAGCAATGGTACCTTAACGACGGACCCAGGCTTTAACATGAGCAGCCCAGAAGCTCAAGTGTGGCTGCAAGGCCTGTGTGGAAGAATCGGAAACCAGAGTTTTTATTTGCCTTCCTCATCCCCTGAGGGGGAATTCAAATGGGACAATATCTGTTTCATTGAACAGCTACTACACTGGGTGTCTATTAGACGCTGTTCTGAGAATGAGGACGCTTTTAACTTCTGCTGCAACAATATCCCATTCCCTTACCTCCCCGCTGTTTTTGAGCAGTGCCTGGCCATGATGGCTGCTGAGAGACACGCAGAAGGGTACTTGCCTGACACAGCGGGACCTCGTTTTGACCCAGATGGCCATCCAGTAGCTTTAGTTATAGAGTTTAAGACGACCCAACTCTACAGTTTCAATTTCAGTCAAACTGCACATTTTTACAAGGAGATTGAGACATGGTTCACTAAAGAAATATCTAGTGCTCCAACTGGACTTCAGAATGGTTGGTTTGTAAGCCAGCTGTCTCTCTACGATCTCCAGCAATGTTTAAGCTCGGAAACACTGGTAGTGACAAGCTTTTCAGTAACCCTGACCTTCGCCATGCTTCTCCTGACCACCTGGAATATTCCGCTGAGCATTTATGGAACCGCCACCGTCGGAGGAAGTGTTTTTGTCACGGCTGGCCTCCTGGTTCTGCTAGAGTGGCAACTAAGTGGCTTGGAGGCCCTTCTTATATCCGCCGCTGCTGGGCTCTCTGTTGATTTTGCTGCTAACTATTGCATTTCCTATAGCTTGGCGCCACACTCGGATCGGCTCGGAAGGGTAGCGCACTCCTTAAAGAGAATGGGCTGTCCGGTTGCCACAGGAGCCGGCGCCTACTTCTGCATGGGTGTCATAATGCTGCCTGCAACGGCACTGCTGTTCCGCAAGCTGGGCATCTTCCTACTCCTAGTAAAGTGTGTGGCTTGTGGATTTGCCACTTTCTTCTTCCAATCACTCTGTTGCTTTTTCGGGCCACAGAAAAACTGTGGGCAAATACGTTTGCCATGTGCAGGAACGAATATGCAGTACAAGGAAAAGGGAACTGAAAGCATGCTGTCTCCTGGCTCTGCCTTGGAGCCGGCCTCCTCAAATGCAGCAGCTAATGGGTCTTTTGGCTGCGGGGGGCATTCCAGAATGCCAAGGGAAATCGAGAAAGGAAACGACGGTGGACATCTCTGTCCGGGGCAGCATCGCCAGCGGCAGAGACACAGAAGCGAAGGGAGGAAGCCAGAACAGTATGAGCTTCAGCCTCTGGCCTGTCAGATGAGCGACAGCTTCGAGAACAGCACATGCACCAGCAAACTGTCCAACAGACCCTCAGTCCTCTCGGATGACATTCAGTTCCGTGGCCTGAGCCCAAGGGGAGATATAGAAGCGCTGAGCATTGAGGGAGACAGCGAGGATTTATCTTGTCAGCACTTTGAAGTCTGTAACCCGCCTCCTGCCCTACAGACCTCCTCTCCATACAAGGAAAACACCCTCCGACCAGTGGTAGCGTCACCAACTAATTTGACCCAGGAACGACTCTTATGCAGGCAGTGCCGGAGTCAGTCTGGCAGCCGTAAACACTGGAATGTCTCAACGTCCTCCTCCTCAAGCATGGAGGATATCGTCAGCAGTCAGCCTCCAGACCACCAACAATCAATACCCACAGAGAGGACCACCGGAAGTCCTTTCAAGGACCACCCCCATCGACGGCTCCTCTCATCCCAGAGTTCTTTTGATGGACTGGAGGACTCCAACGAAACTTGCCTGAGTGATATTGAAGCAGGACCCTCAGTCCCACAGACTTTAGAAGAAACTGTAAGAGAGCTGAAACCAGGTCACTTGAATGGCAAGAGGGACACTTTGCGTCTGTCACTGAAGGAGACTGTTTACGAGACTGCTTCCTTGGGGAGAGGTAGAACAAGCCAGGGAGACTTACCAGTCATCCTACCCAATAGCAAACCAGACTTACCAGATGTATGGATAAAAAGGGAAGGGAGAAGTGGGGAAGGTAGTTGCTGAAGTTTTGCCACAATGTGTTAATGCAACTAATTGCCAGTCAAATCACTCAAAATAATTAATTGTAATAGATCCTGATCCAAAATGAGGACCCATTAGTCAATCAAAAATATCAGCCTACTTTTTTGGGAAGGAATAACTTTTGTTGGTCCTTCAATTGAAATATTCCAACACGACACTTGTTCAGCGTCAAGTGATCCATTTCGTGTGAAAGTGTATCGGTTCAAGCTTGGTGACAATCTGCCAGACTATTGTATCAATGACTTCTTGATGTCAAACACATTTGTATTATTACCTAAAACATCTCAAGACCAGGGAAGAACAAGAACGCCAAACATTGGATTTGAAGAGGACTTGCTTTTCCTTTTTTATAAAAGTTGAACATGACAGCCATTAATTATTAAGTACTGGAAGGCAATAGCCTGCATTTCTGATGGCAATGTTGAGAAGACGTGGTTCAGAATCCACAATAAACACACCAAGAATTAGAGGAAGATCAAGAAACTTAAGTGCATTATTTATTACCAGAGGGCAAATCTTGATCCTAAATGGCAAGTTTATATAATGTCTTCACTTAAATTCTTTGTACATAACAAAACTGCTGTCAAGTGCTTGAAGCCTTTTAGAGATCCATGGTACCAAGCCCTCATGTCGGAACTAGTTTGACTGCAGTGTTTTCAAGTCTGTAAATCAAAATGGTAAATCCACCAGTTACAAAATTTGTATGAGGATCAGATGAGAATTAAACGGAAGACTTGCCACCTGCTGAAACTCTTAGTGCAATATAAAATCATGACTATATTGGAAGGGTTCAATAAAAATGCACCTGTGTAAACAGCTGTTTATCACGTGCAGGGATCACAGCAGTAATGTTGCACAACTACAGCCATAGAAAATTTGACAGGCATTCATACCGTAGTGAATTTGTTGTATAGCTAAGTTCGTTTTGTTAATGTATTGTAATTATATGTAAATATGTGTGTGTGTGTGTGCGCAAATGTCAATTTGTATGCATGTGCCAAACCATGGTCACAACATTTGAAATACTTCAAGAATGAAAACAAATTGAATTTTCTCAAGCATTTAAGTACTGCAGCTGGTATGGTTTGGACATGTTCTGTAGCTTGTAAGCCTTCTAGAAGGTCCAACTTCATTTGGATAACAACTGGGTAGAAAAAGTCTGATAATCTGTCCTGCGTCGTTGTACAGTACCATGTACTAGTCTATTCTGTATGATATACAGATTCATTTACTCAAGAGGAGTTAGATGCAATTTTATAATATAACACAAAACATTCTCTGAAAGGTCAGTGTAACTAATGATTAACTACTGCCTGCATATAGATGTTTCAAAACCTAATGAATATCCAGCAAGTTCCAGCATCAGTTTCTCGCCACCGTGCACAGACAGATGCCACAAAAGCCTTGTCTTAAGCCTGCTTTTAATGGGGTTTTCATGCACTGCATATTTAGTTTCTGACATGCTAAAAAACACGTGTTCTGCTTATATCGGAGAATCACATATAAACGAAGAGACCAATGGATCTGCATGGATTCACTTGACATCCAAACGCTTCATTTTTGCACTTGCATAATGGCGCAGCAATCCATAGACCCCAACGACAATACTATTTTTACTCCACCGAGAGAATCACCAAACATATTATTATCCCATCGCTCTACATTTCGGAGCACAATGCAGGCTGCTCACCCAGCTGGAGGGAGGTGCTCCAAATTTCCATGAAATCGAACGCCCATTTGGTTCAGGCTCATGGCACGCTTACCACCGTGTCAACGCCTTTTTAGCAGCACTGCAGGCTTCCTGACACTAATGACTGGTTGTTTTTGTTCAGTTGAGGCTACAACAGACCACGCTCGGGTTGAGAGTCAGAGTGAGAATCATTGCCCCAGAAATGCAGAACAATTGCACTCAGTAGCCACTTTATTAGGTACACCTATTTAGTACTGAATAGGAGCCACTTTATTAGGTACACCTATTTAGTACAGAGTAGGAGCCACTCTATGATACACCTATTTAGTTCCGAACAGGAGCCACTTTATTAGGTACTCCTATTTAGTTCCGAATAGGAGCCACTTTATTAGGTACACCTATTTAATAACGAATAGGAGCTTCTTTTTCGTCCTAAACCACTTCAGTGGTGGCGGTACTCAGTGAAGCCACATTGAACACTACTGTACTCTCTTTGTTTTAGGTGTTACCTTTAATGAGCTCCCTCATTCACATGGCGTTTAAGCCTGCATTGTTTGCAGACACTGTAGTGCGTGAAAACCCCAGGAGGATATTGGAATCACCACATCTGACGCCAACAATTACACCACATTCAGAAACACTTAGGGCACTCATTGTAGCCACCGTAACCCCCCGACCCCGTCAGCATGCTGCACGTACTCAGCTGAAGCAACATGGAGGAGCAGTCTGTTAGAATCAGCAAGCAGGTGTACCTAATCAACTAGACACTGGGTGTATTAAACAGAGGCCTTTAATTGTAATTAGAACTTGACTTCATGGATACCTGAGTGTTTCCACTGTTAACACTTATTTTTAGCACCTATATAAAAAGAGAAAAAACACATACTAGCTGCCTAAGCATTTTATGTATGATGTTTTTTAAGAGGGAGATTTTCAACTGAGTTTGTTTTTGATATGGTAATGCTTTGACTGAACTGTCAAAATAAATTGCATTTGTTTTCCTGCAACTTGATTTAAGGGTATTTTTTTGTTAAATATTGGAATTTTGCTTATTAGTCGCCAATAGCAATTTGACAACTAGTTGCCTAAAATAAAATACTGAACATAACCCAACTTATTTATTCAAAACAGAAAGGCAGGGACAATATACAGTCTAAAAATAAAAAAAGAGGCTTTAAATGACCCCAGGAATTAGACTGCAGTGTCTTCCATTTGAGACCAATTTGCTATTAATGTATTTCTGGGCAATTCCAGAGATTTGGTTCTTAAACATAAACCCTCCACAGAGCCATTCTCGGACCACAGCACATGCCAGGGGAAGTGTGGGTCCCGCTCAGTCCTGCTCCCAGTCTTCTCTGGCCCAGTCTGGCGGGCGTGTGGAGAATTCGAAATCGGGTCCTTTATATCGTAGCGCATGGAGATACATTATCAGATCCTTCTCAGTGGGATCTGCCCGCACGATCTTACACTCGCTACACAAAGGATCCTTCACAGTCGACACAGACCCAACAGGGCTAGAGTCCCGGTCGGGTTCTGCAGGTCCAAGGGTGGCTGGAGCCGCCGTCTCATTTCCAGCAATGCATGCTGTGGGAAGCGTGTCCGCGGGCACGGCCGTCGTACTGCTGTCACCGTTCGACTCGCATGCAGGGAGGCCTGCGTTTACTGACCCATCTACAGCTTTCTTCTGATCATGGGAATCAAAATCAGGGGAGTTTGAATCAGAACATCCCGTGTTCGTCTCTTTCACGTTGCAGGTATTTAAAGCATCGCTTCCCCCACAAGGGTCATTGTCAGGCGGCAAAGTAGCGGAAGATCCGTCCCTTATACCACAGTCGGGGTCAAGCGATTGCTCAACACTCTTACCAGTGGGCAGCACCTCGTCCGGAAGGTCCAGGAGATGCAGGCTCTCCTTGGAGCGATGCTCTTCCACCAGGGCTCGGAGCAGCTCCTCATCAGTCTTGCCCACCAGCCCCCCCTTAGCCCGGTGGGGCCCCCAGGCATCAGAGCCGTAGATGGGGTCATTCACGATGGGGTAACCCAAGAACTGCAGGTGGACGCGGATCTGGTGTGTGCGGCCAGTGACAGGCTGGCAGCGCACCACGCTGGACCGTCCGTTCCAGCTGAGCCTCTGGAACACCGTCCGACACGGCTTCCCCTTGGGGTCAACCCGGCACACGCCCACCTTGAAGGACACTACCAGGATGGGCTCCTCACACACCAGCTCGCCCTCCGGGAACTCGCCAGTCACACGGCACACATACTCCTTCTCCACCTGTAGGATGTATAAAAGGTGCCATTTTTAAACACCTTGATTACAGATGAACAACGCTAATGCTAACGAGTGAGGATCTTTACAGGACTGTGAGCTCTGACAAATGGCGTCTCTTACGTGAATCCGATTTTCTTAAAGGCCCATGGTTACTGCCACAGTTAAACCAACACTGCTAGACTATTAACTGCTGTGCAAACGAAAGCATCCTCACAAACTGCTTTACAATCTGGTCAGGTAGCTCAGACAACACCTAAATATAATGCACCAGCAAAGTAAAAATATTACATTTGCAAATCAGGTCAAATGCCACTGCCAGTGAGTCCTAGGAAGGTCACAGGACCTGCAGAACCAATAAGGTTCAGGTCTACATAACAGTACACCAGTACTACCTGAAATCCATTTGGATTATAGCTTCTATTACTTTTCCAGTTATGCAAGGTAAACTGATTGGCCTAGCTTGCTGGATTACTTCTATCCCCTTTTTGAATATGGGAATTATATTAGCATGCTTCCAATCAGAAGGTACTACACCAGCAGATAAGGATTTCTGGATTAGTAAATATTACATGAACAATGGTCTCTAAATTACCCACAGTGTGCGATTATGTTACTGAGTGTGTGCCCTGCTTTGTATTTCATGGGACATGCTCATTGCAACTGGATAAGCAGAAGTTGGGTTCTTAATATCTGACAGCTTATTTTTGCGCTTATCAGTCGCAGCCCAGGTGAATATGACAGTATTCCAGTAAGACCTGGTGTCTGGTTCTGTTTTGTGGTGACTGCTGATTAACACTTGCACAGAATGGTCCTATGCTAGCTATCACGGTGGTCAGCACGAGGCCAGCCTTACCTGTCTGTCACGCACGAGCTGGTCTAACTTCTTCGACACCTCCAGAGTGCGCGCAAAGAGCAGCACCCCTGAGGTGAGGCGGTCGAGTCTGTGGACTGTGTGGAGGCCACACACCCCAAACTCCTTGCCCAGGATGAAGATGACGGTGTTGTGACGAAAGCGACCACAGGGATGGACTGGCAGTGAGGACGGCTTGTCCACTACCAGCACCTCCCCATTGTCCTCCAGGATTTCCAAAGGCTGGCTGCTCACAGGAGGCTCGTGCCGGTGGACTGTGTTCCTCAGGAAGTCATTGTTCTAGAGGAGAGAAGACTCCATGTTTGAACACAGGAAACACACACCTCTAGGTAATCAAACAAACTGAAAACACTCTTAATGGAAAGCATACAATTTGCATTTTGACCTCAAAAATACAGCATGTTGATATGCAGGCCTCATATTTCATTAATAACGGAAAGACTAAGTGGGTGTGTAGGATCTAGTATCATACCTTTAAAGTGATATTAAGGTCGTCCACGGGGGTCTCGTTAAGACGAATGCGTCCTTGAAGGGCAGCCTGCTTGTAGTAATCCAGTGACTCCGCCCGAAACTCGCTGCTGAAAACCTCCATGAGGGTTTTCCCGATCCAGCGGCCCTTGCAGTAAGTTTTAAAATCGAAGTAATATGGGTGCACTTTGCGGAGGCCACCCTCGAAGTAGTAAGTGGTCTCCCGAAAATGCTCCTCGCCGAAACTAACGCCGGGGTTTAATTTCTGAGGTGGAGGTACGTATCTTTCCCCCGGACGAAGGTTTTTACCTCCCCCTCCTCTTCTCCTCTTTCCACGGCCGTTTTTCCCCGGCTCATCAGTCTCATCGCTTTTACGTTTCTCACCGCTCTCCTTTACATTCAGACTGCTTCCAGTATGTTCTGATTCAGCGTTATTTTCAGTTAACGCCTTTGGTACTTCATTAGATTCCATCTCCCTTGATCGAAACCCTGAGTGTCTGCCTGTATACAGCTGTCCGATATGCCGACCGGATCCCAGAATATTACAGCAAGTCGTTAAGCCACGTTTTGGATTTATCTTCCACCGGCCAAGTGATTCAATTGCATTAATGCATCTGACTTGGCTGTTGTCAGCACCGATGGCTTCCGTAATTAGTCTGCTTCTGTTATTCCTCACTCCATCGTACAATAAATGGCCGGCAGCTTTCTTAGCATAATTTACAGAGTACACACAGGCTGCTTCCACCAGTGAAAACCACATGAAGCTTTTGCACGCCAGTTAACACAGGGTCCTTTCTCGTTTAATGTCGCGGCAAAGTTGCGTCATCAGCCTCTTCTTCTGTAGAAATGTCAAGGTACTAAGGTGTTTTGTGGCTCGTTGCTGCCACCTGGAGCATTGACAACGAATAGTAAATACTAGTATGAACAGTCGGTTCATACTAGCTGGTAAACGTTCTAGCTGGTAAATACTGTATGTATTTTATTCTATGTAGTTAGAAACACAGTTATAACAACTGTAAATAAGCACGAATATACATAAATCTGCCTCGCCCCCCAGCACAATCCAATCGATTTTAAATTCTACCCTGAAAACGGCTCCATTGTTCTGTGTAACCATGCTTCTAAACATCTTTCACTCAGAAGGAAACTTTCAAGACTGTGCTTTAAACATTTGGAGGACTTGCAAAACTCCTAAGTGTCTAATGCCATTTTCTTACCTCAGTTATGGTTGAAGTATATTTGGAGAAGCTGCCCTCAACCATACCAGTGTCTATGAGGTCAGATTCACTCTGCAGCAATGAAAACATACATCTTTCAACTACTTATGTAGCACATGATCATGAGGAGTTTGGAGTCTCTAATTCTTCTAGTCACACAGGTTTTCACTTCATACACAGGATTAAAATCCCCAACCTTAGAAATACGAGCCCAGTTACCAGCCATGCACTAATATCCATCTTCTATCTGCTGACCACTTGCTCATGAGATGGGAATCAAGAGCCAATCCCAGGAAGCACGGGGCACAATATTCCCAGCAGGCCCTACAGGGGTTGGACATTGAAACTAAAACACTGTGCAATACAGTGTTTGAGATTTCACACTTGTATGTGTGCAGCCTGGTGGCCAATTTTCACTGATCGCACATTCAATCAGTAAGAGCGGAGTGTGAAGGCTGAATTAGCAGAGCAATAGCACAGATGTACATAAAATATTGCACACCACACATAAACATAAATGGAGACAGATTAGAGTTCAAAAGAAGACAGCAAGTCTTTGTGGTACATTGAGAGCCATGGTATTGAGGGTAATGTTGGCACACCAACATGAAGGACAGACCACATCCAAC
>JAABNY020000025.1:4033091-4044671 GCA_015164015.2 Brevimyrus niger
TGAATCAATGCCACGTAGAATTAAGGCAGTTCTGAAGGCGAAAGGGGGTCAAACACCGTATTAGTGTGGTGTTCCTAATAATCCTTTAGGTGAGTGTATAAACTATTTATATTTATTTACCCCATTGCACCATTAATGTGTATCACTGAGTACTCTGATAGTGCTTTGTGGTTGGGAGTTTTGAACATAGGTACTGCGATGTGATTATTTATTTCTTATCACATGAGATGTGTTGGCTAGCTGTACGGCTTTTTTAGTATATGATGGTTTTATGAGCTTCAGTGCTACTCAGACATGTCATGAGCCTGAAGCCCTGAATTAATTGGAACAAGCCTCAAATGATTTATTTAGCCTGGATGCTTTAACAACCATAGTCTCAATTTGAGAATTTCATACACTACAACAATCCAGGGCTCTTTCAGAACTCTCATAATTTTATTATGTTACAGTCATCACAACTTCAGAGAGAGTAAAAATTCAACATGGTGACCTTCGAATAGAAAGGGTCTGTGGGCTGGGCCCCTGATGTCTTAGGACCCTAGTAACATAATATTGTTTGAATCATGTTTAAAAGATAGAATATTGTTGAAGCACTATTTTGACACCTAAGTCAGAATGTCAGTCTGTCACAGGGTTCAGTTTCATGAATAATATGGGAAATTTAGATCCATCAGTTCACCTAAATCCTGCATCTGTGGATTGCCTAAGGAAACACACAGATATGAAAATGTACTAAATCCACAGATATACTAAAGATATACTAATTTCAGGGGTTGTAAATGACCCCGCAACCCTGAAAAAATGAGCAGGATGGCTCTGCCCATTAAGTCGTCATAGCATCAGTCATTTGAGGGTCATACTCATTCACAACAGTCATATTACTTCCGATCCAGAGAGAATGATCTTGACTGGGAAAATAGCCTTTTTACATAAACAGACCCATTTCACAAAATTCTGCAGACCTAAGATTACCCTGCTTTGCTTCCTGTGTTTTGGTGTCTCCAAATTGCTGGTGTGTGTGTGTGATGGCATGGCACCTCTTCCGGCGTGCTCTGCGATACACTGGCACCTCTTCCGGTGTGCTCTGCGATGCACTGGCACCTCTTCCGGCGTGCTCTGCGATGCACTGGCACCTCTTCCGGCCTGCTTTGCGATACACTGGCACCTCTTCCGGCGTGCTCTGCGATACACTGGCACCTCTTCCGGCGTGCTCTGCGATACACTGGCACCTCTTCCGGCGTGCTCTGTGCTTTCTGGGGCATAGAACATGTGGGAGTTTTTCCCATCCCATACTTCCCACAAGCCTTTGATGTTTAAAAGAAGTCCAGTGATCTCCCAGTGCTCAATGGAAATGTTGTTGCTCTTTACTATCATCAATAAAACCTTTTTTCTTTTATGTTATTACTTACAAAAGCAAAGCATATATATGTGGTTTAGAGGAAGTAGGGAGTGTGGAGTTCACGGTGTCAGTATCACTCCAGAGGACAGTAAAGATATGTGTGATCACACCTGACTGTGCTTCAGTGGATATGGGGAGATGAACTCACAACACTCTGCACAAAACTCCCTAGCCGAGGGCTACCCTGATGATTCTGACTCTGTCTGACGTAGCTTTATCTCTATTCTCTCCTTTTCCTCTTGCCCAAGTGAAGTGTTTGTGTCAGCCAGCTATGCAAAGGATGAGAGGGTCTGCAAGAAAAGAAAAATATCATTGAGCGTTTTTTCCTGATTTCAGATGATACTCAGTTCCATGTGTTGTGCTGGCATAACATGATGTAGCTGCCAAATGCTAGCCAGTGCCAAAAGTGAATTTCTTGAGGAGAATTGAGGTATTGAATGTTATCAGCTGCCGTTTTGAATTTTTTTTCACAAACAACTTTGAACATTCGGAAGTCCTATTTGAGAAAGATTGGTCGCCGTAGGATATATATGATTACCTTTGCAAATAGAGGGGAACTGAATTTCACATATTGTGGTTTTATGTGAATTCTCCCCTGAGGTAATCACAAGAACCAAAATCAAACCTTCACTCTTCCTTCCATATGATAATACACATGCTGCATTTATATTGCTTTTTCTGCATTAAAAATAAAATGTAGCTTTTTCCCTGGAGGATGCAGGGCCTAATGTTATGTTTCATGATTGATGCAGTCACTATAAACCATATTCACAAAAATTTGTTATAAGCACCTGTCTTTAAATGCAAAATAAAAACTGCGCATTCAGGTATAAACAGGTACGTTCACAAATTGTGTCACAGAAAATCAAAGACTAAACATTAACAGAACTTTTTAAAACAGAAGTTTTTAAACTTGGGAATCTTTCAAAGAAAGTAGAAAAAACCTAAAATGACAGTACTTTCTTTTCACGTTGTAATAATATTAGTCAAATTTAGAGATTTTTAGAGCAATAATAGCCAAACGCCTGTTGGTATGGTACCGCCTGATTGGAAGCATGCAACTATCATGCCCATTTTTAAAAATGGTGATAGAAGTAATCCAGCAAACTATAGGCCAATCAGTTTAACTAGCATTACTGGAAAAATAATGGAAGCTATAATCCAAGTGAAAATGGTAGCTTACCTGGATGCAAATAACATTCTGAGGGATAGCCAACATGGATTTAGGAGAGGCAGATTCTGTTTAACTTATTTACTTGAGCTCTTTGAGAAAGCTATAAGTGAAACTGATCACAATAAGGTCTACCATGTGATCTACTTAGATTTCCAGAGGGCCTTTGATGTCCCCCACTAACGGCTCTTCCTTAAGCTCAAAGCTGCAGGGATTTTAGGAACTGTAGCAGCTTGGATCGAAAACTGGTTAACTGAATGGAAACAGCAAGTTATTAGAGTGACAGTGTGCCTGCATTGATAGTGGGGTACCGCAGGGTTCAGTTTTCGGACTACTATTGTTCCTAATTTACATTAAGGATATTGAAACCAATACGTACAGTAACTGGTTAAATTTGCAGATGACACCAAGGTGGGTGGTGTAGCAGATACAGGTCTAGCAGCAGAGAGGCTACAGTGGGTTCTGAATTTAATTAGCGACTGGGCTGATACTTGGCAGATGAAATTTCACATAGATAAATATAAGGTAACCCATGCAGGGAGCCGAAATATAAAGTATAGATATTTTATAGGTTCATAATTAGAAAGACCTCAGTGTGTATGTTGATGCTTCCATGTCCCACTCTCACCAGTGTAGGGAAACAATAAAAAAGGCAATAGGATGTTGGGTTACATCTCTAGGTGTGTGGAGTTTAAGTCAAGGGAGGTGGTGCTACAAATATATATTTCCTTGGTAAGACCCCACCTAGAAAATTGCGTGCAAGTTTTGGTCACCATACCTTAAGAAGGACATTGCTGCGTTGGAATGGGTACAACATAGGGTTATGAGAATGATTCCTGGTCTTAGAGGATGTCTTATGAGGAGAGGTTAGTTGAGCTGAATCTGTTTAGCTTCAACCAAAGGAGACTAAGGGGGGGACATGATCCAGGTAAATAAGATTCTAACAGGTTGGGATGCTGTTCAGCCAAATGGCTATTTCAGTATTAATTTAAATACTAAAACTCGTGGCCAATTGGAAATTGGTGGGAAAATATTTGAAAATTAATTTGAGGAAGCACTTCTTTACACAGCATGTAATTAGAGTATGGAATAGTCTTTCTGCTAGTGTCGCACAAGCTAAAATCCTGGGTTCCTTTAAATCAGACCTAGATAATATTTTAACAACTCTGAACTAATAGTAAAGTTCTCCTCAAACGAGCTTGATGGGCCAAATGGCCTCCTTTTGTTTGTAAATCTCTTATGTTCTTATCTTATCCTGTGATGCTTTTTGTGTTGTTCTACCTAGCAGGCCATTCATTTTTATTTAGCATTTTAAGCTGGCAAATAGATTCCTCCCACAGCTCACAGGCATTTAGCTCGACGAATCGGTGACTAATGAATTGCCCTTAGCGTGTGTCAGTGTCCAGCCACAAGCTGCTGTACTGTTCACAATATGCTACTCCTACTCTCCCGAGGACGGATGCCATACGTCATTCTGAAGTCTACATCAATATGCTTCTACTATAAAAGCACCGTGCATTTTAAGTGTTTGGAAAAGTTTTG
Source organism: Brevimyrus niger (assembly GCA_015164015.2). Taxonomy (NCBI): domain Eukaryota; kingdom Metazoa; phylum Chordata; class Actinopteri; order Osteoglossiformes; family Mormyridae; genus Brevimyrus; species Brevimyrus niger. The sequence continues at coordinate 4,037,204 of JAABNY020000025.1, forward strand.
TTCTACTGCTCAGCATACATTTATGAGTAGAGATGAAACTGTTGTCACATATTTTAAAATGTTTAATGCATAGAGGTACAAAGGGTTTGATTATTTTAGTTCTGAAAAATGCATGCATCATGTAGGTGCTTTACTCTCCGACTGAAACTAGTGCAAATACATATGATTCAGCGCTGTATTGGACTTGGGTACCGATACATAAATCGCTTTAGAACAGACTTATTATTGTGGTAATTTAAGGTGTGCAGAATGCTGAAAATGTTGAAAATGCACTGGTACACAAACTGAAATCATTTCAGCAAGTATTATATCGAAAACCTGAAACAGAAGTAGCAGCACTATGCATTTTTTGTTTGCATAAACGTTAAAATAATAACATAGCCAATACCGTATATCAACATATGAAAAACATGAAATGTATGTTAACTAACATAAAATAGTCTCTGGGGGGGGGGGGGCTGCCACTGACACAAACCCACATCGGATGCTGAGCTTGTGCACCTTGGTCTGGGAGACTTTTGTGATGCTAGGTGGTATTAATAGTGAGTTTTTCAAACCAATCACAATTAAAATGATAATTAATATTTGAAACTTTAATACTAGTTCTCGGTAATCTTACCCTGAAACTGGTAACCATGACATCCCTATTTATGAGATGGGTTTAACGTTAAACATTCCCAATGAACGCTGGAAATGGTTTTGTAGAGTTATGCGGGATGTAAGACCGGGAGAGACTGGGACCCAGTCCCAGACGTGTCCCGACACACTCCGCCTCAGCACTCGGCTTCGTTTGCACGTTCCTGAGACCCGTTGCCATATTGAAGTGTGTTTCAAAGCAGCAAGGGCTAAGGGGGAGTGGTCCATAATGCCCCCATGAAGCAAGTCAGCAGTGATGACGGCTCACGCAGCTGCATTACCATTGCAATATCCTAAAACTGCTTTGCATATGGGAAATAAAATGACGCGAAAAAATTGAGGATGATGTATTGCCATATAAATGTCAGAACACAATTACACAATATATAAAATGTAAGTTAGTATTAAGTTAATACTACTGAATGTTTAAACACACATATGTTATGAATGCTACATTTCTGACAATAATAGGCATTATAACAAAATTCACTATAATGTACCTTAAAATTACGTTATATATAGTGTCCACAAAGGGTTCGCTATTTTCTGTGGTTTCAGTCGTCCGTGGCAGGTCTTGGACCTGTCACCCGCAAATACCGGGCGAGTTCTGTGCGTGTGAGACACTACACACTTTGGTAAAATATGTTGATGTCAGACTCAAAGTATGCAAGTATGTGAAGGGTCCAAGTGCAAAGGAATTTCTTGAAAGCAATGGGACACGCCTGAAAGCTGAAGAGGTAAATAAAGGACACCTACTATCAACTATCATTTTTGTAATCAGACATTATACAACTTTGCACAGTTTAATTGATACTTCTTCGGAGGCATGCTTGACCCATATTTAGCCGGCAGACTTCCTTGTGTAAACCTGAGTCGTCACTCATATGGTGTATTGTAGTCTATATACTTCGCCAAAGATCCCTTCCATGCATTATTTGCCAAAGTGTGGATAGAGTGCACATTTAGCATACTGCACACTTGGCTATTTGAGGGACAGGACACCCTTGGATACTTGCACTAAGCTCATGAATGCCCCTGCCAAGTGGTACTACTAGTGTGTACTTGGTGGGGCAAATGAGACAAAGCTTGGACAAAAGACATATGCAATACTCCATTTTATTTTATTTTAGATTCAAAGAAAGCTATCATGTCTTCCTGCAAACACATATTGATGCATTACATTTGATTAAAGACATTCCTAAGCTGATATGATCAATAAAAATCACTCCTTGTCACTCTTCCCGAGTGCAAGAATAATCCTGCGATCTAAATGAATGACGATACAGAGCATCACAGGACCACAATGCATCCTTGCCGGCAAACCTCAGCCCATACTTGTATTGTCCATGATTAGCTTAATATGTTATTTATGGATCACACAGAGATAGACAGCTCCAAGTGGAAACGGGCATCTGTTCGGAGGATAAGTGCCTATTCACAACAATTACCCAGCATCCTTCAGGCAAACAAAAGATATGAGTGATTTATTTTGGGGAAATAGTTGTACTATTTTTTATTATTATTAGGATATTATTATTGTATGATGCTAGCATACTAAATAAGGTATCATATAAACGATGTCGTACAACTACACTCATTTTATATGTGAAGACCCAACTGCTCTTCAAAATCTGTAATAAAATACTGTATATGTTTTATTTTCAGAATAATGTATTAAATGGAGGGTGCACCCCAGAAAATACGTCACTCTGTTACAGGGCGCTCACATGCATGGACACTGACCTGGGTGGTTCGGGTGCGAGGAGGAGGGATGGTGCAGGCAGAAAGGTGGACGACCCCCTGGTGACTCACGGGACAACAAGGATTTATTAACAGAACTGAAAATGCAGGAAAACGCTGCAAAACAAGATCAGACCACAATGGGTTAAAAGTAAAAAGGGATAATAAAAAAATGACTAATTACAAATGGTTCTGGGCAAGAAGGGGCAGGTGGGGAAGTAGAATACAAATAACACAGCATTGAAAATCACTGGCATACAGACATTCAATGACCCTCTGGAGATCTGACCTAAGACGGGAACTTAAATACAGAAAGTGAAATGGGTAACAACGCAAGGAGTGAGACATAAAACAATCAACCATTCAGGGGTTTTGCAGGACAATAAGCGATGAGGAAACACACAAGGATCAGCTGGCAACAAGTGAAACTAATAATTAACTCAAGAAGCTCAGATACTAACTAACCATCTCATAAACTAGAAACTGAGAACTGACAAAGAAACAAGGAAACACAAACTAAACACTGGGAAAATAAAAGAGGCAGGTAAAGCAGAACCAAGGCAGAGCAAAAACCCAAACTGAAAAAACAATCCACAGAATCACAGGAACCAGAAAACTGATAAATGGGATAAGGGAATACAATACAAAAACAGAGCAGGCAAGATTCAAACATACAACAGAGGGGATTATAGGTAACTACATGCTCAGCTCATTGAACTATGCAGCCACTCAAGGAGCAGGGGAAACATGGTAAATACTTTAACAGGGAGGATAGGATGGGCAGTGACACCTGCTGGTCAAACGGGGAAAAGACGCGAAAATCTGGGACAAACAGGTGCTGACAATGACGTAGGGTACTGTATCAGTTTATAAAATTAATATGTGCTATAAATATATTGTTTGCACTTAGGTTTAACAAGCACTAGGATGCCGTCGCTGTGGAGTGCTAATGAATAATGAACTAATAAGTAGTTTCTCACCTTAGACACATTTATTCACATTAGCATATTGCTAATCAAATATTTAAGCCTGTGTTGATAGAAAATCATTATAGGCAGAGAATCAGGCTGGAAAGGTTAATAGTCTTATTAGGAGGACATGGGGGCAGTCAGACTGACGGATGCGTTGTTTTGGTCAAAGCTTTGATATGACCTTAGTAAAGCTTTAGCGATGTAGAGTACATCACACGAGTGACTGACTCATTGGTTCAGCACTTTGGCCGTTCATTTTGGAGGTGGAGGAAGGAGAATGTCAGCATTGCTTCTGTACCGAGTCCAATTCAAGTGTCTATTAATAAAAGACTGTTACAGTGTCGTGTGGAGTCTCCACTTTGGCAGCAAAGTGGACAATCTCTGGGTCAAAAGATTCTTCTTTGTCCCCCTTTGCTGTTAAAATTCTTTGATTTTTTAAACATGTTTTTTTTTTTATTAAACTATAAAACTTGAAGAGAATGAACCAGTCGTGTGTCACCAAGGTTACCATCCGCGATCGTTAGTAATCAGATTTCTTCACGCCACCCTTCTTGCAAGACTCACATTTTAATAACTGGCTCTTGGTATTCTTCTCATTTTACAACAGAATGACAGTTGCAGTTGCGGTGTTTAGAGCCGAGGGATTCTGGTTTGACCATCTGTGAGTGTAGCGCCGCTTACTGGCAATTAAGCGACTCTGCAGGCTAATTAGTTAACTGAGGATGTGTGAAATTATTAGCAGTGACCTTCTTGTTAGGTGTAGGTGTCATGGAGGTACACACTCAAAATAGGGCGACCTGGATGCCATCACACATAATAATTGAGTTCGGCGGACACTTTTCAACAGTCACGTCTCAAGCTGTCAAGCAGATTTCAGAGTTGAGTGGAGACAGAGAAAGAGGGGGACGGGACAGATTCTCAAACTGCGACTCCGCTTTCATTACAGCGGGGGGGAAAAAAACGAAATCGATAAATACATTTTAAAAATCAATCCCATGAAAACATTTGCTGAACACACACTGCTCACCTCCAAATGTTTCACTGCTATTTTTAACATCGCCGACACGCACTGTAGAAACCGATGGACCTGTCTGGACACCAAGGAGGCTTTTATGTCCCCTGAAAGAAATCTATGACACCTTTCAGCGTGATAAAGACAGCAAGAATGAACTCGATGAACGATTGAACAACAAAACATTAGCTTCCCACAAAGCATGAGGACAACTGAAATGTTTAGAAAGCAAATGAAGGCTTTGGATAGACATTTGGCTGGCCTGTTTTGAACTCATGCAAGTATGGACAATTTTCATACATTCATTTAGAAATAAATGGGACATTCAGTTAAATCGGTAAATTTGTAAAAACAAATAGGGCCAGAGGATATACTTGGCAATATTACATCAGTATTATAATAATACAATACTGTTGTTTGATTTATATTCCTGTTTGATCTTGGTGTTATGTATGCGAACCTTAAAACTTTTGATTCACTCTAGTGCTCCATGGCTAAAGCTGACATTTAGCCGAACCAAGTTATCGTCCTTATCTGCTGTAATACTGGCGTGGCCCATGGTCTCAGTGACTTTATTAGTGTCTCTAATTCGGGTTATGGATATTTTAATGGAGTTGATAGCAGTGGCCTTTTCAGATGCTGAAATTTCTTTGCAACAAATTTGCGTTTCTTAAGTGTGAGCTTGCACACCTGAATTAATGGAATATCTCTGTTTTTGTGTTTCTCCACTATAAACATGCATAAGGAACGGTTTAATGGCTGCAGGTTTATATATAATCATTTAGTTGAACCTTTAAGATCCTGGATATCCACAGCGGTTGATTTAGTGATTATAGCACTGGTAGAGTTTACTTCCTCTCCTGATGTATAATTACAGTAGATGTGTAGATTGTGAGATCTTCATAATAACTGTCTTTTTCTTATTGCTTTATAGTTACTGCTTCACATCTGGGCCTGCAGGAATGCCTTCTGTTATGACGGATAAGAGGTTCTTTCCAAATGGATCCTGGGAAAACATCTCCACCGCGCCCTCGATCTCCTCCTCCTCATCTTTCACCGGCCTGGACCTTCTCTTTGACCTGAAGCCGCTCTTCATCCCTCTCTACGCCGCGCTGGTGATCGTGGCCTGCTGCGGCAACCTCCTGCTGCTCCTCCTCATCGTCTTCAACAAGAAGCTCCACAGCACCACCAACTTCCTGATCGGCAACCTGGCGCTCGCCGACCTGGTGATGTGTCTCTTCTGCGTGCCGCTGACGGCCTCCTACGCCTTCGACCTCCGGGGCTGGGTCTTCGGCCGCCTCACGTGCCACTTCGTCACCCTCATGCAGGCCGCCACCGTCTTCGTGGCCGTGCTCTCGCTCACCGCCATCGCCGTGGACCGCTACGTGGTGGTGGCGTACCCCATCCGGCGCCGGCTGGGCCGCCGCTTCTGCTGGAGCCTCGTGGTCGGCATCTGGGCCTGCGCCCTGGCCCTCTCCGTCCCGACCGCCCTGCACACGGGCTACCTGGACCTGAGGGAGGCGGGCCACCACATGGCCATCTGCGAGGAGTTCTGGCAGGGCCAGGAGCGGGGGCGGCTGATCTACTCCTGCGCCGTCCTGCTGCTCTCCTACTTTGTGCCGCTGGCGGCCGTGTCGGTCTCATACTGCGCCATCTCGCACCACCTGCGGCGCCGGAGCATGCCCGGCGCAGTGGCGGCCTCCAGCCGTGCCAAGTGGGGCCGCAAAAAACGCAAGACCTTCCAGCTGCTGCTGGTGTCGGTGCTGTGCTTCGCCTTCTCCTGGCTCCCCCTGCAGGTGGTGAACCTCATCCGTGACTTGGATGCCGACTTCTCCATTCTGGGAAAGAACCATATCAATGTGATCCAGGTCTCCTGCCACCTGCTGGCTATGAGCTCGGCCTGCTACAACCCTTTCATCTACGCCTCCCTCCACGACAAGTTTCGGTCCTACCTGGGACGCCGTCTCTTCCCCCCGCGCAGACTGAGGCAGGGTCGGAGCAGCTTCACTCCCTCCCATCGCATCCCCCGTCTCCACACTTCTTCCACGCTGGCTGATTTTCCCATGGTGGTGGAAAAACTACCATTGGAGGCCCATTCGTCTTTCAATTGAGGCATCATTCTGTGATAAAATTTTAGAAAAACAAGGTTTTTGGGGGTGTGGCCTAAGGATTGTAGCTTCTGGGGTGTGTCTTTAAAGGGTGCAGCTTCAGATGGTCAGTGACATGTTTTGGTGGAGTGTATCCTTAAGGGGTGTGGCCTCAGATGGTCAGTGAAATGTTTTGGGGGGGGTGTATCCTTTAGGGGTGTGGCTTCAGGGATTTGGTTTAAGATCTAAAATCAGTGCAGATACAGTTGGCCTGTAAAGTCCACCCAGTGTTACTATACAGGGAAAAGAAGTAGAAGGTGGGTCATCACCGTTTGGATGGGGTAACTAAGCTTATCAGCTATTTCACCTGTCAGTGTTGCTCTTTAAATAAAAAAGGTCTGAAGAGGGTGGAAATCAACCTTCTGAAATTACAGTGTTGCAAGACGTTAAGTGACAAAAACATTTTTTAAAAACCTGACAAATTGTCATCTTTCCCCCAATAGGTTTAACAGAAGTTACCGAGCCGTGAAACACAGGGAGGGGAATCTACAAAGAAATGTAGCATGTTGCTGCTTTTCTATATAACGTGCTGCGGCTAAAGTTAGCAACAGCTAAACGGCATAAGCCTCTGCCTTCAAGCAGATGATGAATGGTGCCTTATCAGCAATGAATGGAAGTACATGTTAAAGGTATATGTATATGTCAAAAGCAAGGAAGAAAGTCAGAAGCAGATGCTGTGGTTAATAGGTAGGATCCATCTGAGGGGGTCTAATATGTCTGACACACTCATATAGAATGTACTACATTAATGCAACCATGAAGAGAAGTCAAGGGGCTGTGTTCCGGATACTTAGGGGTGACGTGTCACAGGCACGTGGAGAGAGGGGAGGGGGTGGCTCAGGGTGTCAAAACATAGCGAAATACCAACAGGGACCCCCCCCAGCCCCCTGGTCAACAAAATGTACCCTTAGACAACTACCCCCCCCCCCCCAACCCTCCAACCCAACACTAGCTCCTCAAAA
>JAABNY020000025.1:4092621-4108699 GCA_015164015.2 Brevimyrus niger
TGACCGCGAGTGTCATTATCCTATTCCTGGCTTTAAAAATTGGTTCTTAAAGGTAGATAGGCTTTTCGAAACATACGAAGGGAGGCCTGTGTGTATTAATTACACTTAAACAGAGAGCCGTCTGCACCAGCATGCTCTGTGTTTAATGAGTCATTTCACTACATTAATGATCGCTGTCTTTTGTCATTTCTACCTTTATGCCCCTAATTATCTGCTCTCGTTATTACAAGTTGTTGTCATCATTCAATCATCATTAGAAGGCGGCTATCCGCTTAAAAGCCCGAACTGCACTGATCCAGTGCTACAGGCTCCTCCCACAGTGCAACGGCAGAGCCGACTCTGAGTAGCCTGTAGCGTGAGGTTGCAGACGTGAGTGTGCGGCCCGGCATCCGGAAACATTCTCCATCTCATATCCCTGGGCTCCCTGGGATGGGTTCCAGGATCAATGTGACCCTGCACAGGATAAGCAGTCATGGAGAACAGATGGTGGGGTGATTAAGAGTCTGTCCTGGAAAACCCCGGAGACAAGGCAGGGTGCAGCTCCCACAGGCTGCGTCAGTAACACAGGTATACGCCAGATCAGTGTTCCCCGGCCCAATCCTCAGGGACCCACAGACGGTTCACATTTTTGCTCCAAGTAGCAAAAATGTGGACTGCCTGCAGGTACTCAATGAACGCACTATAGTAGATAATTCAACTGAGGTCTCATGACCTTGGGGAGAACATCTCCACTTTGGAAGGGCATGTGACCAAGGAGAACATGTGTCCATTACAACTCCTCAGTTTTCTTTCTAAGAAGGTCCGTATTAAATTAGAGCAATGCTACGTTTTAGATCATAATCAACCCTGGATTTGCACATAAAACACCAGGTAGCTAAATACCACTTAATCGGAGTAATGAAGAGGACACGGCTCCGTGTCAGGGGGCTCTTCCTGGAACCAGAATATAAAACTTCCTGCAGGATATAATCGCTTCTGCGCCAGGATTTATGAATGAGCACATCATGGAAACCAGGCATTTTTTTTTCTTAATAATCAGGAAGGTAATTTCTACCAAGAAAATGAGACGCAAATGTGATTAGCACGCAAGCCGTTCGTGTGGACACGTTAAATACGGAAGATTCCTCGGTAAACACGTTTGTCTCGTGGATCTTCTCTGACTAAGCACTTAGCTCAATTAGGGCCTGACTGGGTGATGCAGTGGCTGTGACTGGATGTGTCATAAATTGATTTTGGCAGCCGCCACCTGAAGCTAATGAGTTCATTTGATGCCTGGGAGGCTGAGCTTACAATAAGAGGCGGTGATGAGGAGGTAAAGGAAAGAAAAGCGTTGGATATGGTTTTTTTTCTTGCTTATAAGTAATATGCTGTTTTTTAAAATATGTCTTTTAACTCGAGGCTGAACTAAAGTGATGTTTACGGAAAAGCTATTTACCCACGTAGCTATTGGCTTAAAGCAATGAGACGCAGTGTTGCATTCTGGGACGAATGTACTCGAAATCACACGCTTCAGAATCTGGGAATTAAGAAAGGCCAGTTCATAAGATGCCTGTAAGTGCCAAGATGTGCCATTTTGCGGTTGAAAACTTAGCCCGGCAACTGTAAGTAACTATGGCAACAATCCCTGGCCATTTTTTTTCCCTGCCCATTCTAATGGACTTACATCTGTGGAAACCTTTTCACCAGGAAAGCTTTTTTGGAGGCCTTCGACAGCTGGTGGGCGAGTATGGGAGAAGCCTGCCAGCCTCCTACTTTAATCTTCTGCCTTTGTTTTGGCTCTTACTAACCCTGCTCCAGCTCACGTCAGCCTTGGCCCCCCTCGCAGCTGAATTTCAAATGCCACCTTCGCACATGGAGTTCTCTGGCTCCCGCTGTCCGTGGGGGCTGGCCCAAATCGCCTGGGCTCCGTTTCTGCTCCCAACAGCTGTTTCAAGCAATTAACATGACACTGCATGGCCATTCCGTATCGAAGACATCACCGAACAAAGTATATTATCCTGTTATCGGCGATAAAGTCAAGAGTTATGTCACAGCTGATAGCCTAAACAACAAACGTTGGGCATCTATCCATCCACTTTACATAACCGCTCGTGCACTGAGGAGTGAGGACACTATCCTAGGCATATAGACCAGCAATTGCTTTGGTGCCTTGGGCTCCACATCTTCTTTCTGGACAATTTAGGATGCAGGTAGTACATTTAGTAAAGTTGCTTGATTTATGACAAAAATCATAACGATAATTTTAGTAGATTCTAAGATCGCGATTATTTATCCCGATTACTCATTCACTTTGAAAAGGTCATACATTTATTAAATAGTATTTTTCCAATACTTTTTAACAGCAGATTTCCTTGACTTCTAAATATACAGAATCAAATAAAAAGGGGTTGGAAAGGGGTGCGCTGGATGTATAACGCAAGACAAAATGGAAGCATCACTGAACAACGAAATGTGGCGCAATAATTGATAATCTCCATTATTTTGTCCTGTTAATTGTTGCAAGCCAAAATCATAATTGAAATTAAAATGTGATTAATTGCCTGGCCTTAACATTTAGGCAGATGTAGAGTTCAGTCTGACTTAGAGTTCAGTCATCCATCACTTGAGGCACCTGAACAGCCCATGGTGTCAAACTGATATTCTATTAACAAGGCAGGAGAGTGATGCAGCCTGCAGTGTTTGTTCCCAGAAGAGCAATTTACACGCATTTAGAATGAAGGAAACACAATTAGAGGCTATCTATAAAGACGCACGGAGCAAACGTGCACAGTTCACAGCAGCTGGACTGGCTCTTGTTCACGTCGCTGCTAATGACGTGGGGGGGGGTCTGTGTGCGTGTATGTGTGTCAGTAAAGTGCGTTGCGACAGCTTGGTGTAAATTGTTATCATGGGACTTGCAGCATCCTCAGCCATGGGGAAGATGCTGAAAACATCCTCAAGCAAGATGGTGGGAGGTGGAGCTCAGCGTGCAGATCAGAATGGAGAGGTCGGCTTATCATCAGGGGCCACAGCGAGGTCGGCCTACCGTCAGGGGCCACAGCGAGGTCGGCCTACCGTCAGGGGCCACAGCGAGGTCGACCTATCGTCAGGGGCCACAGCGAGGTCAGCCTATCGTCAGGGGCCACAGCGAGGTCGGCCTACCGTCAGGGGCCACAGCAAGGTCGGCCTACCGTCAGGGGCCACAGCGAGGTCGGCCTATCATCAGGGGCCACAGCGAGGTCGGCCTATCGTCAGGGGCCACAGCGAGGTCAGCCTATCGTCAGGGGCCACAGCGAGGCAGCATGACTACAATATTGCATTAGGAGAATACGCCTCCTCTTATATTAAATCGGCCACACGGGGCACTTCAGGCCCGTGGCCCAAATCATTGATCACCCCCAGTGATAATCATGAAGATACCTACCTGGGCTGCCCTCTCTACCCATATCTTTTACCTTGTGTTTCAGAGATAAATGACAACGGTAACTGAATTTGGACTGCAACTGCCCAAGGCATCAACGCGCAGCAAGGTGCCCTAAATCCATTAACACTAACTTAATGGCTGGTGTTTTTATTACTTATTGCAGTTTAATTGCCCTGCTGGTGCCGCCAATACTCTCAAAGCAAAAGGCGTTTCCAGTGGAAATGGCTGAACTCTGGATTATAATAAAATTTCACTCAAATTTATTGCCTCCTGCCTGTTGAGTAGGAATGAAGTTCTGGGACATCGGCTCATGTTGTGAATAGTTTAGTATTAACTAGGCAAACACAACTGAATAAGCAGGCAGCTTATAAATGGAGTTAAAAATAAAGGTGATAAAATGGTAACAAACAAATAGATAAATACTGCAAATCTTTGCCCAGCCAGTTATAATCATTCGTTACAATCACACAGTATTTATAAATCAATCATTCATCCATCCACCCATCTGTCTATGGCAGTGGAGAGGTTATATCATGTCAGTAATAATTCAGAAAACAGGTGCAGCTCATGTTTTTCTGCTCTGTTATTAATACTGGAATATAATTGCGCACATTTCTCATATTTCACTGCAAATTAGGCCAGATGAACCCAGCAATGTAGAGATTTAAAATGTTGTATCATGGTCACCATCATCACCAAACGGCTGAATGTCTCCCTATTTGTCTCCCAGAGGAGCTGAGTGATTATTGATCCCCATCCTGTCCTTTCCCCGCCACAGCCTACGACTCAGCTTCTCCTCCCAGTTGCCAAACCCTCATGTGACTCTCTGCAGTTCCTGGCACCAGTGTACACTTCCCTACACAACACTGGTCTATTATCTCTATCTGACGTTTATAATTATTTACTTGTTGATTTTTCAACTTGACAAAGTTATGTACACCAGTGGGGTATTTATTCATTTCTCTATGTGTGAGACGAACACCAGGGAATTCCATGGCGTATAGAAGTGATGCTGTTTCTAATTATGGTTTTCATGGTCACCAATGCATCCATCTCCCCAGCACTTAGCTAGCACTGGGCGGTGGTGAACCTGGAGCCTATTCCAGGCAGGTAGGGGGGGGGTGCCTGAATACTTGCTGCCACCTTTTGCCCAAACAATTGCATGTGCCCCCCCCCTTTTGAGGTTCTAAGTGCCCCATTCAAAAGTTATCAGCGCCCTCCCCACCATCAGAGTAATTTACACTAATCCCACCCCACCCCCCTCAAGCACCTGCCCCTTGAAAAGTCTGTGTATGGCACTGATCCCCACCATACAAAAAAATTATCTAAGAAATGAGTTAGCTCAGCCTGAAGGTCCACAGCCCATCTATCTCTGTGAACTTTGACATCCTGAACATATGTGAAGCTTAATGCAATAAATTGTTCCAATTAAGTGAATGTTTGAGGATCCAATGCAGAAATACTGTCTTTTTGTGAAGGAGGCCGGTAATTGGAAAAAGCCTTTCTGGAGCTGGAAAAAGAAATTTAATAAAAAGCCATATTTTTAAAGCCAGATTAAGTTAGGTTGCTAACTGGCCATGGTATTTAGATTGTTCCAGCTTTCACTGATTTTTTTTTTCATTGGAATGTCATCCCCTTGCTGTTTCTTGCTATAATTAAAAATGTGATATTTTTTTTTACTAGGATGGATTGGATCACCTCACGTGACGTCAGGTTATGGGAAACACCTACGCCCACAGTGACGGGAAAATGGAGCTGAGCAGCGGCCCAATGTGCAGCCATCGAATCAGTGATTCCAAGAAATTTCTGGATAGATGGATGGATGAATGAGGGACAGATGAATAATGGGGTCAGTGAAAAGGTAAAGAGCACAGCAAAAGATCGTTTAAAAAATTGTGTTAGTTTGGCCGAGGCTACTGCATTCATGCCCCAGCTTGGGATTCTGCACACCCTTACTGAGATACAAAAAGCAGGTTGAGTAGGTTCACAACTGAGTTGTCACATACACACACTCACACTGTTCCTATCAAACACATCAGCCCACTCGAGATCCAAATGTGTAACTGTGACATTTAAAACTCACAGGCTGATCTTCCTGCTCCATAACCGCATAAATATTCATAGTTTCCGCTTATTCTAAATATGTTTGCCCCCCCATTTTCCACCAAACACTCATACCGCACCTCAACAGCAACAATACAGAATGGGACTATTTTCCCAGAACACATTGCGTCATAAAGATACAAGTCTGGCACTGAATGAAATAATGGGTACAATGTTCTCCGCGCATTCAAACAAACCGCAATAAGCATTTCCGAATAATCGGTGCCTAAAGTCCTGGTTGGCTTCTATCTGAGAAATACTGGCCTCTCAATCAATAGTTTGCAAACCAGAGGTAAAAGGGGTGTAGAGGTTGTATACTGTCGTTGTCCAGACAGGGTCGCAAAAATTGTCATATTCTATTATTACCTATAATTTTAAGGTTTTTATTTCTTTATGATGAGAAGACATATTAAATATCATTTCATTACATACATTACATAATATAATAATATTTAATATTTAGTATTTCAGTATATTTAATATTTGGGACCCCCCAGTCAGTGATAAATATAATATATTTAAATATACCCTGGCAAATTCCCTGGCTGCCGTTTGTTGCCAGTCTGCCCCTGATAGGATTGTAACACTGAAGAAACTAAATCCCAATTACAAACATAGTTACAATGGTGGGCTGAGTGCCATTTAATGGTCAGCTACAGAAAGGGTGACAACCATATTTTGATATTTGCATTTTCAAAGAAACATGAGGCAGCTAATGGAGTTCCTAAGATGGTCTTAAAAATCATGACGACATATGACCGTCCATCCATCCATCCATCCATCCATCCATCCATGGCTTATCTGGGGTGGGGCTTCAGGGACGGCAGTCTAACCTAACCTAGTCCCTCTTTCTGGCCACCTCCTCCAGGAAAATACCAAGGCGTTCCCAGGCCAGTGGTGGTCAGCGAATTGTGACCACCACCCCAGTCTGCCAATCCTAACGTACTGTCCCCAACCTCCATGCATGTCCGCCAGGACAGCCTAACCAATCATCCAATAATCGAGCTGCAGCCGAGGGTATTCTGGTGCCAGGTGCACTTCACAAAACCCTTATGCTTGAACATGGTGTTCATTATGGACAAACTGGTTAGCACAGAAGTCCAATGACAGAACACCGCTTGGGTTCAGATTGGGCAGGCTGTTCCTCCCAAACATAACCTTACAGTTACAGAACAATGGAGTCCTTAGAGTCCCCAGTCAAAGGTTTCCAAGAAGGCAGATACTCTGAACTACAGTATGTATGCTCAGACAACAGTCACAGTCAGTCACCCAATTTGAAGTCGAAAATAGGCGACCATCTCAATCACCAGGGTAAACATACTGGCACCAAACTGGGGGGCTATAAGTATCCCAACACCTGCACAGTGGCTCTCACCAAGGGCAACTCCAGAGTGTTTGGTTCCGGCCCGAGCCCGGCACTGAGGTGAGCCTGACTACATCCAGTCAGTATCTCTCTACCTCCCGCGGCAGCTTAGGCCCTTTCCCCCCCAGAGATCCCACGTGCCTAAAGCCAGTTTTGGTGGCTGATGATTGGTACCCCAATTGGGTAGAGACTGGGCCACGAAGTGCTCGCCCTCAAGCTCCTCCCCAATCTAGAGGGGGGGGGTCACGTCATCCTTGATCTTTTTCTTCATGGAGGTTTTCTGAATCACACTGTTTTATGGTTGCTCACCTTGGACCAAAAGGGTGTCAGACTGCAGTCGACCTGACTAACCAGGACCATACCTGGAGGGGGGGGATAGGGGTTGTGGACCTGACTAACCAAGACCTAGCTATGCATGGCCATACCTGGAGGGGGGGGCTTCAAAAGCCTTAATAATAATTTGATTCTAGTTTCTAAGTTTAATACTTTCTGTTATCATGTACATTATCATTCCTGTAATAAAATCTGCTTGTCTACCTGCTTCCTACCCCCACACCCCCCTTCCCTCCTTGTCCTCCTCCCCCACATCTAAAGCAGAAGTAGTTTGATCCTCTAATGCGCAAATCTATCATGTAAACAACATATGCACTATGTAGTCATTGCCTTTCACCTATTCTGAATATGAAATGAAACCAAAACTAAAATCTGGATTTCAGTGGCATTGATCAGAGGGGAGAGCAGAGGGCGAGAGAGACAAAGCTTAAGAGGCAGGCAACCACTGACGAGTTTCTTTCTGAAAATAGGGCGAACATTAATTGCCAAACAGGAAATACGTTGCAGTAATGTAAGCTAGTTTGAGGGGTTGTGGGGGGGGGGGGAGCCCAAAATGTGGCGCTACGGCGCTACGCCCCTGACCACTAATATGCCTTGGGAGACCCTACCAGAGGCAACTGCCCCAACAGCATAGTCAGGATCACTGAGGTATGCAAACCCCTCCATAATGATAGCGATTCATGGGGGGGGGGGATATTAAACACCAGCAAACAGCATGGAGGTACCTGTACAAATCTCACAGAGAGGGACAGATGGACACTTAAAAGCATAAGTGCCAAACATCTGGAAGGTCAGCTGAATCAGCACCTACATGTATGTAAGTGAGCTTCACCAAGCTGCAGTGTAGGGCAGTTAAGCACTAGTTAAGCACTAGTTAAGCACTAGTTAAGCACTAGTTAAGGAAAAGTGCACAAAAAGCTTAACCTGGTGTAGCAAACAGGACCCCTTATGTATATAACATATAAAGTATACAGCAACGGAAAAAAGAAGAGACCACAACACAATGTTTTGTTTAAATCATTTCTCAATTTGTGGGTGTGCATCTGTGAATTTTTTTCTTTTGGATAGATCCACAGGATGTGTGTGAGTGTCATCTCAGCACAGTCTCTACTTCTTCAGTCTGGTCTCACAATGGCCATGGAATATTAAGGCACTCGAGCAGCTCCAGGAGCATCCTATGGTGTGACGTCCCCACATGATGTTCCCATATTCCAAGATAATAACGCCTCGCTACACACCGCTAAACGATTCAAGAATGTTTTCCTGAACTCCAGGGTGAGGTCAAACACCATTCATGGTCTCCCCAGTCGCCAGATGTAAACAGTATTGAACGTTTCTTCTTCAAAGATCTGGAGACTTTCGTCCTGAAGAATTGTCCAACATGCCAGTTCAGGACATGAACAGCAGCACTCCAAGATGGACTTAAATGGTTCTGAAGGCAAACAATGGCTCTACTCTTTATTAGGTTTTTAATATTTATTCATTGCAAGATGTTTTCATCATTTTGTCCAGTCCATCTACTTAACATGTATGATAAAAATAGGCATTCATCCACAGGGATGAAATTCAAGAGGTTATGTAAAGGGGGGGTTAGCCTTGGCTGCTGCAGGTCCCTGCTTAAGATACTTATCTTAGTTTCCTTCATTTTTATTCTCATGTTTGCCGGTGTGAGAACCAGCTTGTGTCGATGGACAAACTACTAGTGGATATTTTGATTGGATGACAAGCCCCTTCATTCACCCATGGCCAGCCTGTAATAATACAGACAAATTTCTGTTTGTCTCTCAGTCAGACAGACCAAACCACAGGCCCAGCCCTTGTGACCCCATCAGCTGACTGGACAGCCCTCCTGTTTTCTCTTTGCTGGAGCCAAAAAGCCTGTCTTTTGTGTCTGCTCCTCTCCGCTGATTTGTAACACCAAAACCCAAATAAAGTCCCCGTTCTGTCTGGCTATGTTGCGTGGGTTATTTCAATATGACTATCTGATTTAAAAATAAATGCTATGGAAATCCAGGTCTATGGACTTCGAAAACACTTCATAGGTAGCAGATCTATGAAAGCTATTTGGGGAAACAAAATGTAAAAAGTTATAATTGATTTATTTTTTTATTAAAATGATTAATGGCACGAAGGTGTCAAAACAAAATACCTGGGGTTCTGATTACAGCAGAAAGAATCCCACAAAACAAAATAAACCATTATTTATGCTTATATGTAATTTGTAAATTTAAAAAATATTTTCCAAAGAGGATAAAAATGTTTTTTTTTTCTTTTCAAATGCGTTATTTTCTTCAAGACTCACGGTGAAGTTGCGAGATTTCATGACATGACATTGCCCCCTATTGGCTGAAGCGGAATGCTTCGCTCATAAACGCTAATGCAATAGTAATCCTGGTCCGGTGGGCTTATTCAGTAATGTGCCGCGGTTCTCTTTCAATTTTAACTGTTAAATTTGGCATTAGAAAATTCATTGGAGATATTAATTGAATATTATTCACTTTATACGCATAAACTATCTTCAGCCATAGCACAAATAGCAAATCATTTAATAAATTTCTGACATAATTACACTATTGCCCCACATCTTGAGGGTTATGATTTTGAAGGCTGTGTGTGTGTGTGTGTGTGTGTGTGTGTGTGTGTGTGTGGCATGCCAATGCTGCATGGACTTTTTGCAGCTACTGCAGTGTCCTTGCACATTGAAAATACTCCGCGATGCAAAGTGACATCTCTAAGTTGCCCATAGGGTATGATTGTGTGTTTGATAGAGCAGAATCCGGCCCAGCGCGTGCCCTGCCTTGTGCTCTCTGCTTCTGAGGTGAGGTCCCAGGCTGAGCCTGCATTGCTGTACTATATAAGCAATATACAAGCAAGCGCAGAAATCACATGGAAGGACAATGACACAGAGGCTCTGTCATATGTGGGGGGTGGGGTTTGAATCTGTCCCAGGCTCTATCATATGTGGGGGGTGGGGTTTGAATCTGTCCCAGGCTCTATGTGTGCCCATGTGGGGTATACACATTGTATTCACTCCACACTAAAAACATGCAGATCAGAATATCAGCAGCTTTGTGTGCAGATCCCTGTGCTTTGTGAGAGCAAACAGACAACTCTAAAGTTATTTTTTCATGGCACAAAAATAATGTATTTTCAGTTTTATCTGCTATATAACAGACTTCATAGCATACATTTTACTTCTGAGAACACTAGTGGGCCAAATGACAAGTAATCTGTGATCACTTCCACATTTATAACCTTCTCTTATAAACATGTTTTGATTACAGTGAGCTTGACCCCCCCCCCCCCCCTAAAGTGGGCCTCCTGAAGTATAGTGCCAATCCAGTCAGGAAGTAGAATCACCATGCCACCTTGTGGCCACAGAGCTGTATTACACTCGAAGACCTCCAGCGTGATCTGTCACAACATCTGGGAATAAATACTCAATTCGGCTCACCAGAACTGCAAATTATCATTAGAGCACAGTTACTCTAGAGCACAATCCTATCCTCAGGGACCCACAGATGGTCCATGTTTTTAATTCCTTACAAGGAGCTGGAAGGGAGCAAAAATGTGGACTGGCTGTGGGTTCCCAAGCAAGGGGTGGGGACCCTGTTTCATGGGGGGCCGGTATGAGAATCCATCCCAAAGACCTCCACCCACACCAGCCCTGCATGGAACAGACTCCCCACACCTGCTCCAGAGGGTCCCAATTATTTTATTGCTTCCAGGTATGTCATTCTTTACAAGGCACAACATAGATGCTGATAAAGCAAACCGAAACTCATTTCGAGCCGAAGTGTAAACCATAACTGCACGACCGGGTCTCCCGACCAGGACCAGAATCTGTGAGATGTGATGGACAGATGACGGGGTCTCGAATGTAGACACCCGGGCGGCTGGCTGAGCAGGTAGGATGGAGGCCAGGGATCAGTAGGCGACTTCTGATGCACGCCCTCCAACTTGGAGGAAAGCCGAACACCGAGAGGAAAAGGTGTCCGAACACATGGCGAACAAACTGATACCTTGATTCCGGCATCATGCTCAAACCCCAAAGGGGGGCAACGCCGCCACCATTAGCCAGGGCGACCCGGAAGAGCTGTACAGGACGACCTAGTGAAGCAGGGCGGCATGCAAGAAAAATACAAAGGAGGAATCCTACTGGGATTACGTGTGAAAAGAGGTGACATCTGAATGAGTCTCTCAGAAGGCCTCCAGAAATAGGCTGGACTTTCCCCACACATCCAGGCAAAGCCTCCCCATAAGTAAATATGATGTAGACATATGCTGGGATGAATCCCTCCTCTGATCATCGTCTGCCACTTCAAAGACTGTCCGTCTGACTGCTGACTGAACCCAGACTGGCCAGCGGAGGATGACACTTCCATTTCCAGCCAGTAATCCGCCCCTAACCCCCCCCCCCCCCCCACTTTCCTTCTGATGGTTCCTCACTGAATATACTTGTCTTATGACTCATGACTATAAGGCCCATGTTATAACGCAGTGTCCCAGTCTGGTCCTCAGGGACATGCACACAGTCCATGTTTTGGCTCCCTCCCAGTAGGAAGCAAAGCTGTGAACCGTCAGGGGATCCCCGCGGACCAGGTTGGGGAAACAAACACTGTCAGAGCGCAAACTGGCACAGAAGGAAATATGTCCCAGAAATATTAACATATACAGTGAAATACACCCCCGCAGTGCTGAGTAAATTTTGACATTTTGTTTATTGGAAGCAAGAGGCCAGTGGTAAATGCAAGTGTGTCGTCTCCGAGAGCTTTCAAACGCAGTCGTGCCGATTCGTACCTGACCGACGCCTCGGAGCTTAGCGTCAGTTTAAGAGTCGAAGTGTGATTTACCATGGCAACAATCAACCCGAGTTTCCTATGGTTTTGCAGAAAGTGTTCGTTGAGAACGAATGTCTGGCAGATCTTTCCAAAAATAAGTCTGTCCGATATCCGTGTAGCGATATCTGTTTACTCCCTCCTGGGCACAGACTTACCTGCATATATCTTATGGCTGCTTCTCACGAGTCTCCGCAAATCATTCCAAAACACCCACAAGACAGAAGCTGAGCACCTACTGTAACTTAACCTCGGCACAAGATTTGAAAACACAACGCTCCACAAAATTTAATTCAAACTCATATATTATTTATTCCATTTAAAGATTTTTTTATAATACACAGGTCTGTTTTAAATAATACAAATGTGCTGTGCTATAACTGTCTATTGTTTCCAAGAATGCCCTGTACTTCCATGCTCAGGAGTTGAGATTATATATATATACACACACACATTTCATTTCAGACAAACTTGGAATTAAAAGTGTGTCCTGTACACATTTAGGGTCAATTTAATTTCTACCATTTCTTGCGTTTTTTTTGGTATTTCATTTCAGACCAGTTTAAGCTCACAATTGGTATCAAGCTGTTCAGATCTCATTAAGGGGGAAAATGTAGGTACATTAAAAAAAAAAACAAACCTTCACAACTGCTGACTCATAGGACTATTCGTGATTATATGAGCATGACCCACGGCACACGGGAAATCAGGCCTGACAGGTTCAGGGGTCGTGGTTTACATGTATGAGGGGGAAAGGCGTTTCGGACCTGCGGTTCTGTAAGGAGAGGAGCCAAGTGTATGGGCAGAGAGAAAGACACGGAAAAACGCGTGGGGGGAGGCAGGAAAATGCTGCACATGTCTGCGTTATATTTAAAAACGCACATAATCACACGTCAGTTAAACCTAGTCAGGCTTTTAGGTAATTAAAAAAAATTGTAATGGTGCAATTGCTTCCATGGCGACCACACTGTTTTCACTGCATTACCTGCAAATTTGTTTGTGCAAAAATAAGCTGGGTAACAGCCTCTTTAAAAAGTGAAAAAATGCATAATCTAAGCAAATAAAATCAGCAGACAGGAATATCTGTCAGAAAAGCACAAGGATCCGTTTCATTGAATCAACATCAAATGATAATAGGCTGCAGGGCTAATAGGGTCTAACTGTTTTGTATGAAAATTAAAGTTTTGTACATATACTACAAAGAGTGTATGACCACAACTTATTTATGCTGTTTCAGGGCCAAATTTTCGAGCAAACACTGCTGTCTTGTCGTTTGTCCCAGAACAGACATGCTTGGTAATTAGCCTAGATTGTTCTGCCAGTATCTGTGGGAGAGATGCGTCTCTGTCCTATTAATAAGGGCCCTAACATGGGGGGAAAAAGGGGCGATTCATTTCTAAATTTTTATTTAAGAATTTACATCACAAAAACAGGAAATGGAGTTTCCTCTCAAGACATCCGGATGCAGCCGAGAGGACGACAGCAGCGATCTCAGCGTGTTTTCATTACAATTTTGTCTGTAATAAAACGAATGCCGGTCTTTGCGTCGTCACGGCGACCCTGTGACTCGGTCTGAATTGCGCCGGATGCCGCTGGACACGATGCGCAGCCCCCCACGCGCCAACGGGCATGAGAACAGAGGCTCCCTCGCCGTGTATGAAGATCGTCTATCGATTCTACCGAGCGGCTATTTATTGGTCTGGAAGCTGCGTGCCTCCTGTCAGCTGCACAGCGCTTAAACACACCGGTGAACCGCAAGTGTGTTAAAGCAGAATAAATGTAAGTGGATCTTAAACTGCCCCCCCCCCCCCCCCAATGCCCCTGGGAGGCATGTCAAAACCTGTCAAATGGTGCTGCGGAATTATGTTCCATAGGTTCAAATAATGATGATTTTTAAAAAATCGAAAGTCCATGGGTACTTCAATTTGACATTGCGAAAGAAAGTGGGTCAGCACTATTACATGAGTTAAATTTTAACAACAAGCTTGGTATCATGACCAAAAACAATAAATCTACCTTAAAACATGGATACATTTTATACACCCAAACACACTTCTGCAATGAGAAAATGAAATGCTCAGCTCCGTGCCTCCAAAGCCCTCGGAACCACAGCACTGGGGGGAGGTTAACTGGAGGAATCAAAACTCTCATTCGGAGCATCGCACAAGATTTGGGGGAACCCTGAAATTAGCAAGATCAGCGCTTAAAAAAATAATTTTAAAAAAATCAGCCCATTTGTGCTATTATCCCCTTAATAAACATGGCTTTAGACACAGCTGTTTCTCTCGTAGGCTGAAATACAACACCGATGGGACTAATTCCCAGAGGAAAGGACAGAGAGAGAGAGAGAGAGAGACAGAGATACAGAGAGAGAGAGAAACTGCAGCTGCAGTTAAGGAATGACTGACTGTCTTAGATTCGTTTTGGAGGATTAAAAAAATGGAAAATCCACTAAAAAGCAGAAACTAATGACAAATGATGTTGGGTGGGGGAGGGGCAAAAAACCAACATGTTATTTAGAAGACCTGCTGCAGGTCCCTCAGAAACGGCGCGATTCACGTGCTCGCAGAGGGTAGATCTAGAGGGCTCTGGGCGTGGGAGGCACTGCGATGCGTGAACGTCACTGTGCTCGTGTCTGCGTTCACCTGGCCCCGCGACCCTACCCACTTGGCATCCTTCTGTTCTACAAGTACACAAACATAAATACATAGTATTTTATTCCATATTATATTAGTAGAGGATGAAGCCTAGAACACAATCGATAAAACTTCTAAGAAAAATTAATTAGTGCAAACTAACAATGGAAAGGAAGGGTAGTGGTGGGAGACAGTGGTGAGCGTGTGTGTGCCTGCAGGCATGCCCCTCTGTGTGTGTGCATGCGTGTGCGAGCGTGTGTGTGTACGCGTGCCCGTCTTGGTGTGAGTGTGCGAGCGTGAGCGAGTGTGCACAAGCGCGTGTTGTACGGGGGTTAGATCTGGCATTCTACTTAGTGACATCCTTTGGTTTGATCTGAAGGCAGAGCTGGGGGTGAGAGGAGGAAGAAATCAGCCTAACTCTACCTGCGAGGCCTAAGGCAAATCATGGGTACTGACGGGGCGGGCGTTCAAGCCTCCCACTCATTGGTCAATTGACAAGGGGGTGGGGTTTCTTAGGGGCTGGGCCAAATTTCTCTTGTCGGGGCTGGGGGGGCAGCCCAGTGGGCCCTGACATTCCTGGACCTCCCATTCTAAAAGTTTCTGGTCACTTCCTTTGACTTTGCTCCTAACTACCACAAAGCAGACACTGAATCAACAATGACCAAAACTTGGATTAAATAGCAAACGTCTACTGAAAGATCCCGGAGTTTCTCTTAAAAGGAAAACGTAGACTTTAAAAATCCTTAATGACTTATTAAACATAAACATTTCCAGTCAAAAATGATTCAACTTAGAAATGCGGAGAAAAGGCTTGTACTGTTCAGCCCCCATTAGCCAAGGTGCATTTCACAAACTGAAGGGGGAGGGGGGGGGGACTCTCCACTTTGATCCAAAATCACCATATTGCACCTTGAAATCCTGATCCTAGAACAGCTATTCCTGCCAGCACACAAGACACACTAACAATGCAAGTATGCAGATTCATTATTGGGATCCTTCGTCCTGGGAAACAAACAAAACGCCAGCAGACATCAGCCAGTGTGTGTGTGAGTGTGTGTGTGTGACCCACGCCCCCCCCCCTCGATATGGTCATCTCTTCTGCCTAGTCTTCAGTGATACATTTTTCATTGAAAAGCTCTACCCAGACCACCCCCCCCCTTCATAAAAACTGCATCATGGGGCCAATCATCAATCTCCCAGCCACAGAGGAAATTCAAGTGCGGACGAGTCTAATAGCAAAAAAGTGCCCACGGGACATGGGGGTAGACATGCTCCCATGCCCCCCCCCCCCCCCCCAAAAAAAAAACAAACCCCCAAAAAAAAAAAACCCCACCCCCCCCCCCCCCACCCCCCCCCCCCCCCAACCCCACCCCCCTCTTCCCCCCCCCCCCGCCCCCCCTTG
>JAABNY020000025.1:4113748-4124219 GCA_015164015.2 Brevimyrus niger
AAAAAAAAAAAGCCAGCCGGGGAAACCGAAGAAAAGGAAAAAGGTAGGCGGAAAGGCCTGAAAACAAGGTAGGTGAAGCCCAATGAGCACCGCCCCCCCCCCCCCCCCCCTCCCCTCCCGTTTCCTAGCTGACGGTTTTACCCAGAGCAACTTTTAACCATTTATATAGCGGAATACTTTACTGGAGAGATCAAGGATGAGCACCCAGCTCATGGATGCTATGCTAGTATATAGGCCCTTTACCTAATCACTAAGCAGTCTTTGTTTTGTACATTAGGGCTGTTTTGAATCACAATTAGCCACATATACAAGTATGTTACAATAGTATCCGAAAAGAATTTACAGGCTATAAAATCTAACTAAAACTTATTCATTCAAAACCGAAGTCTCAAAATGAAAGACAAGAATAATTCATGCCTATATCACTGTTGCACAAATCAAAAAGCAGCTTAGACTGTTTCACTTTGTACACCAACATTTTTCCCCTCGGTTTATGCCACGGCTCACAAACCAAAAGTGAATGTTTAGGAACCAAACAATCGATCTAAATCAAAAGCGTATTTGGCTCCAACAGCAGACACCTGGCAACCAATGAAAGTGCATTTAATGACTGGAAAGATCCACATTTTAAAGTATTAGCCTTCAATAAAACAATAAAAACTGAATTCATAATAGTTTTTTAACCAAGACCCTTGCGTTCTTTAAATTATTCAAACAATTGTCCAAAAGTTAAATGTAATATTTCATCACTGAAATCCAATTTCCAAAAGCTGTAACCAATCAGAAGTTGTCTTCCCCCTCCATCAACTTCCCATGAGATGCTGACCAAACACTTTGATTGTAGCTGTGAATTCTGGGATTGTGCAATGCAACACTGAAGCTCCGCGTTGTTCACATACAGTACAGCATGCTATAGGGCTCAATAAAAGAGTCTTTGCTCTTACAATTCACAGTTTGAAATGACTGCATGCGGTAACACATGCGTTAATGCAAGAAATAATGCATTACACCTTTAAAATGAATGCACTGATGCAATTATGGCACAAATGGGAGATAATCTTGATGGTGATTATGGGAGCAGTGGGAGGCCACTGAGCCGTACTGCATATGGACCTATGCAGCCGTAGGCCAGTCACAGTGCCCATGCTGACCCCAGTCTACCATCAGTAGCATCTACACTGGGCATGCGGGCATCAGGACTGGACCTTGGAACAATGGAAGAAGGTCTCCTGGTTCTATGAATCCTGTTTTTTATTGCATCATGTGGACAGCCAGATAAGTGTCAAGCGTCTGTGGGATGATTAGACCAAGAAGTCCGATCCACGACTACACAGCCTCAAACACAGTAAAGCTCCTTGTACTGTGTGCTGTAGCATGTTACTCCCGTGATAATCTTCAAAATTATCAGCCCTCCGTTCCACAGTATGCCTTCTGTTCATCTGTACCAGACGGCATTCACATCCCACACCGACGAGTCCTATCCGCCCAACACCGCCGAACCACAGTTTGTGGTTTTTCCCGCCTTGCACCACTCTCAGTGGTCGTTCACCATAGCTCACCATGAGCACCTCACCAACCATGTCGTTTCAGAGATGCACTAACACAGTATTCTGTGTCAAACAAGCCACAAACAAACCAAAGACACTAACAAGTCTGGTAAAAATCTGATATTGCATGATGGAATACTATTTATGGTCATGATATGATATATGATATGATATGATATGATATATGGCTCTAAATCAAACACATGCAGTTACATTTATAACTATTAATACATTTAACAAAATAAACATTTTTAAAGATTTATAAAACATAATTACTGTTGAGTATGTGAGCCGCCATGTTGAAATTACGCCACTGGGGCAACTCAAGCAACAAAATACGACATTAGCGTCATAAAAGAGGTATGTTTCCGACCGGAAGTGACGTGTTTCGTGACGTTTTCATCCGAGTGCCGACTTGGAGAGAAATAATCGAAAGCATCATAAGGTACCCCTGACACACTGTGATGACGACAATCTGTACATGATAGTCTAATACATAGATATTTTCGCTTACGTGTTATTTTTACAGGCTACAATACTGTTTTGATTGACCTGCTACCCGTCCGTGTGTAATGAATTACCCGCCCGCATACCCGCCAGTAAAATTCCAAAACATTAAAATCCGCCCGTTTTAGCAACTATCTGCGGGTCCCGACCCGGTGCAGGACTCTGAGCAGGACTGAAGTCCCATAAAGCAAGGAAGAAGCCCTTCATTAATGAGAAACAGAGAACATGCCTCTGGTAGGGTCTCCCAAGGCATATTAGTGTTCAGGGGCGTAGCGCCAAATATTGGGTCTCTCCCTTCCCCCCCTACAGCCCCTCAAGCCAGCTTACATTACTGCAACGTATTTTCTGTATGGCTCTTAGGGTTCACCTGATTTCAGAAAGAAACTGAAAGTTTTCCTGCCTTTAAAGCTTCATCTCTCTTGCCCTCTGCTCTCCTCACGCTTCTGAGATCCAGGTTTTGGTTTTGGTTTCATTTCATATTCAGAATAGGTGAAAGGCAATGACTACATAGTGCATATGTTGCTTACATGATAGATTTGCGCATTAGAGGATCAAACCTCTTCTGCTTTAGAGGTGGGGGAGGAGGACAAGGAGAGAAGAGGGGTGTGGGGGCAGGAAGCAGGTAGACAAGCAGATCTTATTACAGGAATGATAACTTACATGATAACAGAAAGAATTAAACTTAGAAACCTGAATCTATAATTTCCAAGGCTTTTGCAGCCCCCCCCCCTCCCTCCCTCCCTATATAGATATAGTTCACAGACACAGACCGGCAAATTCAGAAATGAGTGAAACAAAAATTTGTGTTATGGTCTCAATGATTTCCGTGGCTGTACACACACACACACAAATATATACACACAAATACACACATAGACAAAATGATAATCACACTTTATTGATCCCTTGTGGCGAAATCGCATGCCCCATCTTGCTCTCCACGGCACACAGGCGCATATTTTGGTGAGAGCGAGTTTGTCAGCGACTCTCCTGGACCTGAGGCTAAAGGACCCGCAGATATGATTATTGTGTCCAAGCTGGGCTTAAACTAGGCACCTTCCAATCACGGGCAGCGGGGTTCAACCCACACACTGCCCCCCTTAACAAAAAATAATTTTAAATAATAAAAGAACATCAGGGGGGGCACGGGGTCGCAACCTCCCATTACCAGACGTTATGCAGTCGGGATTTCCACATCTGGGAAATTCGCAGGGGTCAGAATAGCTGCAGTGCAAAGGCTGAGCCCCTTTTATGATCTCGGTATCACTCTCGGCAGGTGACCAATCACAGCCACAAACGTCTGGCCCTGTAATCACTTGTAACAGCTTATCTGTATGACCCAACTGACACAATCCCATTAGGTTTTTGTCATTTTTAACCACTTCACTGTATTTTACTTTCTAGTAAAAGTAAGGCCGACCAAGCATGGCGTTAAAAACAAAAAAGACAGACATGGGCATCAGCTGCGGCCTGCAGGACCACTGTGTGTACTTGAGAAATGTAAATGATAATAATAAAGAGCCATCCCATAATGCACAGGCAGGAACCATCCTCCATTCTGTCCTTTGATTTGACTTTTGCCTTCTAAAAGACATACTTGTGATGAAGGGCAGGGCAATATGACCTCAAATCAATATAATGATTAATTGAACATTTTACTTCAATTAAGATTAAGGAACTATTTTTTTTTTTTTTTTGCATTGACAAGGTTTTAAGGTTCAAGCTGGGACCTTTTTCTAATGAAAGACTGTATATCCAAGGATTTCACTACATACTGTACTGTGTATGTGACAAATAAAATTTGAATTTCATATGGTCATGGTTTTTAAATAATTGAAGGAAACACACAGATGAACCACTTATGGTTACTTATCAAATATTTCGAACAACTGAAATCAAAACAGAAATCGAAACAGAAAACGGAAGAGTGACTGTTACATTTCTGGTAGCTATAATTACCACAAAAGTAGCAAAAAGATAATGACAATATTTACTTATAATACACAAAGAAAACAGCTGCCTTGCATTTTCTGGAACAAAAGCTAGTACCAGAGAATGGGCCACAGGAACGCAACACTGAGAGATAGCTGAATCTATATGAAGGCGTGCACAGGGTCCACTGCCACGAAAGATGTCGCTTACAACAGCATTATAATTATATTTTTAATTGTATAACTTGCTCTGTTACCTTCTAGCAAAGGATTTTTTTTAAAGAAAATTCTGGAACTAACCCATGACTGGGCACAAAATATGACTGCACGACATCACACTGAAATTACGTTCACACTACCATGCCGAAGTGACTCAAATCGGATTTTTTGCCTTAATGTGACACAGATCTGATCTTTTCAGGGCTGTGTGAACACGCAAATCTGATCTTTCCAAATCAGATTTGTGCCACTTTCATGTGTGGTACTAAATCGGATACGTATACGATTGGCAGTCATGCGACCTGAATGTGAACGCTCAGATGGGAATTAATTTGGCTTTTTGCTTATATGCATGCGCTGACATCAGCCTGCACCGGCAGCACAGGAATGTAAAAATGGAGGAGATAACAGTCAGTGGAAGGATGAACAAGGTGGGGATTGAAGTGATATTTGGGGAAATGAATCTGTTCAAGCTAAACTGGAAGGAACCTATCATAATAGAGTAGTATTTGAAATAATTGTCAAAGAAATTAAAGAAAAATAAAGAGTTTATATGGTCATGTTCAGACTACAATACAATTATTACTTGAATGCCTTCTTCACAGACTGGATGATTAACCAAATGAGGCAGCACAACATTAAAGTAACCAACAATAAATAAACCACTATTAGAGCATTTATGTCATTAATTTAAACTGAAAACCAGTTCTCACTGTTTTACGTGCAATTTGGGAGAAATAGCAGATTACGTATCGGAACTGCCTGGGATACAAACGTCATACATGTAACGAAACTCTTCAGTCAATACCAGCAAAAGTGTGTCGTCACGGAGGTGGTTCCAGTTTGTGCAGCTGTGTGAGAGGTCGCAATGCATCTAACCGCGATGCATTGCATCAGGATCAGAATGCGTTGCTTTAAGCCAGCGCTGTAAGCAAGTCAAACGCACCCAATGACCGAACAGGGGAAACAAATTAAAACGCAGACTTAATACAGAGGACTAATGAAAACAACCAAAAACTGCAGATCACATGGGGATCCCACACAAGATTAACGAGGGGGCGTGGCCTACGGAAGAAGCGGACGATCGAGGCAGGACAGGGGTAATTTTGGGATAAGATCTTTATCGTTTTGGAAGCCATTAAGAAATTGCTCTTCTTGTTTTATCCTGTTCATTTTGTTTTTAAATCCTGAAAAACAATTAAGTGTAATTTTGGGGGGCCGGGAACCAATTAATTGGGTTTCCATCATTTCTTATGGGAAAAATTCGATCAGAACTCGAACTTTTTAGGATTCGATCCAGAGTGCGGAGCAGATTAAGTTTGAGAACCGAGGTACCACTGTATAGCCAAATAGAACTTATTTACAAGCAAAGTTTGTCAATGAAGTTGATGGTATTGCCGTATTGTTGTGGTAACAAAGTAGGACTGCATCTCCATATAACCTCATTTCTAAATTTTAAACGGTTCATCTGCATTGTATTACATCACCTGGATCAAAACAAGTATTACTACCTTTTCCCCAGAGAGTCTCAAGCATCCCAAAATTCTGCATTTTCTTTAAAGGGTGCTTTTCCACAGCACCAGGTGTCTAAGTTTTGGTACTTCAAAAAAGTCCCAAAAGTATGGTACTTCAAGGTGTTGATATTCCATTAGTGTAAATACTGGTACCGGCACTGAATGCCACTACAGCAGAAGACTGGGTATTTTGTACTGAATCTGAAAAATGGGTGTAGCATATTATAGGGACAACGTGCAATATTAATACCAACAATGCATGTTGTGCACATACAGTTCTTATATCGCTAGTCAGTTAGATTTAGATTAGGCGTTTTCTTACCATCAGTTCGTTAAGGTCCTTATAGCACAGGGACTTGATGTTTCCCTAAAACATTTTTACCGTCATAGGAAAAAAAAAAACGTAACTTACCAACTTTTGCAATTTTATCGATTATTCAGTTTAGCTGGTATAAGTTTAAAAATCTATTTAAAGTTCATCACCACTGCTTTTACCCGAGCACTGCATGCGTTCATCATAATCATTTTCATCCTTGTCATTTAAATCCCTCCTAGTTATGTTTGTAAGAAATTGATGTTGAACTCCTTTTTTCTTTTATAAATCCCACAATATTTATTACAGCACAATGACA
Organism: Brevimyrus niger; assembly: GCA_015164015.2. Taxonomy (NCBI): domain Eukaryota; kingdom Metazoa; phylum Chordata; class Actinopteri; order Osteoglossiformes; family Mormyridae; genus Brevimyrus; species Brevimyrus niger. Next base: position 4,120,099 of record JAABNY020000025.1, read on the forward strand.
CTGCAATACTTAAGTCTTTGCAATACCATGCTGTCATAGTAAATTATACAAAATACTTTATTTTTTGTATGCTTTCCGGATCTCTGCTTCTTCCAACCAGATCACAGTTAAAGCTTGGTCACGTTATTTGTCCCACAAAATCCTTTATCTTGTTTACCGTCGCTTTCCAAGTTCACAACTGCTTTCACGATGGCAGTTGTATCATGTATCAGAAGCAGGTTATTTGCATAAGAAATTGACAAAGAAAGCATTTCAAGTCTCACCCCAAAACAATAAAGTACCAATAAATTACCCCACTGGCAATTATGTTTCTGGAAATTTGGTTTGGGTGTTGTGGTTACCCTAACTGAATAGCTAATTGAGCATTTTGTTTCTATTAGAAACTGATATGCCGTCCTGGATCAAATCACATGTTTGGCACAGTCATGCTTTGTTGTGTTTACTTATGCAGTTTGAGTGCAACAAACATTTGAAATTGAGAAATAAAATTGTTAAAGAATCATGATCTCAATTCTAAGAAGAAAAAAAAAATCATTCACATATTTTTTTTCAAAATTCTTGCAGCCCTAACACAAAGCAGTGCTACAAATCACTTGCTATTGCTCAATTTTGTCTCAGTGTAATATAAAATATTTCAATACAGGCAAAGACGCATGTCTTTTCGGGACCAGTTCTTGTTTGCTCGTCTCCCGTTCGCTCATTTTTGCTTAACTTTTCTATCTGCGGGCCCCGAGCTCATGCAAAAACGGCAAACTGTAGACTGATCTTCTTTAATCACATAATAAATAATGCTGAAAAGGATCCATAAATAAAATTACTAACCTTTCTAAATTTTGTGTCCTATTAGCAAAAATGTTTTAGCGGAACTTATTAAAGATTTGAAGTGATAGTCAGCTGGGTTCACGGTCCTTTCGATGAGGCAAATCCAATGCATGAAATGCCAGGGCAATTTGAAGAACGCACTTTGTGCAAGCTTAGTATTGATGGTGGCAGTGTCATAGTGGCTAGAGCTGTTGTTACACACCGCCATTGAACGCGGAGGTTGCATCTTCACCCTGTGTGGGCGTGGCTTTTTGGCAGATTCTATAGTTTCCTTCCATTGTCCAGAATCATGCAACTTAAATGAACTCGAGTGCCTACACTGACCGTATGTGTGGCTTAGTGTTAACCCCGCAATATTTCTTTCCTAGCACCAATAGCCATAACAACTACATTATATTATATTAAATATAAAAACAACTACTTGATGAATCATCAGATTGAAATCGGTAAATTACTCGATTAGTAATATAATTGAGAGTTACAGCAGAAATACAAAGCAACTACTAATGTAATAGATATTCCCCCTTGTTGTTGGAGTACGAGTCATCACAATGCAATGCCTCGTTAGACACACCTGTAACTCACGCAACGAGAGATTTGCGAAGAGCTGGAGATGAGAGACGGTGCCTGAGAAACAGCTTGGGGGTGCTCTAAATATGAAATTATTGGTCAGCAGTTATTGGTCACATTTATAAATAATAAAGGCACAGGGTTTCCATTACAAATTTTATCATTAGATATAATAAATCAGACTTTACCGATGCAAAGATTAGTTCCTCCCAAACTGTATTTAGTGCACACTTTTCTAAAATCAGGGCAAGCGCATTGTGAACTTTTATGCTGGTGCACCGATGTGATTTGGTGAATCTCACCATCCCGATAGACACAACCAACACAGTACTATATAATTATGAATAGAGAAGATAATAGATTATAATAGATTCTTTATTTCTGTCTCTTTTTCTTTGTTTTTTTCTTCTCTCTCTCTCCCTCCCTCTCACACACACACACACGCACTAGGTATCTATTTCTTTATACAGACCATTCACTCACGTTTTAACAATTGCCAAACTTGCAAAACTATACATCACTACATTTGCGAGGATTCGGCATGTGGCAAACTCAAATTTTGCTTTTTGGATTTTCTTCCATGAAAAATATTATATCTGTGGTTGGTTGAATCCATGGATATGAAACCTGCAAACACACTGGTTTGCTTGTATATTGTGGCTGCAACGATATAGGCGGCAAAAGCGAACCGATAAATGGCACAAAAAATAATCTGGTTTCCCATATGCCGATTTTAAAAACATTGGCCTATTGTATACATTTTATACCAATTCTGTGAACAAAACGAAATAGAAATGGTTTTATAGGCTGTTTCACAGTATTTGGGTTGTTTAAAAATTGAATCTTCATAAATTCTCCCACCCCTGCATTAAATATCTTAGTTAAAAACAGCCACAAGAGCCATGCAAACCATTTCTAGATACATCAAGGCAAACAGTCACTTAAGATAGGCCACTTGACAGATTCTGTTCAGTGTTTTTAGATGAGCCAATATTATGACAAAAAAACTGTAGCTTAAAGATTGCACCGTTTAACTACTTCTTACACTTACATAGCAAGTATCTTTGTGAAAGAATACAAAGTCTGGGTTCCTCAATAGTGCTATTAGCAGAGACACCGATTATGTCAGTGGTCTTCTGGAATCAGACCAATTAGATTTTCAGGCTGTTCTGTAAATTGAAAAAACGTCACATGCAAATGGCTCAACCTCCATACCAGCTAGACAGTCGTCACAGAAGCTAAAAACATGGCCAGCCAGGTCTGCAATTAACATGCATGAGTTACAGTTTTGTTTGGTATACAGATTCATAAACAGCTGCATACCACATATACTCAACGTACACACAACACATCGCTCATTAGCGAAGGGCAACCAGAGAAAATGTGAACTCCAGCTTTCGGAGACTTACTCAATTCCCAGCCCCCCCATTTCAGATAAGTACAATCTGTCACCTAGACTTGGCAGCTAACTACCACCCGCACTGCTGCCAGAAAGGCCAAAAGCGGGCAGCATGTGGTCCCCTACTTCACATCCTGCTAAGCTCGTGTGCGTGTGTGGGGGAGGGGTGGGGGGCCTGCAAGTGTTGGCTTGGAAGAATGATTCGCCACTCACAACTGGCAACCAGCATCACACACCCACACACACACACACACACACACACACACACGAGACCCCCGGGCCACCCCCGCCGCGCGGAGGCCGCGCCAGGCAGCGCCAGCCAAGCTTGGGGCAGGCGGGCGTCCCCGACCCCTCAGACCCGCCACCACCTTTGCTGATCGAAGCCAATTCGTTGCGCCGCTGGAGGCACCCAGGCAGCGCCGGCAGACGCCGAGACCCCGATTCACGCCACAGCCCCGGCCGGCGCCTCCCCATCTGCTCTCCTTTGTAGTGGCTCGGCGTAGATCTCCACGTTACAGACAGTCATCCTAAGAGACGGCGTCTCACTCGGTCCTCTCTACCAAGCACGCCGGAGAACAGCCCAGAACGCCCGTGCCGCCCGAAGACCATGCTGCAGCTCCAGGCTGGAGGGGCTACACACAGCAAGCGGCGTCATCTAATGCAGCTCTTCCACAAGCTTCTTCCTGCAACTGCACACATTCCATAAGGCAGCGTATGTGTGCCGGGAGATGGCAGGTTGAACAACACTGGTCTAATTGACGTCAAAAGGTTTAACTGCCCCCGGAACCGCGAGCCTAAGTGATGTCACAAGCAGCGCCGATGCACTATGCATCTGTGGCGAAATGTCATCAGATCATTGGTCCTTCACCTCGGTCTGGAAAGACTCACATAAGGGTGATCCACAGACGCGAAGCTTCATTTAGGGCTAACATTTCAGTAATGTCCCAGATCCATTTTATGGTCCAAAAAGAAGTGAAGCAGCGACGCCACATTGCTGAAGACACCATCTCCCGGGACAACGGCTGACTGTGTGGCACGTGGTGCTGAAATGTGACGTCACATGGTGGCCCAAGCCAGCACACCATAAACATTTAATAGTCTTTCTATAATGTTCAGAGTAATCAAATCTCAATAATCAAAAAAATACACTAACAATCATGCTGCTGCAAAGTCGAAGGAGACGCTTTCAATTAACAAAGGTCACTTCATACATGAAAGCTGACAAAGCACAATGGTCATAGAAGAGCTCATTTGCTTGAATTGTTAACAAGGCATTGTTGTGGGGTGGGGTGGGGCGGGGCGGGGGGGGGGGTTATTTCAGTCTTAAAAC
>JAABNY020000025.1:4124319-4138231 GCA_015164015.2 Brevimyrus niger
TAAACCGTTCAGAAACTGAATACCAAACACTAATACTGAAACAATAACAAAATAACATGCATAACAATATTAAGTTTTATTAGCAACAAATAGGCTAGTAGTTTATAAAAAATAAAAAAAGTGCAAATACAGCAGTCAAACAAGGCTCCTTTCATTGAATATGTAGCAACTTTCATTTGTATGAATGAGCCATTGTCACCCGGCCACGTCCCTACCCCCCTTTTATGGCGCTGATGGAGACGTATCTGGATCGCGCGTTAATCAAATTATCATGCGAATGCGATCTGAAAACGCGCTACTGCGGCTATTTAGAACGTGAATAGCGATCTTCGGGTGAGAGCGGTACTGTACGCCCCCAATGCAGGTAAAACAAAGTAAGATGACATGGTTTACTTTTTCGCCGCTTTAACCTAATTTAAAAAGCTTTAATACTTCCGACAATGGACGTTTTTAAAAGAAGACTCGGATTACGGATTTAGCCAGCGTTTTATTCATGATTCTACATTAAGATTTCAGCAAGATATAAACTGAAACAGACGCAAAAAATACTCTATGTCGTCGACGACATACTAGGCTCCAGAGGGTTAAATAAATTGTATTTAATATTTATCCCTTGTCTCCTATAGAAGTGCATTATTTGTATGACGGTATAACGGTATTGAAACTGACACCATTGCTATTTTTAGATCCCGCGGTATACCATATTACCGCCCAAGCCTTGTCTGCATACCTCCTGCTATGAAGAGGTCCCACTTACACACAAACACAGCCCTACTTTTCATAATGATTCTTCTTCTCCGAAGATGGGAAGCAGGAAATTCACTATGCAAGCCAATCAGGATTCTTTTAGCAGAATTCATAGTTACAGTCAGATTATCAATGTTGTCCTATCTTTTTAACACTGGAAAGGAAGAATGCAGCATCCCACCCGCTTCAAAAGATCAAAATACTCAGACAGCAACTTCAGAGCCATGGACACCTGCTCCAGAACTCCCAGACATTTTTGGCATAACAGCAGCAACAGGATAGAGTTCAGATTAAATTACACTTTACTATATATAAACTTTTTTTCTGAATTAGAAGTACTGACATGTACACTGTGCGCAGGATCATTAGGCTAGTTTTGCTTGTACCTTCTGACCAATAGTTTCAGTCAAGATTAATCTCCAGTTAACAAAGGGCTGTTTAAAAATAGAACATGGTCAGTCTGAGCAGAATTATTAAACAAAGTATTACTGTTAAAATCGGCCAACATAGTACCTTACAAAGAGCAGAAAAATACAAAGTAGTAAAGTTCCAGTCAGATCGATGTAAAGTAATCAAAATTCCCAAACTGGAAAACATGATCATTGTACATTTGAGGGTTTTGTGGCCAACAGCCAAAAAAGATGGAAGAAGCATGTAGAGTGAAGAAGATACAAATTAATTGCCTAAGATATGTGTCCAATTAACGGGGAGACTTCCAGAAACTCTGTAGAATCAAAAAAACACCATTTTCACGTCTAAATGGAATCTCTGGAAGTACGAGGTGCAGTGTGCAGGTCCTAAGGTCACGAAGGCTGAAACATGACCTTCACTCAATAAGACACACAAGTTAAAGCATAAGAATGGACATCTCCCTCAAGTGCCAACCAGGTGGTGAAGGAGTGCTGCTGTGGGCTGCAATTTTCAGTGATGACCTTCTTAGAACTTTCCAACTGCCAGTTTCTAGAAGATACCTTATTCAAACACTGGTACAAGAAGAAGTTAGCAACTTTCAAAAAGGTTATGATATTCATGCAGGATTATGCCCCTTCCATGCATCAATGTATTCCGTAGATTGTCTTGGAAAGGTTACAACAACATGTGAAAGATCACTGAATTATGACCTGGCTCCCTCATCACATGACGTAACTTCCATTGGGAACTACTTGGCCTTGCTAAAATATGAAATTTACCAAGGTGGCAAGCAGTACATATCCCTGACAGATGTCTAGGTGGCGATCCTAGCTGCATCAGCTAATATGTCATGACCAAATCAAAAACTTGAATGATTCCATGGGCGACAGGCTCATGATGATCATTGTGTTGATTCTGTTGATGGTGAAGAGAAAAAAAAACTTCCACTTATATATACTTGCTTGGAGCAAAAGAAAACTTCAGAATTCACTTTTATTCAGTCACTTATTATTTAATCAGTCTTTTCAGGAATAGTACTTATCTAATAGTCCTGCACAGAATATATAAACCTTGTTGATATTTGGAAGCTCTGTGTTCGGAAGACCAAGGTCAGGAGCAGTGTTACTTGAGCCCCGTGTCTGCTTTGTCATACTACACCAACTGATTAATACCGTGTTGTGGTTCCGATGCTCCCTTGAGGAGATCTATAATAAGTTCCTAGTAAAATTAGAGTCCCAGTACCTCCCTGAGCTGATACTTCTCGCCTAATAGTACTAGATCTTGGGTGGGAGCAGCTAAGATCTGTCTCCTGTGTCCTGCTAAGATTACATATCCTAAGAAAAACCTTCTGCATGGTTCATCGGTGCTGTTTTTACACTGCATTTTATTCTAGTTTCCAGCTAAATTATTCTGAATGACTTTTTGACCAGCAAGGTTAGGAAAATATTTTTGGCTACATACTGAACAGCATGTTCTCTACCTCTTAGAACTCACCGTTCCTCATATTTACCTTGCACATTCAGTACTTAAATGCTATTTCAATTGACGCATGTTTGTTTATTTCCCTTGGAAAATCTATATTCTGTTTAATTAAACCTCAATGCTTCAGCATAATGACAGAGATATTTACCTCATTTCCTTACTAGACTGCAAATTTTAACATCCTTTCTGCTAGTGTCCTCTAATTAGCTGCTACAGGAAGCTGCTTTGCGGGGTGGAGTTTCAAACCTTTCTATTATGGGTCACAGGGCTCATTTCCAGATGTAATTTCACCTTCTGCAAGATAAAGGGAACTGATGGACTAGGCAAAGTTCCTATTTTCAATGATCAAAGATCATTCTTTTTTCACATTTTTTTGCAATTTCTAATCCATTTATTCAGGGTTGAACTTTGGAGTAAACCCAAGAGATGGATGTCAGCCAATCAAAGGGCACTTGCATTCAAACACAGTCCCATTCAATAAGTATTTTAGAGCAGCCAATCACTCTAACTGCATGTTTTTGGACTTCAGGAGGAAAACGGTGCTTCTGATCTTGAGGTCAAAGAAAATTCAGAATACTGAAGTTCAGCTGGAGCTATTTGGTTTTAGTGTAATAAATTTGTTGAAATGAAAGAAGTAATATAGTCTGCCCTGAAAGGAAGCCCACAGAGGCAGGAAGCATTCTCTGACAAGATGAAATTGCAGGATCTGTATGGCTGGTGTTAAACTTGGCAACCAGGATAAAGGACAAGGTCAAATCAGAGCCTGGTGGGAAATCTCTCATAGGCAGCAAGGAGGCAATAAGAAAGAGAGCCTTCACAGATCGTACTCAGGGACCCAAATGCAGGACAGTCTTGAGATTGAACTCCACACATAGCTGGTCATGAGGTATATTGCACCTTAGATTCCGCCGTATTTATTAGAAGTACGTTATATTCCAAGTGACACTCCCAAATGTGTAATGTGTTCTCCCGCTTGTTCTCCCGCTTGTTCTCCCCACTGACTGATGTCTGGTTTCACCATTATATCGCATGCGCCCCTTTTCCGTCTTTACCCGTCCAGTGATATTCTGCTGGGAGGGGAACACACGTTATATTTGTGATCATTTCCTTATCCAGTCACTGCTCTATCCTGTGTTGCACTTCTGTCTTTTTGCACATCATTGCTGTTGCTGTTCTCTCTTGATTTGACACTGTGTTGCCGCACTACTGTTATTTACATTCTCTTGTTTATAACTTATTTGACAGTTATAGTCACATTTTGTCTCTATTTACCTTTATTGTATATTCTATATCGTATTCATCTTATGGCAGCCAAAGAGGCACAGGAGACATGTAGACATGACGGGGGGAGAGAGGGACACTTGAAATCTATACACAGGAGAGGGATGAGGAGGGGCTATGATCACCAATTCAGGGGTTGGTAGTTCCTCCCCCAAACAGCTAGGGGTCAGTGTGGGGTTTGGAAGATGGAAATCCCTCAGTACAGGCATCCTCTGGTCTGTCTGCTCAAACAGGGAGTGAAAGCATAAGCAGCTTGCTCACCCAGGGTATTCTTATGACATTTTCTTCAGCAGAGGCTTTGAAATGTTCAGGGGAAGTCAATCCCAGCCCATGGGTGGAGAATTAGTGGCCGTGAGCAGCGGCATATCGTCAATCTTCCTCATATGTGGTTTCTTAACTGACCACAAAGCTGCATGTTGCTGTCCACTTGCCGGGTGCTGATTTATGGCTACGGCATGTTGTCAAGTTCTCGTCCTGTATCACCTATGAACAAGCTGGAAAGTACGGCCAGAAAATAAACCCAGTTCACGTTTTGCACTTTCATTTGATCTTTGTCTAACTGAAGTCTTTGCTGGCAGCCTAAAGCACATTTCAGGGAAACACCATGGATAGGATGTTACTCCCTCATACACACACACACACAAAGAGAAACTTAGAAACATGAAGTGGCCTCCAGAGAGTACCCTAATAATAACAATAATAATTATTATTATTACGTTGATGACGATGGTAATATTATTATTATTGTTTAGTTGTAGTTGCTGTAACTTGTAAAAAAAAAAAAAAACTTTATACCTTATAAAGGGAATTGGTAAGGGCTTTGGGTTTTAAACCTGGTCATACCCTTGCTTACGTATTGTTTCTCGTGGGGTCTGGGTACTGGACACACTGAGAGAAATTAACGATTTGCGTGTGGCTAAATTTGTGCATGCGTTAGTTATGATTTGTTTTAGTTTAGCTTAGTTTATTTTGTTTTGGTGTCCCGGTCCGACCCAGGAAGACCGCAATTTATATCCCGATTCAACAATAAAAACTATGTAAGTTTCACAGAGCCCAAACACACGCTGAAACATCCCCTCGCTGCGGCTGCGCAGGACAAAGTCCCGTCCCGTCCGATGGACTTCCTGCGATAGGCGCTTCTGCAGTAACAACTGACGCGGAGCCAGTTTGTCTCCGTCAGTCCCAGTAACGACCCTTGCGGGGCCGACGACACAGCCGATCCGGAGTCAGTCTCTGGATGCACGCTGCATCCGCATCAAAGCTAACCGCCCGGTTAATAATCGAGTGAGCGGGCCCGGTGAAAGGAGGCCGGCTTGTGCTGAATCCTGCCGTGTGCGCGAGCCCGGTTGGGAACCAGAGCGGAGACCCGGCGCTGATCGCGCGACGCGGCGACTGGGTGACACGGAAAGTGCTGGAAGGAATCCATCATAGTGGCCGGACGGCGACGCAGAGCGGCAGCCGGCTAAGATAAGACGTGAGGACCGCGTGTTATTCCTCACTTTCTGTGCGTGTGAAATAGCCCTGGCGTACTAGGTTTACTAGTGACTGCGTGATCATCTGCTGCTTTTTAACGAAGTTGGTCGTTCATTCTAATTGTTATGGATGAGTGGTTATACAGTCACAAGGACAGATAACGGAATTGAATATCTGCTATGGACTTCTTCTTCTTGTTGCAACTACTTTAGCTGTATATGTAGCAGTTTAAATTATGGATAAAGAAAAGTTGAATTACTAAAGAATATAGTTTTGAGGTGAGATGCATTAATATTCGACACCAAACAGGGTTTTATTTGTAGGAATACGGTTTTAATTGGCGCTTGATTGACACGCTTAATTCAGGTGAGATGGCTTCTTCTTATTTTTCTTTAGGGGTGTACTGGAAAGATGAATTACTGTAACCTTTGAGGAAGCTGGGATTGTATATCCTGCGTATGGCTAAAGAGACATCTCATCTTTCAGAGATGCACTCCCTCCCCCCTGGACTCATACACTCACCTAAGTTACCTTCTGTTCCGCCAGGACTTTGCGTTGTTACTGTATATAGTTCTCCGGAAAGTCTGTTATTTAGGTGTCATGTGCTGTACATCGGTGGCTCTTGTGTAATTTGGTGGAAATTATAATTTCTTAATCCGGTCAAGTTCGCAGGTGGCCATCAAACTGAAGCGTTGCTCCTCTTATGTTTGACATATGAGTTATTTAAAGCTCATTAACCCCCATTGTATGAGTAATCGCTGTATTTACAGTTATGAAACATACTAATTCTTATTCCTTCTAAAACTAAACATATTCCCCCATGTAAGGTCGCAACTTGGACAAAATAATGTGAGGTCATATGTTTTTGAAACTTAAAAAAAAAAAATCTTTGGGGTTCCTGAAAGTAATCATTCGTAATTAAAAACATGAGAAGGCCAATAATATAGGAAATGGCTGGGGGAAAAATAGAAATGTAATGCATTGATAACGTATACATTTTAACGATATGTTGACTGCTATCAAACAGTCATGGTAGAGCTATATACAAAAATAGATGAAATTATTGGTGTTGTTGATGGGGAAAAGATACCTAGGAATGTGCAGAGTATTCAGTGGGCCAAGTGTTTTACAAAAATGCCTGTAAGAAGTTGAAGATGATTAAGCTGCGATAAAGAAGCCTCTCGTGGGCTTTGTAAAGTATTACCTTCCTGTGGTGAGGAGCTGACGTTAATCTTTCAGAGGTGACGTTAGATGAGGCCTAAGAGGACAGAGAAGGACCCGAAGAAATATCTTTTGATACAAAAACATTGTGCTGCTTATTATTCTCAGTTAGTGTGTGAAACAAACAATAACTACAACATAAGAACATCTTTTAAACATAATATGTTTCTCGTTTTGAGAGACACCTCCTTTTGAGATAGACACCTCCTTTTGAGATAGACACCTCCTTTTGTCTCAAATCATCACTTGTCCCTGAAGAATCTGTATCTGCTGAAAACACGTATATCAGTAATTTTCTTTGCTTATTATGATTAAATAGATCAATCACAACAAGTGTCACCAAACAAACCACCACTTAACAGCTCTGCAAACAATAATTCAGTGTTTTTGAATGTTTTTTTTAGCAGGACTGACGTTATTTACTGTCTTCTTCATGTGTCGGTAGTAGGGAATTTGAAATGTGTATCTGCAAAACTAAACAACATGTGTTTTTGACTTTTCTTAGATGCTCAGTTTCTCATGTTTCAGCTCCTAATTTTAAGCATTTTTGATAATTGATGAGTAATTTAATTTTCCATGTATAAGTACTGTTCTGTTCTGTTTGATATTTGAAGTGGTGCAGTGTTGCTTCTTAAACTAATCCAACGTTATAACAAGGCAAGTAATGAGAATTTAATTTCCCTTGAGTTTTCACCTTGGGACCAACATAGGGTTCAGCTTGTGTAATGAGGAATTACTGGAATGATCGCTTTACCAGGTTTAAAGTGAAGCACAGGATTTTCAATTCCTCTGAGTAAGTGGCTGGCTAATTTTAAAGTATAAAGTTAAAATTGGCAACTTGGATGACATCACTGTTTGTTGTACCTGAGTGTGCCTTAAAAATAGCTAATTTCCTCATTACATGCATACTCTGGTGGTGATACTCTGTAGTGAATCATATGAGTAGTTAGCCCTATAAAGTCTTGGTATCGTGTATGTCTCCATAGATACATCGTCCGTTGTCAGGGTCTGGGTGTGTGATTTGAACAAAGAATGTTGTTTTATTTTATTTGTTGGTGATGGGTGTATATATATATTTTTTTAATTCCATTGTCTTTAGCAAGTGGTTAATGGCGAAATCTATATGGCTAACTTTCTTAGCTCGGAATATTGGTAATGTGTTATTATGTTACTGTGTTTGTGTACATCCACGCTCTTCCCCTCCGTTGCCAGGCCGCTGTTCAAGCAGCTATAAGCGGAGGGGCACAATGAACGGGCAGCTGATCATCAAGGCGCAGCTGGGTGACGACATCCGCCGCATCCCCATCCACAACGAGGACATCACCTACGAGGAGCTCCTGCTCATGATGCAGCGGGTGTTCCGTGGGGGGCTGCAGAGCTCCGATGAAGTCACAATCAAGTACAAAGATGAAGGTATGTCTGATACCCGGTGAAGGAGGAGAGCTTGGGCTGTATACCGCCGTCCTGTACTACGAAGCGGGGTTACTGGCTTATCGGGGTAACTTTAAGGTAGTCTGGGAAAAATGTAAGTGAACGAATATGAAGTCCATTTAAAATGTGGTCCCTATGTATGAATTTAATACCAGAAAACTGAGGCTTTCCGATTTCCTTTGGCAGCTTTAGGAAGTTGGGTTCCCTTTTTGAGTCTGGGTCCTCCCCAGGTTTCTTCCTACTAGGGAGTTTTTCCTTGCCACTGTTGCCTCTGGCTTGCTGTATGAGGATTTTGGGCAAGGATAATGTAAAGCACGTTGAGACATTTTAATACTCTGAAAATGTTATATAAAATTGAATTGAAATGAATCAAATCAAATCTGATGTGATTCCTGGACCAGAATAATTTCCTATATTGTCCTCTTGTGTTCCGGGACTCCTGTGTCTAGACAGAGTTAAATCTTCATGACATCCTCAGATGTTAATTGTAGTACAGGGCTCATTTTATCATAATCATTTCCCAGTAACGTGACTTAGTTTGTTTACTTATGGTCTCCACACCCACAGACGATGACCTCATCACCATTTTTGACAGCTCCGATCTCTCCTTCGCTATCCAGTGCAGCCGGATACTCAAGCTCACAGTCTTTGGTAAGACAGCTGTGTGTGGATGTGCGTGTGTTTCACGAGGTCCATGACAGTGTGTGGATGTGCATGTGTTTCACAAGGTCCATGACAGTGTGTGGATGTGCGTGTGTTTCACGAGGTCCATGATAGTGTGTGGATGTGCATGATAGTGTGTGGGTGTGCATGATAGTGTGTAGGTGTGCATGATAGTGTGTGGATGTGCGTGTGTTTCACAAGGTCCATGACAGTGTGTGGATGTGCATGATAGTGTGTGGATGTGCGTGTGTTTCACAAGGTGCATGATAGTGTGTGGGTGTGCATGATAGTGTGTGCCAGATGTGCATGATAGTGTGTGCCAGATGTGTACTTGTGTATTTTTTCTTCTAATTAGCTGGCACTGTTGTCCAGTGTTATTTTTTGGGCACTATGGGTTACATGTGAACAATGTTTTGTCTAGAAATGCTCCTGTTCTGTTTAACTTGTGTTTTTAAACAAGTTATATAACTTATTAAAAAAATAATTCAAAGGGTCTTTCAGTTATTTGCTGTTAGAAAAAGAATATTTTTAAAAATCAGAAGCAGTCTAAAATTGAGGCTCTTCAAGAGATGTATTGAATTTAAGTTTTTTTTTTCACCAGAAATTTAGTTAAAGTCTTTGCAACTACTTCTAACGGTATTATATACATACGTTGGGTTAAACCTTTATCTGGCAATTTTTAGTAAAATAAGTTTGGGCTAAAATGGCTACATAGCCAAATAAAATCATAAATTTATCTTGAAGCACAAAGAGAAGGAGAGCTAGACCGCTCTGCCAGGGACTGGGTCCTTTGACTCTGCTTGGCGTTTTGGCTGCATGTGAAGTTCTTACACATCTTTAGTAGTAGTTTTTTCCATCCCAAAATATTAACTTGAAGGACCCATAAGAAAATACTTCTACCAGTCTGCCAGCAGGGGGTGCCTGTGCTCCACAAACATGATTTCTGTGCCCAGTGATATTTTGCTTACACAGAAAAGAACAGCGCACATCACAATGACTGATAGGTAATGTCTCGTGAGACGTATATAGCTTGCATCATGTGCGTTGCTTATTTCAGGAAGATGCCAGCAACTGGTACTCAGATATTGGGGGGGGGCATCAAGATCTGTCTTCTAGGGGGTGTTTTGATACTGATTCCTAAAAGAAGTAAATGGTGGATTGAACTGATTAAACAAAGCCGGTCAGCTGGCTCCTCCTCCCCCCTCGGCGCAGCCACGCTCAGGGTGGCACAGCTTGTATTTTGAACTGGATTCTTCACTCATTTTCCCCCATCCGTCATTATTTTGCTCTTCAGTGGTCTGTCCACAGACTGCAGGTATGAAAGCAAAACCTGCTGGAGTCTCAGAGCAGACTTGTTTCCGCACAGGACACTATCAGCTTAATTGATAGAGACGGAATAAATTGTGGCTCGGTGTCTTTGCCTTAACATGCCTGTTTATCGGGACAGTAAAATCTAAGCCAGCCAAAGTCACTATGGGATACAATCCTGGCATTTTATGATCACACCTCATTAGACTGCAGGGGCTCCCCTGTAGTGTGCATTAAGGGTTCGATGGTGTGTGGTATTCTTTCGCGCGCTATGTCTCCCCTCATTTCTGTTCCTCATTTGTCAGACATATGTGGAATATTAGCAGCATGCTCAGTTGATCCATGCAGTTTCACTGCCAGTCTCTCCTCCGGCGCCCTGTACGTCCTTCATCATCTTCTTCATATTGGGACAGCTGTTGTACCAGCAAAGCAATAAGGGAGGCAGTCTTTACCTGTGAACACGCTACCCTCCGTTGTGTCTTTGGGACCTTTGAAACGGGACCCTGTTCTCGATGTCAGTGTGTTGGATGAGGTGTTTGCATTCATCTGTGTTAATGTTTCATTTGTGCTGGAGATGCCTTCGTTCGAGCTTCTACTCTTCAGCCCTCGAGGGCTTTGGTGCCGTGACTCTTACAGGGGGTGATTGGGTAACTTGGCTCTTGTCCACTGGAAAACCACTGGTCCAGATGTCTCTCCATTTCTCCTGCTTTCCTCTCTCCTATGAGTCTCTTCATCCCTCCAAGGTAAAACGACGCACGGAAAGTAATCATTCTGAGAACAGCCATAATGGCAGAGAAAGCCAGAGGTCCAGCACAATACCGTTGCCCAGGACAACAACTGGCCGCGACTGCAAGATGTTATTGAGGAACACGGAGACAGCTCTGTGTTGACCTCCCAGAATCATGTCCTGTTTGTCAATCTTCGACGTTGGTCCTGAGAGAACGCTTTGATTTACTGAGGTGGAACATGTGTTTGGATGTCACACACTTTCCATTGGCATGGCTTCCCTTCATTTTTTTTTCCTTCTTTGCTCTTCTCCTCCATTCCGACCAAAAAAGAATCGAATTACGCAAGTAAAACCTGTAAACCTGATCAGGTGTCCTGCCCTTTTTCCTGCTGCGCTTGGCAGGTGAGACCTGAAACGTGGAAGCAGACGGGTAACAGATCGGAACAGCTCTGATCTGATGGGTGAGGTGTAAATTTGTCAAGCATGTTGTACAGCATACAGTAATGGTGACACAAATGTGATTATAAGGCACACGTGTGTCCCAACGCTGAAAGCGGAGGCCATTGGTTAAATGTTTTCAGGTTTGATTTCCAGAGGGCTGTGACTGCAGGCTGAAGGCTGTGTAGGAGTCCTGTCTGGAGTAGATTACCCCAGCATTTGTACTCCCTTCCCCACACTTTGATGTGGGTGTATCTCCCCCTGAGCTCCCTGCCTGCCAGATGATGTCATTTCCTGCATATTCTTTGTTTGGCCGTCCCTGTGCTTGTGGGCACTTCTAATTTTAGTTTTTTTTTTTTTTTCTTTGGTAAACCGGCAAAAATTGGAAAGAAATACTGTGCTATTAATTTTTTTCTCTTCATTTTTCTACTGAGCTTCTTCGTTCTGGGTTGTGCCGTGTGGCGGACTCGCGCGGGCGTTTGAATCTCGAGCCCGCACGAGCTGCGCGCTGTCGCCCTGCTCCCCGCTTGGGGAAAGAACAGATCTTTCTGCCACTTAGCAGTTCATACTGCCTGTCCGTCTCCCGTGGTCTGCTCTGTTTAATGATGTTGGGAGTGTGGAGTTGTGAAGCCCTATCATTGGCTGTGGTCTCAGTGCTGTCCCGGTCCATGGAATCACTATGATGTAATGGGTATCCTGTGGTGGAAGCGGGGGGGGGGGGGGGGGGGGGGTTATTTCAGTCTTAAAACCATGCCATCAAAAAAAAAATAAATAATAAAAAATCTAGCTTCATGTGGGACCACAATGTCCAAGAATGACTCGTGAGGAAAAACTGATCTAAGGAAGGAAATCAGTTTCACACAATCGGGATTCACTGCCTGGTCAGTTACACCCAGCAGCTCTATTCACAGAAAACAAGAAAAGCAATGAGTACAATAGAGTAAAAGCTGGTCAGTCAGTCATTAAAAAGGGAAAAAAAAAATCGTACATGGCAATCCAACCGAAGGTACATAAGCATTACTCCCCGACTCCTAGTTATAAACTTACAAACTCAAACACCTTGATTTAAGAGTATTTTTGTGCATGTCAGGGCAAGGTTTCAGTCTACAGGAGGATCCCATTGCATTTGAAGCACATGGAGCTAATAAAGAAGATTTAGCGATCGCAAATCATCAGCCATAATTTACTGAAGCCAAATCCTCTCATGGGGAGTTCAGCCTGTTTTACTACTTCGAGCATAAGACAGTGAAGCATTTCACCATGCAAAGATCATTTTCCCCCAGCCCAGGTAGTCGCAGCTATAATATGTAGCTCAGGGTCACTTCACTTCCTCTTGAGAAGAATATCTTTACTGCCTTCTCCCACTATGTAAATTCCACTCCCTGTACCTTTTTGGTAAAATGTTTTCAATTCTAACATTGTTAGTTGAGTAGATTAAAGGACCAGTACAGCACAAACGCAGCGAAGAATTCCGCGATCTTTCAGAACTCACTCGTCATTTTAATGTTCCCAAAATGCAAGTCGAAATCCTGTGGGTGTGCCCAAGTAAAGCAGCAACTACATACAATCGCCACTTGCCATTTGTACTGTTTTCTGAGTTGCAAGGGGGTGGAAAATTGCCAGAAACTTTCCATCTCATGGGAAGTTAAGCTAGAGAATTTTGAAAATATTGCAAGTTGGAAACTTTCCATGGGAATTAACAGAAATATGTGGGAATTAATGGGAAAATTCCCAGATTTTCGCAACACAGAAAGGCGGAACTGCCATTTGTCAACTTTTCTTAGTTGATAATCAGCCCCAAGATGGAAACCCACTGCAGGCTAAATCCAGCTGCCTAGCTGACATGTCAACCCAAAGAGACTTACAGCTTCACCCATTTATCTGACATTATACCGGAAAGGCTCAGGTTAAATGGCCTTGCAGTAGGAACCCCCCCCCGCCCCCCCAGGTCTTTAACCAACATTGTATCAGCTGCCCATCCGACACTCATTAAACACCCATTAAATCAAACAGGAAACTGGTATCTCATATTCATGGGACGTCTCTGCACTGGAATCATTCGCTTCAAAGTGCTTTTCATATGCCGGTTATTAGCCATCGCGCTACACTGCAGCCATCTGTCTAAAGCTATTTCTTTACTCGCTCTGTCCCATTGACAAACAGGCAGATTTTAAATGGTAACTACCCGAATAAAGCGTAACCATTTACTCAATTGCCCATGAGCCATTTAATTAGCAGTGAGATTTTTTTTCACATTGTGGCAGGTTTAACAGGCAGACAAAATGTCCGATCATAGGGCTAGATGATTCAAAAGGTGCACAAACAACCAGTGGAAAAAACTAGTGACCACGACAGAAGCATCTAAACACAGCAGCCATACAATCAAATGGGGAACAACTGGAAGTTACAGGGAAAACAGGACCTACAGCAGCAGAGCCACAGAAGAGGAGGAAGGTACCTAAACAGACAGATCAAAAACCCTATAAGCTTTAGAGGTGCCAAACGCGCCGACAACTGGCAAACACCTGTGCATCACAAACACCTCTGACGATGTCTGTGCACCACCCACTACGGATAGAGTAAGCATATTGAAAACTTTCTTTGTTTAGATGTTTTCGCAGTCAGTGGTGTTAAACATGGCTGTAAGGGGGGGGGGGGGGGGCCTCAAACAAAAGATAACTCTTTCATTTTTTCCCCAGCAGCAACTCCCCTCACCCGTCCTGGGGGATT
>JAABNY020000025.1:4145615-4176108 GCA_015164015.2 Brevimyrus niger
AGGCCAACTAGCCTGGGCGCTTGAAACCAGAGCATTTGGAGAAAATCCACATAACACGGGGAGAACATAGAACCCTAACCCTATACACTCACACAACCCTAACCCTATACACTCACACAGCCCTAACCCTACACACTCACACAGCCCTAACCCTATACACTCACACAGCCCTAACCCTATACACTCACACAGCCCTAACCCTATACACTCACACAGCCCTAACCCTATCCCTGGAGGTGTAAGGGAACAATGAATCCCTAAGAGTCACTATCACACTCCACCTGCAGTGACTGGTTCACTAATTTGCTTCATACTGGGTTTCAGTGGATAAATGTAATCATATATGTGGAAGGAGCCCTGTGTCACTGGCACAATGCTGAGCTTTAAGTTAAAAAGATAATAGAACAGAATAATAACAATGATCATGATAAATATGGTCTGCTAGCAGAACTGACTCACACGAAACTTCCATGAGAACTTTCTCATTAACAAAAGGGGAAAAAAGAAAAAAAGGGAAAAGAGAAAAAACTTCCGAGGGAAACGTCGCTTATCCTGAACATCTCACATTTCCAGAGAAGTTTACAGCAGAGCCTGATAAGCATCTGGACAAGTATGGCTCTTCCGTCTAACCACCAGGACTTGGCCACTCGAACAATTCAAATTCCCGGAAGAATCGCGTTTTCAGCGGAGGTATCAGTTTATTGCCAAGTGGACAGTTGCAGGAACAGTGCTTATGTCATCAGTACCACATTACTGGGGGGGGGGGGACCGGACCAGTTGCCTGATTCCCATTTTACAAGGGCAGCAAACAGCTGCACACATAATTCAGCATTGAGGAACTAAAGTCTACTCTATACTGTGGTGTCTGCTTAAATTAAATTGAGCCACTCCCATTGAATCAGAGTATCGCTTATTAAATTTACTGTGGTTTCTGGACTGGATAGGTGTGGAATTTGCAATCCGAGCTCAGCATTTGCTGAAGGTACCAGAGCCTAAACCAATAGAAATGCAGGTACCAAGTGGCACACAGTGTCGCCGTAGTTACGAATCATTCCGTTTGGCGATTCCACACATTGTAATTTAGAAGTGAAATTTCCATGTCTAAGCATAGAAACTCAGTACTTCCACCCAACAGCCATGGGAAGCACCTAGTGGTGCATCATGTTGGTGCCCCAGCTGGGCGAAACCACCTAAGAACAGAATCTCTCTCTCTCTCTCTCTCTCTCTCTCTCTCTCTCTCCCTCTCTCCCTCTCTCCCTCTCTCCCTCACTTGCTCTCCCTCGCCCTCTCTCCCCAGTGGTGACAAACTTCAAAATGACTGAAGCAAAAACGCACTGCTCGGTAACATGTCTCAACTGTGCTTTCAGAGCCCCGGACAGATCCTGAATGGTACGCTTCTTAAAGAGGTGCTTGAAGAAAGAAAGAAAAAAAGAATCCATCATGACTGAAGAGGGAAGGAGGAAAATGGAGTTTAAATGCCTTAACAAACCCAATTCATGGTTTCTGAAGGGAAAATTCTCACCGCGCCACCATGTAAATAAATCATTTACAATACACACCAGCTGAAAGCAGCGCGGAAATAAAAACCAGGAGATTCTGGTTTTATATGACACTAACTAGCAGATAACATCTACATAAAATGATTAAGTGTCTCCTACCAACAGCAGAATCACCTCCACAATTAAATCACACCCACCCACACACCCATCAATAGAAAAGCAGACGTGACTGTAACCTTAACTGCTTGTAATGTTTTTACCTTTTATTTTCTATTCAAACCTACTAGCTGAACTGCCCTGCCATTCACTTGAAAAGTTGTGTGAAATGTTTCAATCATACCCATTCTGCACTTAATCTGAAATGTGAACTTGTTTCTGTGTTGATTTTTATCCGTCAACCATTGTCACTACGTCCTTGATAAAATATAAACAAACAAGTCTTAAATAGTGTTGAAAAATACATTTCAGAAGTTAAGACATTTGCTTTTGAAAGTTCCTTCTGAATGTAAATTCTTTATTTTCATTCACATAGAAATTATGTAACAAAAGTAACAGGCCAAACAATATTTGGCTTGGAAAATTGTGGAATTTTGTCAGATGTTAATGCCTCATTGTTTTTTAGAAATGTTGGCTTAATAAAGCAGCAAAACAAGATTCAAAAAGGAAAGGCACATTTGTAATTAATGAAGGTTAAGGACATGCCAAATGTAGTGCTTTCTATATGGAAATACCAAAGCAAGCCGTTTCACCGCAACAAGACAAAATTCTGCTATTTGACATACCATTCACCTGAACACACTAAATTTGTGGCAACTATGAAAAAGTATTTAAAAAAAGTTCTTAAGTAAGATTCCACAGATTAAGTAGTAATCTTAAAAATCGGACTTAACCACTTAAACCCTCCCAAAACAAAATCTCTAAATACGAGTAACAAAAACAACACTGCAAAACAAACTTCCGCTTCAAACCGCTGAATCATTAACGCCTTATTTATTCCATCAATAAAATAATAATAATCACCAATATGGACATAGGTTACTGACATCCACAGGTATAGCACTATGCATACAACAGCGACCCGAACAAAAACAAGGGAAAATACAAGGGACGAGCGTTAAGCGAAAATACTTCCCCAATAATTTAACAACTTTACATTGTTCACTCTTTAAAGCCGAAAAAAAGTAAAGAACAATTATACAAGTTTAATTTTAATTGGCGGATAATCTTTATTGGTCAATTCGAATATAGATTCAACGCCTTTCCCTACCCAATTACATAAAAATAAACCAGTCCGACAATAAGTTAAGAAAATCAGCGCAATAATGCAACTTCATAATTAATAACATGACACACCTAAAACAGCGTGCCGCACATTTTCCCGTAAAAAAAACGAAGAATGCATTAGCTACAGAAACAAGCAGATTAGACAATTTATGAGCCTTCAGATAAACCATTGTAATGAATAACTAATCGCCTCTGAGCAGTAATACGCATGTGCTTAGTGTCGTCCTTTTACTCAGTAGGTGGGAGGCTCGAGTCCCAGCGATAAGGGGGGTTGGGAGACGATCCTGTGTACATGTACATACTGCTATAGGGCTCCTCGCTCCCGACACATCACTAAATTCACCCCAAAGCACACGGATACCCATACGTAAGGAAATAAAAAACAATAAATCACGCTCATGAACGTGCGTTGACAATACACCACTAACAATTATAGAAATCAGTTGCATTCGTATTGTCAATGCAATTATTCCCATATCGTTTCCTTTTTCTACCCATTCAAGTAGCAGAATTTCAGTTCTGGGAAGAGAGGTAGTTACCCATCATTTCGATGTTGCTGAGCAACATTCCCTGAGTCTAAAGTCGGCCACAAGCTGATGCAAGCGCAGCTCTTATACCAAGATAAAATATTTAAAGTAACTCGATCCACGTCGTTGAGGTGGATATGCATTACCGCGAATTAATGCTACGCATCATCCAGCGCCTTTTACTTTCTGACAATGACACTGAAAAGTCAAAAAAGCATCGATCTAATCCGATCGCGATCATCAACTACCTCCCCCCACGTCAAGGGAATAATAATTTAAAAAATCAACCTGCGGAAGTTCGCATCGGGGAATAAAACCTGCTGACGGGATACTCTTCATCGTGACAGATTTACCGTGACATTAACTAGCGTCGAAAAAAAATCTCACAACTGACAATAATACATGTTAAAACGGTGACCTACTTCCGAAGTAGCATGCTGAAGATAATATTCATGCGCTGTATTGGCGAGGTTGCAGCCTTTATATTTTATCATGAGCGACTAAAATCATGCAACACGGGACACGATGGCTGGCCACGCATTCGAGACGTCAAAGACGAGATACGTCTATGCATCTGCTTTAATCACGTTGCTGTCTCCATTAAATCTCACAAGCGACTTGCCTGTTTCATATCCATTGGCTAGCTAAGCTAAGACGTTAGCTACCTTCCGAAAAAATATTTTGCATTCCCCTTGAACATCGGAATTTCCTGTGCTACATAACGAGCGTTGCCCGGATCCATGATTTCAAATAGGCGATTTTCAAAACGTGCAACTTACTTCGTCCATCAAGGAGGAAAAACTTGGCGAGGCGGCTGAATTGATACGTTTTATGTCAATATTAAGCCGAAAGTTGCGTGCAGCCGAGAAGCACAGCAGGCAGCTCGAGACCTTCTTCCTGATTCGGCTCCAATCGGAACTGCTCCGCTTTTAATAAAACTTAATGTCAGCCAATTGCGACGCAGACGCGCCCTATCTGACACCCCCATCGTCCAATCAAAACAAACGCTCATACTTCTTTTGCTTCTTTTTAATACAAGTTATTTCAGAATTCACCCTCCTCCCAAAGCTATCCCGTGTTTTATCCACCGTCTCTTAAAGACGACGCATGGAGAAGACCTGCTCGCCCATGTCTTAACTGCCTCTCATCTCAATTTAAATAAGAATTCAATAGAGACAGGTTATAAAAAGTAAGTAATTGGTTTGATGCCAATAACTCACTAATACGTTCTCCTGATTATATAAAACAATAGAATACAGCCACAGTGCACCGCGATCATGCAGTTCAGAAATCCAATAATCAATGGATTAAACATTAGCGGAACACAAATCATGGGATTACAGACTTTTAGCCTATCTTCAGACTGTACTCTGCTAGCCCCGTATTTTCTAAACTATGCATCCACACCCCAAAATGTTTCATTTGCATATGTAACATAAATACTGAATGCGACATATATACGAATATATATAGCACTCATTCCATCCTACATACACTACGGACAACTGAAAAGCTACCATGTTTCAGTTAATGTACGTTATTTTGAAAAGAATGGCCAAAACTCCAAAGATATATTCGAATGTACGTGTTTAGAAAGATTCCTATATTCGTATTAATATTTCATCAAAGGTAAACACTGTCGGAATAACAATTAGCGCTGGTGACGATCAGAATATGACTTTAACGTGGACAGGCTGTGCAAAAAGACCAGGTATTACATTGTGGTAGAATTCACAAATAGGCCTGGACGACCATTAATTTTTTATAGAAAAAAGAACAATACGCAGGACAGAGTTCGACAATTGAATGAAAGAATAATGGGACAGCATTTTAATTTGTCGGGTTTTACAGTTCATTTAAAATAGTTAGACTCTTGTAATAAAATAAAATAAAAAAACTTAGATTCAAAATTAGAAGTAAAACAGTAGCCGACCTTATAACTTCAATGAAGTGACAGTTCTATCATTAAACCATTATAAAGCGGGGTGTTAAAATCGGCCTAAGCGATCTGGAAAGTACGCACACGATTTCCACAACGCACGCATCTTTAAAGTAAAAAAAAATAAATATTTTCGCTGCAATCGGGAAAAAACGTAATTTAAAAGATGTTCTTTCATATACACACAGGTAGCATTAGCGCCTGAAAAAGGTAACTCGGACTACATTGGTTTATTTGAAAAGGGTCAAACTAGGTTTAATTCATTCTTCAATAACAGCGTTAACTTAATAGTATTCAACGGAAAACCGTGGAAAAATCTAATTCGTATGTGAACGCAACAATGTGCTTTTGATGGGAGGCATCGGGACCGGTGCGCTACACACTGTAGTCCATATGGAATACATCTCAGAATCACTTGCAATGCAATCTTAACACCTTTGCTATGACAAATTTGTAAAACCCGAAAATAAGACTTAATAATATATTAAAATGACAAGCGGTGTTAGCCTTTTTGAACTGCTGTATATATTCGCAGTAGGCTATATGTTAAATTCGATAGTTTATTGGATATTGCGGTGGATGAGAAGTAGGCCTACAAGACGCTATTCTGGGCTCACCTACATAGTGAGTGTAAATCCTTCCAGAGGGACTTAAATGTGCAGACAAAAGGGGATCCTTCGATAAGCAGTCCCTAGGTCATATCAAAGAATGTACGATTAATACTAACTTCTGAAGGTCGGTTTTGACATATTTACAAACCATATAGTAAAAGCTCTTAGGTATAAATGAAATCCACTGGGAAATACGTGCGGGATACTGTACAGGTTTCCAGACTTATTTTAGTTTTGCCGTTTATTTCTAGCCTTTGGATTATTATATTTGTCTAGAGATTAATGCGTTGATTTTGCATTTGCACTCGGCTTGACATTTCAAGATTATAATGGTAGTTGATAAAATTATCACCAAATGCTCACTATAATAACGCTTGAATAATTTTAAGTCATTTTATTGTCTGATTAGCCTTGATTTACTATTGTTGTAACAAACTTAAGTCGGAATTTTGTCGAAAAAAGAAACGAAATCGACATATAGGCGCTTAATTTAACCAAAAACATTAGTCGTGTATTGAAAATATCGAGGAAAAGCCAAGCCTGACTTCAAATGATTGCAAAATTGGGAGAGAAACTCAAAAGCTCAAGAAGTATACTTGGTTCCAATGTTTACATCAGAGATATTTTAATTCGCCAAATAAATTACAGTAACTTTGAATATTTTCTAGATTAATCACTGGGACATGACGCAATGACTCAGCGTGTATATTAGCCTAATAACTAAAAACAGCTTCGGCGCCCTGATCGGTGTATAACTGAAGTTTCCCTGTGACCGTGTTATTTTGTATTATTAATTGTTAAATTTCAGTGGCTACGGCTGACCGCGGTGTAAACTTTCTGATATTTATGATATAAATTTTGAATTTACACCGATGTTCCCCTGCAGACACACTTTACAAAACGTTAAAAATTATGGTGAAGCCGTCTGAAAACTGCACAGGGACATGACTCACTGCCATTTCCCAGAAAATAATGACACTTTTCCCAAACTGACTGGGGAAATGCAACAGCTATAGGTTATGTTTCTGTACAGAGATGTGTGGTTTCGTCCAGTAACATCACCCAGCAGTAATAGCCATTTCCTCGAACTCTCCAGAACAATGCCACTCAGTCCACAAATTAAGAACTCGCGATGTATCAGAAGGCTGATGACATTTTACCGTGAGCTGACGGTCCTCGGGCTAGGAGGGTCGTTGTGATTTTCCAATAAATCAAATGTATAAATAGTGAAAAAGTGGAGACATGGACGTATCAGCGTACTCTATATTAAATGTTTTATGGAGGAATTAAGTATTATTTCTTATTTATTTATTTATTTTTTCACTCACTACACATCTACACTCACTTCACCATTAAACCCGAGTTGGTGATAAAGCCATGCAGAAGTACGCTTAAAAAAAAAAAAAAAAAAAAAAAACTGGCAGAACCAGTGGTTTCCAATAAAGCCTCCAAAGCGAAGCCAGGTTCCACAAATTGTACAGTTCAAACCTACGGAAGTATTAATTAAAATCATTTACAGGACAGATACAAACTCCCACAAAAATAAATCCTAAATAAATGTAATTGTTACATATTCAAAGAAAATCTGCATACTCAATTTTTTTGAGAAGAAAAAAAAAACTTTGCCTCTGATAAGGAAAAAAACTGATACACACTTTAAAACTACCTGAAAATGCATCAATTAAATCATCCATCCTGTCTATGACTGGACAGTGTGACAAGGCCCGCTTGATGACACTGAGCTGTGATCTTGACTGAAAGGGCGGGGGCAGGGCATTCCTGCTATCTTCAGATAATGTTGTTCTTTTGACTTCGGAACTGGACCTTCAGCACAACTTCAGCAGTTTGATGCCATATGAGATGCTGTGGGGAGGAGAATCAGCTCGTGGTGCTCCCTCAGTAGAGTGGATTGCTCGGAATCCTTAAGGAGGAGATTCTGCCCTTTGTGAGGGAGCTTAAGCACCTCAGGATCTTACTCTTGAGTGATGGTACGAGGGGATGTGAGATTAACAAGTGAATGGGAGAAGGTTTGTAGTGGTAAAGTGTGAACCTAGTTGTTAGGTGAGACTCACGGATTATTGGTCAATCTGTGTCCTAATCTTCACCTATGACCCTGAACTGTGGGTAATAATGGAAAAAGGGGGCTGAAATAAGGCTTGTCTGCAGGGTCAGCTGGTCTCGCGCCCTACAGCAAGGGGAGGAGGGCTGACGGGATGCTCAAAGAGATAAACAGGAGTCAGCTGGCTTGGGCATCTCACAAGCGTGCCACCTGGTCAGCTCCCAAGAGAGCCGCTTCAAGCAAGTCCCAGGACAGACCCGAGCGCCAATATCTCCCAGCAGACTTGGGAACATCTGCAGATCCCCCCCAGAACAAGTGTGACTGTGTGGCCTCAGGGAGAATGGCCTCACCTGACCAGCTCGGCTTGGTGCCACTGTGACCCTGACCACAAACAGTGCCATGATGATATCACCCATCAATCCATTCATCCACCCTCCAACCAGTTATCTTGCAGATGGCCACAGGGTCATATTAAGGGGCCAAGGTAAATCACACATCTAATATTTAAACACAGCTTATTTTGAAAAACTGTATTTTACATGTGCTACATGCATTTTCTGCATTAAAAATATTTTAAACACATATTACACTCATTTGTTCAACACACAACAATGTTCCATCCAAATTTAGTTGTTCTTTGCATCTCAAGTTAACTTGAGACTTAGAGTTTATAAGATGCCATGTTGGGTTTCATTTGACAGCTCCACCTTCACGCGGCCCTGGTTATCATCTCTCCACGCAATATGTGCTGTCTTCAGGAAATATCACCTTTCACCTTCTATACTCCGGGAAAACACTCTTTTTTACCCCTTCATCAAACTGTCTGCCACACCTGACACCATCCAGGCTGTATTTATTTATTCATTTAATTTATTTCTTTTTGGGAATCACTGTTCATTTATTCAGATGAGACACTCAAAATCAATACAGCTCTTCTGCTAAGCATAGATGGTCCTGATGGGGAAGTGCATGTTTCTTGGTGCCAAAACGCAACTGACATCTGTCTATCCAGGCAAAAATATACCAATAAGCCTGACAGAAGCCTGCTGGATGTTGACGGATGTCAAATAGGGACACACACTGGTGCTTATCACAATCACCTCACATACAAAAGGTCCTCGAATCCAAACCAAGTGGAGACACACTGCTTTTGGGGTGGGTGTGGTTCCATGGGTTAAGCTGTGATCAAAATGTCTCTGGTTTGAATCCCACGGTCAGCAGAATAAGCAAGGCCCCTAACCCCAAATGCTCCAGGAACTGACCCTGGTTTCCTAACTGCATGTCGCTTTGGATAAAGGCGCCTGCTAAATAAAAATGCAATGGGTGACAGCGCTTGCAGGAGAGCCATGCTAGTGCAGTGGTTAGCACTGTTGCCACACACCGCTGGGAATAGGGTTCGATTCTCTGCCCTGGCTCTGTGTGTGTGGAGCTTGCATGTTTTCCCCGTGTTGCCATGGGATATTCTCCACTTCAGTTTTCCTCAACAAATCCCAAAAAATGCTGAGACTAATTGGAGTTACCAAATTGCCCATAGGTGTGTGTGTGGGCCCTGTGATGGGTTGGTGCCCCATCCTGGGTTGTTCCCTACCCTGCACCCATAGGCTCTGGACCCCCTGCAACCTTGAATAGGATAACTGGTTACAGAAGATGGATAACTTCTAGAGTGCATTGTTATGATATACAGCAGGTAAGGAAAACATAAGTATGAAATAAGATGGGCCTTATTTTGTAAAATTCATGAAAACAAAATTTTTCATCCAATATATTAAAGCATTTAGGGTTTATGTATATGGGAGCTTGACTGGTGATTCAAGCATGACAACTGAGTTTTAAAATATCCACCAAAAACTCACTTCACTTCATCCTAACCAAGAATAACGGAGCTCAATGTGACATTACATTGAGTTTAAATCCCAATCCGACCTCACAACAGAGGATCTACAACTTACACAGTCAAAAGTAGTACACCATTCACACTTACTACACCAAGGGCTGCAATCAGAAGGCTTTCCCTAGCTGTTGTAAGTGATAAGCTACAATATATTTGTATCATGTACAGCTTATATGAAACTCAATTACGTGAAATGTGAACATTGAATCTTTATTTGGCATGCGAGTTGTGACATCAGGTGGCCTTTGTGACAATGGAGTTCCACTGAGGAACGTCACACCTTGATTCACACGAGCGGCAGCATCTGCTGAACAGCTATGATCAAGAGCACAATCTTGTTTGTTGATAATTTCTCAGCACTGAGGGAATCGCTTCACGCTGCGCGAAAATCCTCACTGCACTTTATCTGTTCATTAAATTGCCAGGCAGCCGATCTTGCGGCAGAAGCCAGTCCAGCCTATTTTTTGGCGTCATATGTACTCAAAGCTACTTCTAAAGAGATGGGCATCTTCACATTTGATTAATATTCAGATCTAGAAATTCCCCATGTTTTGCTACCATGTACCAGCCACACGACAGGCGACCTTCATCTGAGAAGCCCAATTAAACTGAAGTCACCTTTTCCATATCTTACAACTGTCTCCATGAACTTCATAATGAAGTATTTATAATCCTGCTTCTGGATTTAACGTCACTGATGCCGTTGGCATGACAGACACTGAAAAAGGCAAAGATGTGTCCTCAGGTATCCTTCTAAAGTTACACACAGATCACTACATGTCAGACTGCATTGTAGGCCACACACACACACACAGCATATGGTATAGAAATCTGTCTAGGGACTTCATGTTATTTACATGTGCAACTATGAAAAATTGCTAAATATTAGATTATTGCCACTACTATTAAGATACAGGTGTGAAGTGCATTGCTAGGACAATCTCATTAATGAGTCCTTCATTAATGAGAAGCAGGGAAGAGCTAGGTTGGAGTAAAATGTAAATTTTACACAGGTGCATACCAACTAATAGTGAAATGAGTAAAACTGAAAATTTTACCGTAGTCTCTTAATTTTGTCCAGAGCTGGACCACACATGTACACACACACACTTATACATACATACATGCACACACATACACGCTGAACTATTCTGGAATCCTCAGAGCACTGTGTCAACATTAGGTGGAAGATGAAGCAATTTTCCAAGCAGAAACACAATACAGACACTAAAAGAATATAAAGCAGGAAAATACCAGGAGGCTGGAATGATGTTCAATGTCCTGGGTGTACCTCATCATATCTTTCAATAGTTGGGGCATAAGAATAATTAACTGAAGTGTGTTACATTTCACAATTCAAAACCACAAGTAAAAAACAAAAAGATTCAAGAAGGAGAGAAAAAAATAAATAAATCTAGACATTTTGACTGTTAAGGCAAGCTGGATATGTAAAAAAAAAATAAGGGGAGAAACGTGATTTAGATGTCAGAAAATCAGTATGAAACTAGTCTCTGGGCGGAGGAAGACCTCAAGAGCAAACATTAACAGGAAGATGAAACAGAAGACAACGATAAATTATGAACTCTCCAAATGAATTATGGAATGCTCCGGAACACGCAGATTTGTGGAGAGTTCCGTGTCTGCCATGGCTTCGGCGCCTCCTCGCACACGGAGAGCGGAGCCGCTCCCCCAGGCAGTACCTTTCCCCATAATTCTCAGAGTTCAGGCAGCACCCCCACGCAGCGTGGCCTCAGGGGAAGAGCGCGCGCACCAGGATGTGCCCTTATAGGTAGGTGTGTAATGAGCTCTTCCTGCTAGAGGCACTGACCCATTCCAGTAAGTCCAGGCGACACGGGAGTTTCCTGCTTTCCTGAGAAATGGGAGCAGGCTGCCTGAGATCTGCTGTCTGCAGTGGAGCGGCTGCATCCGAGGAGGGGGAAGCACGGCTGCGTTACATGGCTGTTACTCAGCTTTATATATATATCATTTTTGTTTTAAGATGGATGTCCTTCTAGCCGGAAAATTACTTTGCAGAACTCCAACCTCCGACAGTTAGAAAACTGGAGGGCATTTGGTTTAATGGGCAACACTGAGCTGGAACGGAAGACATCTGACCAAAGTGCAGGTCGGTTTCTCAGTCTGAAATAAACCCACACTGCATTCCATTACATTAACTTTACGGCACAGCTGGGCTAAAGGCTGTGCACGGGGGGTCGGGGCCCCTCGAAATATGGATCCCTTGCCTGGTCCAAGTTCCACAAAACGATTTTTACACAAAGTCACTGTGCAGTCCTTTAAGGGAGGGGGGGGGCAACAAAAATAGACATATGGTGAGTTAAAGCTGAGCCAGGCCACATAAAAACATTTTCATTCATAATTAAGGCATTTCTCTGCATCCCTGACAAGGACACACAGTTAGGAAGATGGATGGCTGGCTGCATGGACGGATGGGTGGATGGAGATGGCTGGGATGAGACACATCACAATAGCAGGCAATCAGACAAAGCCTCAAGTTCAACACTCTAAAGGAATAGGGGTGTAATACAAAATCGATAAGAGTTACCATGGAGTTATTCATTTATGTCTTTTGTTCAGTTTAATATGTATTTTTATTTCCTATTCTTAAATAGTCTTCCATTATTATGATGCAGTTAATTGTAGAGTGCAACTGATCGATAGGTATAGACAGTGATTATCAGTGTTAGGCCATTTTCGAATGCTTGGCCTGCTGGGGTCCATGGGATCGATAAACGCTGACACCACTCGCCTAGGATTTTAAATCATCCTCTTCCCATGACCCTCACCTGGACAGACGGTAAAAATACAGAGGGGCAAATGGATGGATCAGACGATTGACAGCACTAGAGCGGACAAAATCTCACACATAAGTAATAGAACCATTATATTTCAACCGTATCCCTAAATGGTCTCTCGATAGTCTGAATAACACTTCTGTGTCTAAAGATGTTTCTACAGAGTGAACAGGATATTTATGTTTTTCCATTCTGAGAAAGAGCCCAGAATGAGATACTGCTATTGCACTGAAAGAGGGCAGAGTCATTGTCCAAGCACACGGTGTTATTAAAGCACAAAGACAGTGTATGTCTTATTCCATCTTAACTGGATTTTGAACTAGTGTTTTTTTATCCAAAAGGATCTTATTACTATATGCCTTACTTAGAAATTTGTATCACCCAGGCAATCCACTGAAGAGCGGCATACATCTCATCACCAAGCTCCTGCCCCAACGACAATGCCCCATCCAGTATAAATCTCAAATCACTCATCCTTCTCTGCATCCTAAAGCGCAGACTGGCCATCGCTCCCTCCACTCCAAAGACCCGGGGCCACACGACTTCTTTCCTATTCCCCGACTGCCTGGCAAACAATCTGCCCCCTCCCCCAAGTGGTGATGGTGGCCAATGCGAACCGACGTACAAGTCAGAAGCTCTACCCATTCAGGCAGACTCAGCCCTAACAGAAAACCTCAGGAAGTACGGCGATGGGCACCGTGCACGTTATTAGAATTAGCTACCATGATCCAGATGGATGAGGCTTGAAAAAGAATGACTCAGCTGAAGGAGGAGGGATTAACACACTTAAACACTGCATTTTATCCCCTCTCTCCGAAGTCAGCGCGCCCCGGCACAGCCTGAGGTCAGACATCAAACACGTGGCTGCACTTTAACATGCCCTGTGTTAATCCCCAGCTGTGTCTCCCACTCTGCTCACTGCACACGATCCCTCCTACGAGGCTCCGCCCCCCACACGACACACCCACCATCCACCTCACCCCCCTCAAAATACATGAAACTCCCTCGGAGGGAAGAGGGTTAGGAGGGTTAGCCACCACATTCCTGCATGTTTCAGACTACCCTGGAGCTTAAGCTCCCAGAGCTGGATGTTGCGGCGCTTACAGTCATGCGAAATGAAGGCAGCCGTCTCATTGCTTTGCTCCAGCGAATGTACTGCAGTGACAGTTCATCCATCACATACCGGCTCTTCCTCAGGACTTCCTTTCTTTTCCACCTACAGATTATAACGGCGGTGTGGCACGAGTTTTACAATGGATTCTGTAGAGTTTATAGACTTACAGGCTTAACAGTCAGTTGCTCAACAAAGCCAGAAGAGATTACAGACCGGGAAAAAAAAAACGTATTTCATATGTAGAGAATACACACTAAAAGATGGAATACCTACATAGAGAACGTTCCACATGTTACACAAATTTAATTATTCCTAATTGAATAAGCATGATGAGTGCAGCGTGTTGAAGGCGGCTCGTTCCCACGGCTTTCAGAACATTGTCTACCATCTACGCACCGCCTGCGGTTTGCTGGATGAGCGAAACACTCGGAGCAGAGGCGACAGCACATGCTAGCAGGGAAAAAAAAAATAAAAAATGGGTAGAAAAGGTCCCTCGCAGTTGGCGGCGCCTCCGAATGCAGCCAGTCGCCGCCTCACCACAGAAATGCAACACAACACCACCCCGTGTTTCCACGCCGTTATCGGCACGGAACTGGGTCTGCAGCTGACAGTTTACCACCTCAGATCTAATGTGAGATAACAGGGAGGCGCACCTGCACACCTCCGGAGACGCTAGAGGCACGCATTCACCTTGCAGAAAGGGCTGAAGGCAGGCCGGTCACCTGGCCCCCGTCAGAGAAATGCCATCTGAAGTCTTTGCTACCTCAGTTACTCAGTTTCTTCAGTGAGAGCCTGGAAGATCTGTTTGGTTTCTTTTTTTGTTTTCAGCCTTCGGTTGATTTTGCTGGTGGCCATTTTGAGTGGAGAGACAAACAGAATCTCCCATGAGGTGCCACATAATCGCTGACAGAACACGCATGTTCTATTCTTTTTAATGTCTCGCTCTAGTTGATGGCCATTAATCCAGAACAAGTATTTTGCATAAATAAATAGCATTCATCACCTTGAAGAACATTTGTCAGAATCATGACTAGAGTTAATGTTCACTCCCCCCCCCCCCTTAACATTCGCAAATCTTCAAGCAGCTGACTCTGCTTTCAGCTGCCTTTTCTCCCCCTCTCTCCGAAAACACGAGCGAGTTTTACAGTTACGACTTTGGCAGTAGTCCAGGTCAAGTCCGGGGCACCAGGGGCCGCTTGCAGCGTGTAACGTGCTTCACACCGACCGACCGCACGTCAGGGTGATACCCGCGAGAGAGCAGTAAAGGAGCAAAAGACAGGCAGGCAGGGCGATTACTTCAATGGACCTTCATAGCCATGCCGCACAGAGAGCTTTGTGTACATTTCATGGGAGTATATGGCCTTCCTCCAGGGAGTGTTTGGTTTTCCAGACACAGAGGTATAAAAATACTTTCCCCCCACTTTTAAGTTTTCTTTATATACCATCCCAAAGACTTACCATCTGTCAGCTAGAAGATACAGGAGCAGGCGAAACACGTTACAGGTGACAGGCGTGCACAGGTTCCAAATTCCTGACTGTAAATGAGCGGAACTCTACAGGAACACACCGTCCTTCAGACACTCTTCTCTGTGCATCAGAACATCCCAGTCACCATGTTGCACGATGATGAAACGGCAGGCTCTTTAAAGGTTGTGTCACGAGAATTCTCCCCTCCAACACCTTCCACCTCCTCACTCCCCCTCCTCTCTGCCATGTTGCTCAACACCAGCTGGCCCAATCTGTGAAAGTGACAGAACCTCTGCAGGCCCCCTGGTCTGTTCTTAAGGGATCGACTTTTATACACAGTGATTTGGGCTCATTTGTCACTATTGTATGCGTCAGAAAACAAATTCACCCGTGAATCACACATGCGCTTAGCAGGTCTGGATTAGCCACACACTCTCTCATCAACTCTGCCCATAAGAATGCAGAAGCATTCTTATGCCTAAACAAAAATGCTTAGGTTTCAACTTATAAATCTCAAACTTGTTACTCAGCTTTGATGTTATATATGACGACTACAGAACATTCCAACAGCAACTGTATTTGCATTTTGAGATCTGGAATTCACATGGTATTTTGTATACAAATTTAATCATACAATTTCAAATTCATATTTTATATCTGACCTTAAAAAGATTAAAATGTACAAATATTTGCAGGTGTTCATAATGGGAATGCAACTTCATTCGACACACATACAGTATTCCATCCAACCAGTATCTGAAACCACTTATCCTATCCAGGGTCACGGAGGGTCTGGAGCCCATCCCAGAGACTATGGGCACAAGGCAGGGAACAACTTAAGATGGAGCCCAACCCATTGCACTCACATACCATTCACTCACACATGCACACCTATGGGAAATTTAGCAACTTCAATCAGCCTCAGCAAGTTTTTTGACTGTGGGGGGGAATCTGGAGTACCCAGAGGAAACCCCATGATGACAAGGGGAGCCCGTGCAAGCTCCACACACATAGAACCCCAGTGGAGACTTAAACCCAGGTCCCAGAAGTGTGAGGCGACAGTACTAACCACTGTACCACCATGCCGCCCGTACAGAATTTCATAAATAAACAAACAAATCTAAAAATTAATAAAGAAATTCAAAGAAAAACCTGAACAAAACAAAGCTGTTTTCACATTTTACTCTTCAAAGTATATATGCAGGTTGGCACAATGGCTCACACCTCCCGGTCCCCGGTCTGTCCCCCCCATGTCGTCTGGCTTCCCCCCCGGCAGCCCAAAATCATGCAGCAGCGGCTAATTGGCATCCATAAATGGCCCACAACGTATGCGCTCTGTGATGTGGCTTCCCTGTGATCCTGCTTTGGATAAGCAGCTGAAAAGTAGATGGATGTTTGCATGCCAGAGCTGCTACTTTTTGAAGAACCGTAAACTAGTAAGAGAAAATCTCTATACTGAGGCTGGATACTGGTCACTGGAAGCAGATCATCTCGCAATAGTAAAGTCTGAATATGCCCGTTTCCAATAAGTGCACATTAACTCTGCTAATTTATTTGCTTTAATACAACCGTTTTAGTTGTTTGTGCTATGTATACATGCTTGCACTATCTGTACTGTCTTTACACATTGTATGTGTTGTACTAATAGTATGTTCGACTCTGCTCTACATGCGTGTTGATGTATGCAGATGAATTTCCCCCTTGGATCAACGAAGTTCACTCTAACTCTCTATACATACGTAATCAGAAATCTCTGAATGAATGAGGGACTTGAGAACTGATAGCATAACATTACCTTCAAGTAAACCTTCTATCCTCACCCCATAATTTGGAAAAATTTTGTTTCAACCAGCCAGATGTGATTTCTGTGAATGTGACTCTTTGTACTCAACTGGTTGGTTGAAACAAAAAATTGGTCTGGATTTGTACTTTCTGAACATGAACTTTCCATGCATGATAGGATGAGACAATGTAATAAAATGTAATAATCTGCCAATGGGTGTTTAACCTTATTGGGAGCAGGCTGTCACATTTAAAAATTTGAGTGCTCATTCATCAGACAATGGTTCACATGTATACAGTGTGATCTAACATTTAGTAAGACAAAGCCTGTAATGACGCTAGACCAGGGGTGTCAAACTCCAGTCCTAGGGGGCCGGAGCCCTGGGTAGCTTAGTTCTTTCCCTGTTCCACCACAAATGATTCAGCTCAAGAGCTGTGCGATAATTAACACAAGAAGGTGTAAGGAGTTGAATCGGGTTTGTTAAATGAGGGGAAACCCAAAAATATGTACGGCTTTGACCCTCCAGGACTGGAGTTTCACACCAATGCGCTAGATACAATCTGTTCATGCGCATCTAAAACAAAGGGCTTAAATTTCTTTATTTGAATGTATGGGCATTTAAAGAGCTAAGTAAAACAGAACAAAGGCAGAAAGTTAAATTTCATGCACTAAAGTTCACATTTTACAAAGGCTGACATTTAATTTAGTTGAAAAAAAGACCCAACACTAAATCTGACATCCTTTAAATTACTTCTTACATTAATCTCACACTATAAACAATACACTTTTCTGAAAAAAAGCAAAGACAGTTGGTTGGTTAGGTTCCTATAGAAACATTTCCATTGATTAGTCATTTAATAATATAATGCAGCAATGTCAAATTCCAGTCCTGGAAGGCCAGAACCCTGTGTAGCTTAGTTCTTTCCCTGTTCCACCACAAATGATTCAGCTCAAGAGCTGTGTGGTAATTAGCCCAAGGAGTTGAATCAGGTGTGTTAAATGAAGGGAAACAAAAATGTGCAGGGCTCCGGCCCTCCAGGACTGGAGTTTGACACACCTTATATAATGTCTTTAACAATCTTTTTAACTACAAACAATTTTCATTATTAAATATTTTCAACACCCCCTCACCACCCACAGTAATAAGTATTATTATTATTATTGTAGTAGTAGGTCACAATAGGAGAGGACATAAACCATAATGAGACAAGCAGGCAAATTCAGCCCCTTCTAATAGTTTTTGTTTCGTCATTCGTTATTTTGTTCTTTATAACCAGGTAGCCAACCAGGAGTCCACATTAATGTACTGACATGTCAGCATCCACTAGGTGGTTTTGTAATGACCCACTGGACCCACCCCACACACACACACGCACGCACGCACGTACACACACACCCCTTGTCCTCACATACAATACCCCCTTCTCCGGCCCAGCAGGCCAAGCGCCGCTTAAAGGATTCTGAATGAGCCTAATTATATACAATCTTCCACGTACGCGGTCATTGGGATGCAGTTTCTGTCTCCCAGCGCTGCGCGGGCGCCGCCGCCAATAGACAGCTGCTTATTTGCAAACCCTGCACTCCGGGATGGGGGGGGAGGCGCAAACAATGGGCCTCTCTGACCCGACCTCTCCCCCATTTGCATGGTCACTGCGAGAAAACAAACAGCGGCGGCCCGATAGGTGCGGCCCGCCTCAGCGCGGTCCCTCGGTCCCTTTCTGCCCTTGCCGCCCCCCTCTCCTCCTCCCACGACCCTGCAGAACCACAGCGGCCTGCCCACGCCACAAAGGCGCAGCTCAAAAATGCGAGTCGCGGTGCGAATGCTTCCCACATGGCCTCAAAAATAATAAAATAAAATCTTATACGCCGACAAAACATTCAGCTAATCAATCGGCGGTATTATTTTGTGGTTCCTGGACGCCTGCCGAGTCGCCCCCAGAAGAGCTCTCGACGGCGCAGAACCAATTCACATCTTAAAGCCGTTACTTCGAAAAATGCAGTTTCCGAATATATTACCGGTACTGCAATTATTCCAGTTAATCTTTCCGATGAGGCGAAAGTAGCGGGAACCTATTAGAGCCACCTCTGAACTAAACGTTTACAGCTTCAGTTTAAGAAGCGACGAAACTCCCAGCGATATTAAGATGGGCTTTCAGTGCGGCATAGCCGCGGACCCCAGGAAGCCGTAGGAACACGCCCCCTCTTCTCCCCAACCTCTTTCGTGTCCGCAAAACCCACTTACGTTTTATCGGGCTCATCTGAATCCCTCCACGGCGGGAGGAAACCTGGCGGCTGCCGTGTGAAGAGGAGCGGCTCGGCCACCCCCGGCGCACACGGCGGCGGGAGAGAGCTGCCACTGCAGCGACCGCGTGACGGAATCGACAGCGCCGGGAAAAACCCGCCACGAGCGCTTCTAATACCCAAATGCATCGTTTTAATCCATTCCAAACAAATAATATAATAAGGAATGAGAAATACAGTGATTTGTCATTCATTTTATCCGTAAGCAGCTCAAAAAAAATTCGTTTTACTCCGCATTGAAGGGCATTAATGAAATGTAATACATTTTTCCTGTATTCACCATTTTATTCAGACTACCAGTTTATCAGTTTGATGTCGTGCTCTAATTAATGGCACGGAAAGTCCCGCACTTTTTTTGACAGCTTATTAACTCGGAGAGTCGTTAGGAAACGCCTTCAGAATAAGAACCTGGGGAACAAAACCCGTCAAACTGTTCATATAAAACTTACACCTTTAAAAAAATAAATAATATACATTAACTACCGTGTAGATGCAATGTGTTATAACCTGCATAAAATAAACCTGTTACTTACTCTAGAAAATCCTTCCGCTTCTGGAATACATTACTGTGTCACAGGGAATCCATCATATTTAAGCATAAGCCTATAGCTAGGATATAGTATTTCTCACCAATACCCTTTACATTTTATAGCTTCAATCTGTTCAGAAATATTTATAATAGGCTAACAACACTTCATAAATACCAACAGAAATCCCACAGCAAACTCTAGGAAAACGGGAGATGTGGTCATGAGGTGTGTTCTTCACAAACGGAGCTTGGATAAGCTCAGGGCAAAAAAGGAAGAAACACACAGACTCACAGGGCTCAGTGATGCTGTTGCTCTGTCTCCTCCATTTATTATCAGACTATTTAACCTGATGACCCTCTATGAATTTATCATCAGCCAAAACCCCCATCCCTTTAAATCCGCGCCACAAAATGCGGTAGAGGGTAGTGAGAGCGTTGGCGGAAAATCCCAAGCGGGACCCGCAGGTCGGCCCTGCAGCCTCCTGCTCACAGCCAGGAGAGCCTCCAGGCAGCCCCTAAGCGGCTGATGGATGTAAAAAATAAAGGACAAACAGGATGCAGGGTCTTTAGATAATTACACGCTGACCTTTGGACACGGCAGCGAAGCTCATCCAGCGACGTCAGGCCCAGCGTACCCGGTACGAGAGAGCCCCCTCCGCTCGGAAAAGCCTGAAGCCTTCGCCTGCAGCTATCAAAATAATGACATAACATCACAGCTGGCAGTTTCCACATACCCCCCCCCAGCCTGTTGAACACCCCCTCAAAGCAACAAAAGCCAGTTGATCATCGCCAGCCTGCCTCAAGCGAATCACACAAGTTGAAAGCATATCTTTCAAAACACGCATCACATCTCCTTAAACACAGATAACAGTGAAATGTTAGATACCTCAGTAAGACGAAAAAAAAATGCACACGCAAAAAAAAGTAACAATGTCACAAAATCTGCTGACCATTATTTTGATTTTTTTGGTTACTCTACAGCCCACACACCATAGAACTACATGCACTGCAGACTATTTGGTAAGATGTGACTGTATTCAGGCCCATCTTCCAACCTGGTCAGATTTTCGGGGTTCATGGAATCTATTCCATGCATCACAGAATATAAGACAAGAGTACAACCTGCAACCTTGCACGGATGCCAGTCTATGACAGGGTCATACATTATGGGTAATTCGGAGAATTCATTTAACCCAAGACTGATTTACATTTCCGTGCCAAGCCTGTGCAGAGGTTATGCTGTGGTCTAGGTCATTGTGAGCATGTATACTTGAGCACTGCTGTGTCTGTGTTGCTCTGAAATTACACCTCCAAAATGCTAGGTGGGAGAGCACAGGTGGTTTAAGTTTCGCTAAAACATTTTTACTCTGTCATAGGAAACAAAACTTATCAAGCTTTGCAATTTTAATTATTGTGCTTTTTCAAGAATGTTTAGTATACCTTTAAAAATCACTATAAAGTTTATCGCTGCTGCGTTTGCATGAGCTCTGCATGTGCTCTCTAAGTCAATCATCCTTGCTGTAACCTAGACAGATTTGTGAGAAATTTATTCTAAACTCATTTTTTGCTTTATAAATATCGGAATATTTATCACAAAAAAAAAAATCACATCACGATACCTGAAATTTTCCAATTTCGTGCACCCCTAGTGTGAATGGCTGCAACCGTGTTTTTTCCCCCCCCCCTACAGGGTGAACGGCTGCAACCGTGGCAAAAACAGCAGGCTACCAATGAGCTAAACAACTTGTTCCACACTAAAATCCCCCCAGCTGGAAACAAAGAACAACTAAACAGTTGCGTAGGAGGAAGAGTGACGCTACCAAGTGGACCAAAAACTGCACACTTACTAATACAAATCAGCCTTCAGGGTAACTGATGTCTACAAATTGCCCGTAGTGTATGACTCCGTGATGGACTGGCATTCCATGCAGGGTGCAGGTTGCACTGTCCTCTTGTGCCTGGAACAGATTCCATGAACCCTGCAAGCCTGACCAGGATAAGAAGCTGGAAGATGGACGGAGGACTGCAGATTAACTTAACAAATCCAAGCTTCCTCCACTTGCCACTCATAACTGAAGAAATAAACCCACTTATGATTCAGGTTTGCCATGGTTTGGCAGATGGAGATCACAGCTGTAGAAATATGCATTAAAGACGTTTCTTCGTAATTAACATCTATAATTACTTACAGTAAGGATATACCATTTAAACATCTATCCACTTTCACAGCTAGCAAAATACCACGACTGTGAATAGATTCAAAATAATATTAATACTAGAGATTATATTCGGATCGGTATCGGCGCCGATCAAGACGGGTATCGGCCAATGCGTGACCGATGCATGTCCTATACTTACTTATTTAGTTTTTGGCAATCAAACGCTCAGCAGCTCTTTCCCAATTTACATGTGTTTTTTTGCGGCATTCAAATCGAGCATTATCGCTGCCCCTCCGACCTTTTTGCTACTCAGTGGGTGTGAGTACAGTGACTTCCGCCTGCTGTGACATCATGCGCATACACTTTGACACGCAGTACGAGGAGCGTAAGATAAGACGCAACGATCAGGGAATATTATATGCTTTTAACAGTAGCACAGCGACTTGCAATCTATGTAAAATAAAGTTTTGAGGTGGGAATAGTGTTTAATGGACAATCCCATTTAGCAAAGCGCACGCGAGAAAAAGCAAAAGCAATGGACGATTTGGGAGTCGCTAACTTAATTGGACTGTTTTGCGAACTCGCTGCAGCTTGTGATACAAGAGGGGTTGCCATCGCGACAGAAGTGTAACTGAGCTGACGCCAATGGGAGAAAAACTGTGTTAAAATTTTAAGCATTCGCCACTTCCATAATTGCTTTGAAGCTGAACTGCAAATGCCTCATAACGCTTAAAACAAACGAGGTGGAACAATACGGTATGTATGTTTGTAGTAGCCTAATTAAATGTTTTGTCATCATTTTTCCCCCATCTGCATTTACTAGCTTAAAAAATAATATATAAAGTTTAACAAAGTAAAAACAGCTCTTGTATCTGAATTGGTATCGGTAGCTGTGTATTGGAATCGGATCAGAACTGAAAAAATGTGGATCGCCCATCTCTAATTAATACATTATTTTACGACTTATTAATATTAAAGCTAAGTAGAATGGGTGCACAAGTTAGTCTGTTCATAGTGCGCAATATTTCTGAATGGCCACCAGTCCTCACAAGCAAAGGCCAAAAAAATATCTCAACTTAGTTTAAATTTAAAATTGGAAATTCAATTCCTAATGTAGCCTCCACAGATGAATGGCAGCTTTAAATAAAGCTTAATATACCCACGTGCTACAGCCCTTTCCAGCAAGAATCTCGCTGATTTAAAGACTCCCTTCTACTACATCAAGTTCATCTTGACTTCGTTTCCTTGCCAAGGCAGCTGCTAGATTCCAGCCAGCATCTATCAAAGAGTGCATTATATTATACGTTTTATAAATATATACACACTGACCCCAAAAACAATATTATTAGGCCGTTATATACTGTTTTGATATGTAAGGTTAAAAACCAGTCTCCAGTAATTATGACAATAACAATAATAACAAATTGACTACACACTTTGGCAAAAAAAAGAATCTTTGAAAATAAAGGACTTTCTACTAGAGAGTACAGCAGAGCCAAAGTGAACGCAAGCTTGCCAGGAATTCATGTATTCTACGGTGCTGAAAGCCTTACACAGGAATACCTGCGGCCACTGGCAACTTTTCGGTGAAACTTGATCGCCTAAGACCGGCCTAATGAATGACACGGTGGAGATCATTGAAAAGAGCCTCACAGCCATGTTTATATCCAATTACGCGGCATTACCCATTTTTAAAAGGCATATGAGCATTACAGTGGCATTACATACAGTACTGATTATCAGAGTCAGGAGCGTAAACAGGCCCTGGCGAGCAGCGCTCACAGCCTGACCGCGGCTACGATCGCGCAGCTGGTGCCCGCTTACCCAGAGAGGCCACACCTCGGGTCACGCTCCTGGGATTCCCCTCCGGGGGGCCGTTTACTAGTGAGCAGCACCGGTGGGGCAGAGACACTCGCTAAGCTACACACAATGGCTACACAGACACGTCATTTGGCCGTTATGGATGGCGGCGATGATCGGATCATTCTACATTACCGCTCCGACGATAAATGGGGCTCAACGCATCGCTGCCATATGGCCGTCTGTCCACACGGGGCTGTTATTTTATTACAATTGAGCAGTGAACCAAATTGTCTCGACAGGAGAATGTAACACAGACTAACCTCTGACTAGCTACGGCACCAAAATCTTAAAGTCACATACAACGAACAATTTAGAAGGGTTTTCATTTTTTCTTTGGAAGGTCTGACAGCTGAGAAAATCCCTAATTGCCTTTGCAACATTTAGTATAAGATTTGCCACATTTAACACACAGCCAGTACAAACGGACTTCTCTGCTGTCAATTCAGGTTCTCCAGCTTACCGAGGAGGTTCTACTCTGATGTTGTGGCTCAGTTACACCTCCTAAGTGTGCGGTTTAATGGTATTTTTCTGGAGTTCAGGACGTAGTTTGTGCATCTGTCAGACGCTCAGCTGCACACAAGCAAGCAAAACAACATATGCCTGGTAGCAAAAGTCCTGTACAGTATGTCCTCCATGTTCACATGTGGCTTACTTCCATGAAAACAAAGGGAAAGCATTCTTCATTCCCGCGAAGAATAACAAAGTGGGAAAAGAGACATGGAAACGAAGAGAGCTAATCAGAAAAGGGTCACAAACTAAGTACAAACCAATCGGAGTTCACCGATGTAGGCGTAGTGATATTTTTACGTTTATAAGTGTCCACACTAATGCGTTAACAGAAAGATTAGTTGTCAGAGAATAGCACATTTTTTCTGGCGGGGAAAAAAAGATCCAAGATCCTAGAAAAAAACGGATTTGTGCAGACGAGCCCTTAGCAGGGAGCGCTATTGATATACTCCTCCGGGGATGAGGGTCCAATTCACACCTCTGGCTCCCTCTGCCCTGTGATCATGCCAGCTTCTCCCTGCAGCCCAATGGTGAACTGGTGTCTTTAAACTGCCTATTGTGACTGGGCATCTTATGCTGGTCCAGGGTGTCCAGTCTCATGTTCTCGTGGAATTAACTCCAATATGGGCTCACTGCCACCATTTGAATAATCAGACGTGAGACAGATAGAGAGAAAGGGAGCAAGAGAGAGACGGCAAGAGTGTGAGAAAGAAACAGACAGAAGAGAGACAGACAGAAAAAAAAATCAAAGAAGGAAAGAAAGGTTGCATGCAATTCCTCTGCTTCCATAATTCCATTATTACTGTTAGTTCCTTAACAAATCATTCAGACAAAAGTGTGAATTAATTGCAAATCCAGGCAGGTTCTTCAGAGAGTGTCATCGGCACTCTAAAGTTAATGTATTGCAATGTGAAGTTAAGGTAAATAGGCCCACATGCTTGTTATGTATTGTCCGTCTTGTATACCATTTTGGACAAAAAGCGCCTGGTAAATAGATAGATGTACATATAGAAAGGCCAATAAATGGACAAGAATCATGACCATAAATAGAAGTGGCCCTGGGTACACAGTGCCACCGACTACAACGAAATTCTGAGCAGGAAACGAGGAACATGTAATATTGAGCCAAACTGACAGTGTGATAATTAGCATATAATGAAGGTGCAGTAGAGGCTACATTGCTCCGCCTATTGCTCAGGGGCAGGAGTGAAAGCCCCTTTAAGGGTGCTCTCATCTTTTCCGGCATCATCTCCCAGCCTAACTAAACATTCATGTAAGGATGGCTGGAGCTGTAGGTCTCATAGCTACAGCGTGACACAGATATTGACCCTTCGGCTTACAGAACGCAGCAGGTATGCAATACCGGTTCTATATACAATCTTTTAATAATGCATGACTTGTGTACAAAATTAGCTATCCAGTATCTATGCAACCAACGACTAAAGGCCTGGCACAATAACAGAAAGCATCTTGTAAAACATCAGCTAATAACAAGTCACCTTTCTCTTGAAGGCCTTATTTGAGAATTTGCACAAATAACTGCTCATCTCTGATCAATTTCACCACGGCCAAACTAACACGAACTGTTCCACGGCAGATGCCACAGTACACTGGATAATTGAGATCCAAGTACCAGATTAGTTACTGCGTGCTGTGATAATTTGCAAATCCAAAACCCCTATAATGTGCAACTCGCACTAATTATCAATGAGCATGACCGCAATTCTCTTTCACATCATTTCTTTACACAAGGTCTCCTGTGGCCACACAGTGCTGCGTTAGCTCTATGCAGAAAGTGGGGACTCACTCCAAGCGACTCAATAAATGTTCATTAGCTGGTGAGTCAAGCCTCAACAAACCCCACACTACACACCGTGAGGACTCAGCAGGTGCAACTCAGCGGGTCAGAGATCTGTGGTCTTGTCACAAAGGTTACGGGGTCAAATCCCATAGT
Organism: Brevimyrus niger; assembly: GCA_015164015.2. Taxonomy (NCBI): domain Eukaryota; kingdom Metazoa; phylum Chordata; class Actinopteri; order Osteoglossiformes; family Mormyridae; genus Brevimyrus; species Brevimyrus niger. Next base: position 4,171,916 of record JAABNY020000025.1, read on the forward strand.
CAGCAGAGCCATCATATCAGTTGGGCCCTTTAGCAAGGCCCTTAGGCCCAGCTTCTCCAGAGACACCGGCCGACCCTGATCTCTGATTCTGCTTGGAAATTGCTTCGGATAAATGCGTCTACCAAATAAATGTAAAATTCCCACGATTTCACAGGGACTTCAAGTGGTGTTCATTCATAAAGTGAATTGAATTTATGAATAGCATTGTATGATGAAATGTAAACAGACCCTAGATGTTAATTCAGCATGCTTTTGATACACCACCAGGCATTTTTAAAGGACACCAACGTTATAAATGAAAGGTGCTTAAAATGACCTTCCCCTTACATATTTATCTACAAAGATAATGTATTTAATAACAAAATATACGACTCCTGAGGCCTATATACATATAAATTTCGTTAGGAACTTTGCACCTTTAGGCCAGACAAATTTATGCAAGCGTTCCGGGGTGGAGGAGGGCAGTGAGAAAGCTGACCTCTGTCTGTCATTGCTGAGAGGGGGAAAAAGAAATGTAAAAAAAAAAAAAAAAAAAGAACGATTCACCAGCCTCCAGCAAACATCACAGAACAACTGTACCAGTGAACGTCAGAGTCGCTGCCAGTTTAACACGCAGCAGACAGAATCCTGACAGACGGTCCCTTGCGGCTGCCAGGAAAGGAGAGGGAGGGAACAGGCAGGCGAGGCTGGAGTCCTCGAGCGCCATGGCAGTAGCTCCGACGCGTGATGCTACTCAGCTGCCTCCTTCATACAAAGCCGCTTGAAACTCTCATCCACCCAAACAGCTGCGAATTCTCAGGGGAGTGAGGCAGGCCAAGCAGCCTTGCTCAAGGGTATAATAGCCAGGTCAGTCTTGGGGCTATGACCAAAGTATCCAAGTCCATGTCTTTATAATCAGCCAAATGTCTAACAGTCAGGTGACACTCACAGCCGGAGAATACAGTAATCAAGAGAATCTTAAAAAAGGTAGAAGGTCATAGATGAAAACTCATTATAACGGAGGAAATTATGACAAAAAAGCAGTTCTATTTCCTTCAAATTTCTACATTCCTCTCTAAAGAAAGAGACGTGGTATGTGACTTGAACCCCCAGTGATTATCATGGCCTTTAAGTTAAACTGATAAGCTTGTTACTTAAGACTATTTGCACAAATGCAATGTCAAGCACCTCTTGAAAGTGATGAAATATTACACGCTCACGGTAGTGGGATTAAATGCTGATTTTCTAGTTCCAGTTTATTAAGGAGAGTAGGGCAGCACTGTGGTCTTGAAGACCTGGGGTTATTGGTTCAATTCTTCCCTTGGCATGTGCAGTTTGCATGTCAGCGCTCTGAAAATCTCCCAGATTCCCTCCCGAGTCCAAAGACGTGTGGTTTATGCGAACTGGAGCTTTGTGTATGTGTGTGTGTTTCCTGGGACAGACTCACTAGATCCCTACAGCAGATAAGTGACTCCGAAAACTGGATGGTATAAACCAGACTAGCAGTTCTCAACCCATGGGTCATGACCCAAAAGGTGGGAAAGAGTTGGAAATATACGCATTTTAAAACCAGCGAGCTCCTATGCTGATCCACGATCAGATTTCCCAGTCCCAACACTAGAATTAACCTAAATAAACAGGTCTTGGATCTGCAACTGCTTAGCACAAAACTAGTGAGCACTCAACCAAGCCAAGAAGCCAAACCACAGATGTTTGATTTAAAATTCATTCAATTGATTGACGTAAATAGCAGAGTGCACTGTGTGCTTGATCATACCGTTAATTTAACCTACACTTGATATAGGGCCGAGCTCTTCAAATTTGGACCTCGATTCCAAATCCAGGCCTTGTTTTCAGTTCTCCCAGGTAGTTAATTTAATGATTACTGACTCTAATTGGCCACAGAGACTTCACACCGAGCTCACAGGTAAAGGAAGGCTGGAAAATCAGCAGTGCTCAGACCGAGAAGACCATGATTTGAAAATCCCTGATATAAGGTCACGACTGAGCTGACATGGTAAAAATTGGGTCGCGCTGCAAAAAAGGCTGAGAATCACTGAACAAGATGACTTCAATCGTGTATGCAAGGGGAGCTATGTACCTAAAACAAATGGAGGCTAAAGGACTTTACACTTCTGCACTGAAGTTACAATCAAAAGAGCCACCCCCTCTTCATGTTACCCTTTGAGTAAGTACATCATTAGAAGATTTACTTATGACTAATAAATTCTGTGATCCAGCCTCATTTAGATTCCTATCAGCTGATGCCAAGTGAGACAATGCTACTAATTACATCGGTTTCACCAAATCTTATGACAATGCACATGAAAATAACCTAAAACAAAAAAAAAAATTCAAATCAAAAACATAACATGACTTAGGCTGAGCAGAAATCGATGTCTTTTTGAATTAAACAGTGAGCATATTTCTTCAGAATTAATTAAAATCCTGAGCAATTTCCTTTCAAAGGAGCCGTGTTTAGGGCGATGTGAAGAAGACCGAGACGAAGAAAAATGACACCTTAGTCATAGCGAATGGAGTTAATTTGGCAAATCATCAGTTCCTTATGGGAAAATCTCATCTGCGAGCATTGGGAGCCCCTTAGGCAATGTCACACAGCTCTGAGTAATCAAGACTGTTCTTCACCTTTCTGTAACACCCAGAACTCATGGAAGGACGACTCAGGTTGGAACCAGGAGACGGCGGCGGGGATCAGGCTGGAGGCAGACAGGCTGGGGATGGGGAATCCGCTCGGGCAAAGCTAAGCAGTGAGTTCTGTGCACACGGAGTGGGGTGACGTGGTTTCCCCCCCCCCCCCCAGCGCAGCACGATCCACAGAGGGTGTCGGCTTCGGGCGGGGCCGCCCCTTTATCCGCGGGGGGAGCGAGCCGCCATCTGGTTTCTAAGGAATCGCGGACACGCGTGTGGGTTTTGTTGATGCAGCGGAGGGTATGACAAGCGAGCGTCACCTCTGAAATGAATGCCCCCAGGAATCACGCAAGTGCCCTTACATAACAAGCAGCCCTGCCTCATATCAAGGACGGACATACTGTAAGCAAATACTTGACACGACATGCCTACAGCACTATAGCTTTAAAAAGTGACTTAATATGCTCCCAGTAATGAGCAACTCCATTCAGCAGCACGTGTAGATGCTTCATTTATACAGTACTAAAATAACTAGAAAGCTATTGGTCAATTAGCACTAAAAAGCGACCTGAAACTTATTTACTACCAATGAATAATCATGACTTTCAACACTTAATATCATTACAGCATTGGGTTCACAGGTGCAGGAGCAAGTGAAGGCAGCCTCTCTTTTTTTTGCGCAAAAAATCAGTTTCTGATCACAGTTTAAGGTCTGTGACCTGGCAAGCCTGGCAGGCACAATGAGACACTAGGACGGGTGAGAAAGCAGAAGCAGAGGGCAGGACCTTGGAGAACCTCAGCCGCCCGGAAGGACCGGCCACACGTCCGAACAGCAACCCGGCAAAACGCTCCGCCGGGCCACGTCCTTCGGCTCTTCCGGCCCCCGCCTGTCATTCGAAGCCACCTCCGAATCGGCCAGAGTGTCAGCCAGCCTGTGTGAGCGTGGGCCTCCGGGGCGGCGCCGCTCCTGTGCCCCTCACCACCCCAGAAGAGGCTAAATGGCGAGACACAAGCTTGTCCCGGAAAAGCCACTGGGAGCCACCTGGCTGATATATAACGCGGAGGCTTTATAGACCGAACCAAATAAGCCGCAGATAAAGCTGACAAAATAAGCCAAGCGAGGGCTCGTATTTCATAATGAATCCCCCGTAAAATGATGTTATGGACACCCATAAAGTAAAGGCGTCCCGAGAAATAAGGGGAGCCGGTTAACAGGAAGCGATGCTTTACGAGGGGGGCGCTCAGTGAGAGGTGAGGGAAGACGGTCCCTTTACCGACTCGACGTGGCCTACATCCGTGGCGGCGTTCCCGTGGAGACGGCAAGGTCAAAAAAGCCCCAGTCAGCCTCCAAATTTATCGCTAGAGCCACAGAACACCCAGCGGCTGACAGGTTGCCCCGTGCGGGGGTGGGGTTGGGCTCGGCGAGACAGCAGCTTAATTACAATGAAAAAGGCATTGGGGGCATCCCACAAGCTGCGCCCCCCCCCCCCCCCCCCCCCCCCCCCCCCTCCCTCGTCCCCTCCCCCCCCCCCCCCCCCCCCCCCCCCCCCCCCCCGCCCCCCCCG
>JAABNY020000025.1:4189126-4214426 GCA_015164015.2 Brevimyrus niger
CTCGGGAAAAAGTGTAGCGATCTGTGAGGCCTCAGTTTAATTTGACCCCGCCCTCTCCCCGCCCCGCCCCCCTCCCCCAAAACCCAAGGTGTTTTATTTATACATGGCGTTGAAGGCGCGACCGATGACCATTCGGCGGATCTCGCTGGTCCCGGCCCCGATCTCGTACAGCTTGGCGTCACGCAGGAAGCGCCCCATGGGGTAGTCGTTAATGTAGCCGTTGCCCCCTGTTGGCAAAAAAAAGAAGCGTAAATAAATACAGCATGATCATTACAATAATCATTGTATTTGGCTTGGGCCGGATGCTCCTGTTCTTGGTTCCTCGTCTCCTCCACTAACGCCAGAAACACCACAGAACATCCACTCTGATCCGTAATCTGATCAAAAAGGCCTTAATGCAATTCTGCAGGCCATATGTGCTATGTTGGCTTATTGCATTACGTTTACGGTTTACAAGAAATGTTTCGGCGGTTTTCCGGGGTTTTCTTTGCGCTCGCTAGCCATTAGTGGAGGGCACGCCGCCCTAACCACCGCGGAGGTTACCACATGCTATATTTTGCTTTAAAAGGCGACTTCCTTCACCATGATGCAGCAGGTCGGTTAAGAAAGTTGGCTGAAGGTTATGGTGCAGCCCAGCCAAGCAGGTGGCTGGGCAGGAGGAGCTGCATTTGCTAACGGTTGCCGCTTCGCCGTGACATACGCCGACAAAACCCTCGCAGGCTGGACCCACTAGGTATGATTAGGGGCCTTAATAATTTAAACGTGTTCCTGGGCTGCTCGTTAGTCCAGGGTCTCCAAACAAGGTCCGGGGCTGAACTCCTCCATGAGAATGGACTTCACTGGAGGTCAGTTCTGCTTTATGGTGGGACTACAGGTTAAGGTTCAAGAGAAAAAAATATGGTAAAGAAAAGATTGTGGGAAAAGATTCTAGTTATAAATTACTTAGTGTAACTGACAAGAGAGAGTCCACAGTCTACACTGCGAGGCGGTAACAAATGTCCACAGTGCCTATTGGACATGTACAGGCATATGGGAATGAGGCAGTGACAAACAGAGAGTTGACACTGAGGGGGTGTTAAACGCAGAGTCCGCATTGCCATTTAGACAGGTGTAAACACAAGAACAGAGCAGTAACAAGCTCAGTGTCCACTCTACCTTCCGCACAGGTGTAAACACACAGAAATGAAGTGGTAACTGCTCCCCCCCACTCCAGGGGGTCTGCACTGCCTTGTGATCAGGTTTAAACACAAGGGAATGGAATGGTAACAAATGCAAAGTTTGAACTGCTTTGCAAACATGTAAAACACACTGGAATGAGGCAGGAACAAACATAGTCCACACTGCCTTCCGGACGGGTGTAAACACAGGAACGGGATAATAAAGGCAGAGTCCAAACTACAGGGCAGTAACAAATGCAGACACTGCACTGCCTTCCAGACAGGTGTAAAAACACGGGAACGAAGGTATAACAAAGGCAAAGTCTGCACTATGGGCTGGTAACAAACGCAGAGTCTGCAGTGTTGGGCAGTAAAAAAATGCAGAGTCTGCACTGCGAGTCAGTAAAAAACGCAGAGTCTGCACTGCCTCCCGGACAGATGTAAACACACGGGAACAGAGCAGCAACAAATGCAGAGTCTGCACTGCGAGTCAGTAAAAAACGCAGAGTCTGCACTGCCTCCCGGACAGGTGTAAACACAAAGGAACAGAGTGGTAACAAATGCCAAGTCCACAGTGCCTTTCAGAAAGGTGCAAGAAGATGACAATGCAGCTGTAACAAATGCAAAGTCTGCACTATGGGAAGGTAGAAAACTCAGAGTCTGTACTGGCTTACAAACAGGTGTAAACACACAAATGGAACAGCAGCAAATGCAGAATCCATACTGCCTTCCAGATAGATGCGAACACGAGAACAAAGCTATAACAGACAGAGTCCACGCTGTCTTCTGGACAGGCGTAAACACATGGGAACAGAACGGTAACAAATGCAAAGCTTGCAGCACACAGGAATGGAGATATAAGAAAAGCAGAGATTGCAGTGCAGGGTGGTAAACACAGTGTCTGCAGAGACTTCTGGACAGGTATAAGCAGATGGGAACGGGAGACTAACAAATGCAGAGTCCGCACAGCCGGCTGCACAAGTATAAACAAACAGAATGGAGTGATAACAAACGTAGGTGTCTGAATGACATCAGCAGCAATTCCCAAACCCGTCCGGACCGAGCTTTGTGCGGAATGGCCGCCGGGGTCCCTACCCAGGCACTGGATCCCATCCAACGCGAGCTGCGTGGCATTCTCTGCGCAGAACAGGATGACTCCAGCACAGTCCTGCAACAGCACACTGGATCAGAACTCGATCGGCCCAGAACGGCTTACTGTAGCAAGTCTGACATTTCAATTTCCAAAAACACACATCCATCCCAGTCTTCAAATTCAAGAATTTTCTTTAACTAAAAGAGCTTTAAATACTATTTTGTGAGTTTTCTACTATTAGTAAGTTACTTAACCATATATTTTTTTTAAATAATGTTCTTAATCTTATTTTTCATTAATCAAAATTGACTTTAACATAGTACTCCCCGCATTCCTTGCGCTGTCATCTGTATTCCTGCAGGTTCATTTTCTTACCCATAATCCTCCTTCGGGCCCCACTGGTAACAATCATCAGCACATAAAGGGTGAGAATGAAGGTATATAATGTGCCCACCTCCTTGGGTTTGGGCTCACCTTGGCACTGAAGTGTCCCTTGTCACAGGCGCGAGCCACATTGTAGACGTATTGTCGGGATGAGCTCAGCCGTGTGTACATGTCCGCCATCTTGCCCTGCAGTAGCTGAGGAGAGTTGGGGGGGAGGGGGGGCATTTTCAGAGTTCAGTGCGCACTTGATAGCAGGTGTCCCATAAGGACACACGGGGGGCCACTTCCTCCTCGCCGCCTCCGTCGTGCCCATCCCGCAGCTCCGAGGGCGGTGCCCCGGGTTGCCATTACTGCATTAGCCCGTGGAGGGCAGCTTTCGCCGCTCGGCCACCCTAAAAGCTCCGCCCATAATTGCTTCTGCTTCTCCGAGTTATAAGCAGGCAGAGTAATTGCAAACCTCTTGTATTTATGAGTGACTCACATCTACAGCCCATTTGCAGCTGCACTCCCTATCTCTCCCTCCCCACCCTCCCCCAGCCCTCTCTGTTGCACTTCCTTCAAAGCCCAGCTCCTTGCCATTTGTGATAGAAAGGCTTTTAAAATCAAAGCCATTGATTTTCACATTTTCGAATCCCTCATCGTGCACATACTTGCACACACGTGTTCTTGCCCCACCTGGAAGTGTCCTATCTTCTGTCCGAAAGCCTCTCTGACATGGACGTATGGGATGGCATAGTCCATTACGGCCTGCATGATGCTGGAAAGCACAAGGGATCAGAGGTCACGAAAGCTATGATCGCATCGGTGTATTACAGTAAACAACTGACTCTTGGAATTCTGCAATATTAATTTGGAACTACCTAAAAGAATATGATGCAGCTAGGAGCACACTATATTACTATACTACTTCACTACATCGCTACACTGAACAAAGAGAACAAAAAAAAATATGCATTTTACCCCAAAGGTCCACCAGACAGCACCAGCCTTTCCAGGTCCAGCCCGCTCATCAAGACATACACGCCCTTGTTGAGCAACCCCAGGACATTCTCCTCTTGGTTGGGAGGGATAGACACACATGACAATTAACAGAGGCTTTTAGAACAGGGCGAAGATGCCGCAGAGTGAACAAGAAGCAGCAAAAATCTCCTGGAGATCACAGCAGCTGTACGGGGGCCAACAGAACAACAAAAGGCACCAAAACACAACGCCTTCATCCGCCGCTATGAGAAAACAACTGCTGTAAGCAGGACTGGGGCGTCTATAGTTTAGTTTAACCCATGGGAAGGGATCTGTGACGCAAGATCAACATCAACCTTTGGGGAGTGTTAAAAAAAAAAAACATGGGGAAGAGAGAGAAGTGGCACGGGGGAGAGGAAGTGATCCCAGCGGACGGATCTGAGCGAGCTAAGCTCATCGTTTTGGATACATAGATGGTTCAGAGCCTGCATGCTTCCCTTATTGTGGGCAACACCATGAGTTTACAGCCAACTGCTCTGTACGGCCCCGATGACAACAAGGACTGTTTTGTTTTCCGTTTAAATATCATACAGACAGTCCTGTTAGCGCACTGCTTGCTGGGAGCCTTGGACAATGTGACCAGAGGGGTGATCAAGCCATGGAGGGTGGGGGGGTCTCGATATTGATGCTGGGGACCCACTCCCCTTCCTGAGTGGGTGTCATGTGTGGGTACTGCTCCATGACAGAGAGCAGCTCCGCTAAAAATTAAAAATGTATGGCATGAGGTATGTCCCAGCTGTTGCCATGGAGATCGCCACACTGCATTTTCAGCGCAAGAAAGCAAAAAAAAAGGCTTAAATACATACAAAGCTATAGACATTTATATAATTTTGTATGCATTTAAATGGAATCATAATATTCTAGCACTGGAAAAAAATTACTTAAGCTGGGAATTCCACAAGAGTTGTTGGGCTTGCAGAACAGAAAGCCAAATTGCATTTACTAAACTCACACAGAAGCACTTGCACTGGAGCTGGTGCTGAAACAGGCTGTGACCCAGACACTTATCACAAATTAACATGGGAGGATTCTCAGCCCCACAGGCAGAGTAGAGAGGATTGCTGTGGGAGTTTAAATTTCAGGAGGCAGGAGTTCAGACCTCAAACCAACTTTCTAACATGCTGGGGGGGGGTGCCACCGTTTGGACGGGCAGCACGTGTAAGGAGCAGACCCAAGGAACATCATAGATATGCCAGATAATTTGTGGGATTTAAGGTAGTCTGGGGTAAATGTATGTGACCATCTAGTCCAGACTACCTCATATCCAACAAGTTATCTGACTTAGCGAGAAATCCGGTTTGTGAAACAGGCCCCAGACGCCATATTTTTGTAGCTTATTAATGTTTATTCTGCACCCCGTTAGATGGGAGCCTCTCGGGCTGAACCGCAGCCATCCAGCCCCTCGGACTTCCCACCTGGCACCTTGCAGTCCTCAAAGACCAGCTCGCATGTGTTGGAGCCTCGCATGCCCAGCTTGTCCAGCTTCTGGGCGGTACTGAATCCTGGCATTCCCTGGGGAGGCGGGGCGGGGGAGGGGGGGACAAGTCACAGCCGGCAGGAGGAGGGGCTAAGAGGCACTGGTACTGAGGTGACGGCAGCTGCAGCGCATGGTGGGGGCCTCGGTCACGCTGAACTCACGCTGAACTCTGCAGTCACTGCAATTTCTACGTCTTTTTATTCAATCCTATATTGTGACATAATATTAAACGGCAGGCTCTCCTTACACCTCCCCCTTTAAAACCTAGGATGAGTCATAAGAATCCTTAACAGGCAGTTTAAAGAGCAGCCTGCATTAGGGCAAAATGCTCAAAAATATATCAAGCAGCCAGCTTTCATGTGAGCAGTGAGGCCAGGAAAACACTAAAACTAAACTGATGTATTACTCACGTCCGTACAAGAGGAATGATCTCTAAAAATAATTAGCTGTGAAGAGCAGAACCAATATTTACAATTGACTTTTTTGAAGTCAAAGACAGAGGGGAATGCAAGCAACAGAGTTACCTTCGATGACCTAAAAAAGGACAGATTTGTATGGAGCTTCTGTTTACAGTTACACAAAACTACGTATCCATATTGTGAACGCCATTAAATTAGCTACTAATCTAATAAATTAAACTAAATAGATAAGCTGCTTGGCCAAGAGGGAGCAGGATGTCAGTAAGTTATTTAATTAGTTACAGTCAATTAAGTAAGTCAATGAAGATATCGAAGAGCTATAAAACACCAAGCATAACTATGAACCCGCCTAATTACATACACAGACCTTCTCCACAATGAAGGCGGTGATTCCCCGCGATTCCTGCTTCTGCTCCGTCTTGGCGTACACGATTAACACATCAGCGTCCGGACCATTGGTGATCCAGAACTTGTGACCATTGAGGACATAGCTGTTACCTAGGAAACAAAAAAAAGAAAAAACCGCAATGTATCTAAAGAGACTAAAATAACCCTCAGAGCAGAAGCAATAAACCTCTGTCTTGTGGGTCTAAACATGTGGGACCGACCCCCCCCCGAGTTTAGCATCAGTGGAACAGCCATGCATCGTCCCAGGTCCAGTTCCAGAATGCGCCACTCCTTTAGCGGGGGCTTACCCTCCTTCTTGGCCTTCAACTTCATGGACACCACGTCTGAGCCGGAATTGGACTCGCTCATGGCCAAGGCACCCACATGCTCCCCTGTCAACAGCTTCGGGGGGAGGCGGGGGGTGTCAATGAAGTAGGTGTTTAAAGCAGATCAATATACTACCCATGTAAGCCCATTATGCATCATCAGTGAGCCATACCCTTTATTAAGGGGATCCTAAATCGTCCCCTTAATGTGCGGCTAATTATTCGACCTTCCTTAAGGGCGCCTGTGAGTGAGGCGTCGCCCCCCCGCACCTTCGGCAAGTACTTCTCCTTCTGGGCCTGGTTGCTGTTGCGCACCAGCTGGTTGACGCAGAGGTTGGAGTGCGCGCCATAGCTGAGGGCCACTGCGGCAGACACCCGCGACAGCTCCTCCATCACAATCACATGGTCCAGGTAGCCCAATCCCGAGCCTCCCAGCTCCACTGCCAGAGAGACAGGGCAAAAGGTCAAGTCTGCACGTGGGAGCAGTGTTGGCCAATGCTAACACCCCCCCCGATGGAACGCTAGCAGGATAAAATGACATGGGAATGCGCTACCATCCTCGACCGGAACTCGAATCTGCTGCGGGAGTGTAGCTAATTTGACGAACGAACAATAAGGAACATGATGCAAGCGACGAGTCCAGCGTAATCACACGGAATACAATTAAGAGCTCGTCTTTCTGCGGGTCAAAATAAATTAGATGGAAGACAACAAAAAGCAAGCACAGTCATATGAAAAGCAAAATGAGATAAGGCCTCAATGACACCGCCCGCATGACACTGCCTTTGGTTTCTATAAATATCACAGAACGTCGCTCCACAGTAAATGCCTTGCTTGTATGAGGTATGAGGAATCTCCACTTCAGTAATGATTCCATAGTGTTGTTTCTCCATGTGTGATGCAAACAAAAACAGGGTTTATATGCTTACAGGCGACACCAGAACAGCGGCAGGCAGGTGGACCAGGGGGGGCAGAGATGGGCCACAGGGGCGGGGGGGGTTCCCTTCTGGCGAAGCTGGCGCGTCTCACAGTTCAAAGGAACCGCTGGCTGTGTTTCCTTCGTACCGCCATTTCCCGCGGCCCCAAAAAGATTAAAGCTATTTTTATTTGCCAGTTGTCCTCTCACCTTGTGAACCGCGATAAGACGACACGCATATGCGGTCGCCGTTAATTACGGAGGCGGTGACTTCAGCCTTACCCGCTCCTGGGGCTAAATTTAACATCTGGGTCTCTTTTTCCATTTTAACCACGCATGGAAGCCTATGAAATTTATAGCACGATTGAAAAGGTTAAGTACAAGTTCTCTTTGCGCACAAAGAAAATCATGATTAGGGAGCCGGCTGTTAACATGTCATATTAAACTAAGATCTTCTACATCTGAGGACAGTACAGTGTTTCTGCGGGTTTGAGTCCTTCCCCAGCCCTGTGTGCGCCCTTCACATGCTACCCCTTTGTCTGACCATCCCTGCTGCTGGGGATCCAGTTTCCTCTTGCAGCCTAAAAACATGCAGTTACTTGAATTTGTGTGTCTAATACGCCTGCATTGTGTGTGACTGTGACCCGTGATAGCCTGTCCGGGGGCCCAGTGCATTCTGGGATAAGCTCCAGAATCGTAAAGACGCACCGCTGGATAAACGAAAATTGACTATTTCCTACATCTCATTACGTGTAATTAAAAAAATATATTATTCAGCATTATAATAAACACAGGGCCGACACTGCTGAGTGTTACACTTGAAGCAAACTATGGTTAAACAAGCTATTTAGAAGGGGTCAACAAAAGCCCTATGGAAATACTAACTACTTGCATATATTTTTTTATTTTATTAATGCGCCCAACACTCCTCCCTATACAATACTGGAGTGTCGTTTGCTAACCACAGTCCTAATTAGGAAAGAGCAGGATAAATCGCCCTATCGAACTCAAAACACAGGTAGAAGTAAACAAAATTGATAGGCTTTGCCTTTATTGAGCCTTTAAGGAGGTGTTCCACAATTACTAGCCCAGGAGGTCATTTAAGGCAGTTTAACACAGTGTCTGTCTCACTGGTCAGGAGTCGCGGCTGCCAGACTATTCCGGGTCTGGACTGACCCCAGCCGCGAGCACAGCTGGGCTCAGCGCACTTGGTGTAGCTGCCCTTTGACGTCGGAGCAGGTGTTCCCAGTTACCCCAGCAACAACATCCTAATCGGTAGAAAGGAGGAGCTTAAGGATGCATCGATGCATCGTGATGAATCGATTGTTAAGGTGGCGATCGATCTGTAATGTCAGAATTGATTTTTGGGGGCAGAATCTTCCTTCTGTTGTCTTGCGTTCACACGCTGTAAATACACGCACCAAGTAGCAGCGGCGGCATGTGAATTTCCGAAATGTAGAATGACGGAACTGTTCATTAATGTAAATGAAGAGTTATAATGCCTTTGGGAAGCTCACCCCTGTTTTGTAGAGCAGAACACTCTCTATAATAATTAATATAATCTGTGTGTGATGGTGCTTTTGGGAAAGGATGTTTTTTGTGCTACAAAAGTGAGGTTTTTCTCCCTAGCTACAGTAGTAAGGGTCAAGGGAGCTAACTAACTAGCTAGCTACATAAAAAATATATATTTTTAAAATAATATTTAATATTACAATACAATAACAATAATAATATGGATAATATTTTGTATAAATAATTAAATATAAAATATGATTAAATAAAAATAAAATAATAAAATATAACTTATAAATAAAAAAATATTTAGAAAAACAAAGTCTTCTCAGATGCACGATATATTGGTTAACAAGTCAATATCAGCCAATATTCATCAAAAATGAAGATATTGGCATCGGTCTAATGTGTCAGTCTTGGTCGATATTGTCAAAAATCTAAATTGCATTGGACGACCAGCCATTTTCCACGCTGGAGGACGAGGGATTTTGTCGGTTCATTTGCCATTTAGTGGAGGTGTCCAAGAACCAGCTAGCAACATGTTCATAAGTCATTACTGAGTCTGGCCCAGATATCAATCCTTCGTTTTCCATAGAATAAAAAAGAATCTAACATCGTTCCACTGATCTGTGCCAGCAAGCTTTGCAAGTTTCCCCACCGGCAATCACCACTCCCATCCCCGCCGTCAGATAGCCCACCCCTCCTTTCTTTTATCTGTACAGTTCAGTAGTTGACAGTTTAAACAGGCATATTCTCCCCATTTACGCAATAAATTAGTATTCCGAGATTCTACTCTCTTTGGATTCCATTAATAGCATGTAATTCTCATAGTTGTATGTGCAATTTTTTCAGTGAAGTTAAAGGTTTCAATTTAGGTTATCAGAATTATGGAATAATCAATCAATCTAGTCTAAAAGAAACAGAAACCAACTATTTCTGGTGTATCAAATGCCCCCCTCAATAATCATGATGAATTCAAACCACCTTGCACCAATGATTTACATCCCAGCTGCAAATCCTCAAACTGTCACTGGTCTAATCCTGTGTCTTACTGTACCAGCAGGCTCAGTGGTAAATATTCTGTCTGAATCTTCATCACACTTTCCTAACCGAAGTACAACAAACTTGCAGTAAGTTTTAAAGTACAAAGCACACAATACAAATATTAGGCACTTTCCCGCTCAATTCAGGTACTTAGCTCCTGGTTCCGAGTTTTTGGGCCATCTCAACCAGGAACTTTACCAGCTCCTGGTCACTTTTGTGCGTCGCTTTCCCTTCGCATACCAGGAACTATAACTTTTATGCTAAATAAGCATGGGAGATGCAAATTTGCAGGATAACATCACAGGTAATTTCATATGAATCTGCACATTCACTAAAAGACAATGGAGGATGAGCAAGTCAATTTGTTAGAGAGGTCGAACATGTGGCCTGAGAGACAGGGTATAGCCTTTTATTTTATAAATAAATAGATAATTTATATCTATTTATTTGTTTGTATAATTCATAATTAATTTTGGCCGGTAGATTGATCTTGTTTTCTACAGAAAAATTATGCAACATTATTGTGCTGTTAAATTTCACTGCCAGTACCAGAAATATTAGACAAAAGTGTTGGTTACAAATCAGATTTTCAGATGCAGAAATATATACACAACAAAAAAGTTATTCATTAATGCATTCAATGTAACTGAGATACAAAAATAATTCCACTTGCTCAAATTTTATTCTGTACTACTATTCTATTACCTGCACTTCTGAGTAACTTCCAAGTTAGTGCCAATGCTTTTTCTCAATCAATCGGCAGGCTTATCGCTGTAAAGCCCACCCCAGTGGTTTGTGGTTGAACAAAAATACCTAGAGTAGGTTCTGGAACTACTTGAGGAACTAAAAACAGACAGAGTTCCTGTGGTGGGAATACAACAGTGGTTTCTTGTTCCAGAAAAAGTTCCTGCAATGGGAAAGTGCCTAAAATGAACTATTAAAATAATCAAATCAGATATATTAAACATATTGTATATATGATTATTTGAATTAGAATATTTAAAAACTGAAGCATATTTAAAAGGTACTCTACTGTCAAAGAACTATAAAATAAGAGGGCCAGTCTATAATGATGAACTTTCACTGTAGTGCTCAATGTTCATTAGCATTTACCTTGTTATAACAACAAATTGCCAAATAATACGGGCCTTGTGATTTTCAATGGACCCCTGACTACAGCAGTCTGGTGTGCTGCAGAAAGACACTTTTCAGTTTGACCAGGGGATACATGCTCCTGTCCAAATACAGCAGGCGTTGTAAACACAGTTTCCTTTATTGTGACCTGTGGAAGCAAATTCCTTCTCCTGTCGCGCGGCCCAATGAACTTGCTCAGGACAACAAATCACTGTACAGAAGGGCATTCGCTAAAATCCCAAATAACCTAAGAAAGAAAAAAGGCGTATGTCAGCTAAGAGACATATGAGCAGCAGGAAATAACGTGGAGATCTGTAACATACTCAAAACATCACCAGCTTGTTTAATCAGAAGCGCCTTTAATGTTCAACTTATTAGGTGTAGGAAAATTTGCTGGCTATTCACCTCAAAAAAAAAAAAAAAAAAAAAAAAAAAAAAGAAAAAGAAGTAACTGACCAAAGATTCGCCACTAAATACTCTAAGCTTTTTACATTCATGGTGAGCCAGAGATCAGAATAGCAATGTGGCTCTTTAATATTTCATAGCTGTTTTACTATATACCTTCTACATTACAATGAGGCAAGGGCTTAATTTTAGAGTTCAGTTCAAGATGACGTCTCTCCCATATAAATTTTCTTAATGGACATTGTGAAAGTTCACTGCAAAAATAATATTTGAAGTTTTTCTTTTTTTTTAACTGTAGCTCCTGTGAGGTCTCACGCGATGATGATGTTTAACTGGATATTGCTTCCACTACAATTAGTAAAAACCTCACAGAATGTGTACAGTACCACGCAAAGGCTTAGGCAGTCAAAAGTTAAGTTTAACGCTATTTATCTCTGTAAAAAGTAATGAAAATTAAAAGTAACAACAAAAAAGAATCGATTCTGTTCTTAAAAAAGTTACTGATATCTTGTTGGATGGCCTTGGTTCCCTAACCTCTCTTCAGGGGCACCTCAGCCATTCCATGTATTTATTGAGTTTCACCAGCAGCTCACTTAATAAATTAAGTTAAAATAGTCAATGAGATATTGTTCAGCAATATGAGGTGTGTTAGCGGTCAAGTCAAAAAATACATGGGTGTATTGGATGGATTCTGCAAATGCTGGGGAGACTTCAAGAGAGGTTTTGAAATGGCTAAGCTGACAATTTGACAGGCATAATCGCATAGCTTCAGACCAACATAAAGATCATTTAAGTCGTGTATGACTTTTGCACGGTACTGTACATTTTATCTGGAACCTTCAAAGATCAATTTCTGCTTAGATGCACATATTCATGGTATTCAAGGGGGACCAGAAAATTCACAAGTAAAATTTATGAAGTTATACAGTACATGAGATCCGCAAAAGCTGAAATCAACCAAAATGCATTTAACTGCAGCAACAGAAGCCTTTTGAAGCATCACAAGCTGCCATCTTCTTTGTTGTTCTGCTGATTTTGGTTAACATCCATTATATATGAAAAGGTTCTATCATAAAAAAAAAAAAGCATTCGGGCAAACTACCTTCAGCATCCCCCGTCAACCAATCAGGCCGCAGGAACACGCAGTCACACCACTATTTAGGGAAGCTGTCGTTGCCAATCTACAGCCCTTTGTTGTAAATCTGGCCACACCCCAGTGGTCACTGTCCACTTATAAACATAAACTGAAGTTCACATGACCTACAATGTCAGCTTGGTAAAATATAGGGTTCCAGGCTGACCATCCATCTAGGGTTCCTAGCAAGTTTCTGGAGTGCTGAACTGGTCTGAATTACTCGCCAGTATATTGACTGGTTGAGTAAAGGTAGCATGTATAACACATTATACCCAGTTGAGCATATTAGAATAATACATCTATTTTTCATAAACTCTTAGCCAACAAAGGGCTGCAATCACCCAATTTTATAATGACCATTTAACTTAATCTTCTCCTATCCGGAGATGCTCTGTATGGAATGCCTGTCCGTCAAAGGGCACCACACTCTCGCACACCAATCACAATGGGGGAAACTAAGAGACACCGATCCCCTGAAACCGCATGTCTCTGGACTGAGAGGAATCCTCAGTGGGCACAGGAATGACATGAAGAGAGCCACCCGCTAAATCACTGTGCCACCCGCATTAGATCAGCTGTCCAAAAAAAACAGTGCAAAACTAGCTGAGGAAAAAAAAAAAAAAAACAGGAAAATTCCACTGCAATTTCACTAGGGGTCTCTGAGGATGCTCAGTGGTTTCCGTGGACTCTTAGCAAACACTGCTCTTACAGTGGCTGCCTGATGAGTCTGTAAGTACCGCCCGAACTCCCCTCCGGGGTTAGGTCAACAAAGCGGCGCAAGTGGACAAGCATCAACAGCGACCATAAAAACAACTCAATAAATCGCAGGATCGGACACCCTTATTTTTCCCCACTGTTGCCAGGCAGAATTACAGAACCATGAAAAAAAGAAGAAAAAAAAACCCTGCGCAGAATGAAACAGCCTTCAGGAAATTTGCCATCACAAGAAGCCCTGGTGTCAGTGAGGGTGACATCATCTGGCACGACGGTGCTGACAGAACTCAGCGAAGGGACAGCAGTGATGGAGGCAGAGATGCATACAAATGACCAAAGCGGGGCAATTGCTCCAAAATCGTGCAAATTACAGAAATAAACAAATTTGGTTTTTTGCCCTACAGCTAGTATATATTTATTCAAAAGTGATGTCACGCCTCTCATAAAAATGGTGCGTGTTAAAATCCAGGATATATTAGATGGTTCAAGTATTAGAGTCGACATGCTGAGTGCAGAAGAAATGGGCAGGGATTACGATACGAGAGACGCTGCCAAGGGCCAAATCATTAAGCTCAGACGACTGTGTCAGAACATCTCCTAAACGGCGAGGCTTATAGGGAGCTCATGGTCAGCTCTGGTTAGTACCCACTGAGAGTGGTCCAAGGAGAGAAAAACCATGAACCACCAACAAGGTGTTGGGACGGCCAAGACTCATCGACGCAAGATGTGATCGAAGGCTATGGCGTGTGATACAAACTAAGGCCGGCTGTGTGCGGCTCAGCGGGCTATCCCCGCCTTCAAGTCATGTCGGAAGAATCGTAAATACCAGATGAGAGCACATGAACATCACTAAAAAGTCGTATTTACCAGTGGGAAACTCAGGATTTTCTTTAAGCCCCGAGTTCCTGAGTCGGGGGCGTGTCATTACAATAGTCACGGCGGACGCAAAGGATAGCTCCACTGTGTGACGCAAATTATTTTGAAAGTAGTACATTTTACATAGCGTGTCATTGCAAAAATGTTTCAAATTATTTTGAATGTTGAGGATATTGTTATTAAATGTTGTGTCAATAAAAAAAATAAATAAAAGTTTTTGTCTCAAAATTTGATACGTAGCTGCTGTTTGAATAAGGAATTACGTAAAGTCAATTAATGCTAAAAATTGTGGGAACGAAAGATACAGCAAAACAAAAAGCAGCTTTTCTCTTCGCCTCCATTTGGCTCCGACTTGAACCACTTGAACAATGCCATGTCCTAATTATTTTCCTACTCCCTAGTTGGATCTTCCGAGTTGGACTTGAAGGCAGCATAAGCCTCTGTGCCTGCGACTGGAAGATTTCCGATGCAAGACCCGGCCTTGACAGAATAACCATGTCCACGGACCCCCAAGTAAGACCCCTAACTCCCAGGTGGGCCTCCGAATAAGACCCCTAACCCCCAGGTGGGCCCCCGAATAAGACCCATAACTCCCAGGTGGGCCCCCAAACAACACCCCCAACTCCCAGGTGGGCCCCCGAATAAGACCCCTAACACCCAGGTGGGCCCCCGAATAAGGCCCATAACTCCCAGCTCCAGAGACAATGCACATTGCCTGACCCTGTGCTGTGACCCCCCCCCCCCCCCAGATTATTCTTGTGTTTGTCAGGGAGAGCAAGGTAGGGGAACAGGGAATTTCCCTACAGGGCTGAATCAAATCTCACTATTCCGTTCCAAGTGTTACACTGTGTGTAGAGACTTTGCCAAACAACTCAGGCTAAGTTAGATAATTTAACGGTGTAACCAGGAAACCCTGAAGCAGCTCATTTTTACATCTGTAACCGGGGCTAAGCTGCTGGTCCGCGGTCTGCCGGAGAGCCGGGACTCCAGCGGCGCCGCCCTGCAGGGCTGCATGCGACACTGACCTTTCTCTCCCTCCCGCAGGCATCGCTTTGCAAATCCAGTGCTACCAGTGCGAGGAAGTGAGGCACAACGACTGCTCCGCGCCCGAGTTCATCGTCAACTGCACGGTCAACGTGCAAGACATGTGCCAGAAGGAGGTGCTGGTGAAGGAGGACGGTAGGTTGGCTATGCTGGTGGGAGCCACCAGGGGGCCCCCTTCCGATACGAAGTAGGGTCTGAGCATAAGCTCAGTGCATTCTGTAGTATTTGCTACAATATTTTATATTAACATATAGGCCAAGCTGGCTTCTGTGGTTTCTTAAGACTGTTCCTGGCCTTACCCCGTTATAAAAAAAACTGTAATTTTAGTTCGTCATTTATCTAAAAATATAACTTAATTTAACTTTTAAATGTCACGGCTTATCATGAAAGAAAACCTATTAAATTAATATTTCTATTCTGAAATTACACTCATGCGAAATGCTTTGCATTTACTCATTTATTTTTTAAAAAGTGTGAAATGGGAGTTTATTTTATTTCAGTAACTAATTAGCTTTATCAGCAACAGCAACTTTAAAATAGACAGAAAGACAGTGAGGCAGATTAAACAGTACCAGTCTGACCAGGTTAGTTATGTTTAATCAGAAGGTGTTCATTCAGTGCAGTCAGTGCAAGCAAGAAGCTCAGTGTTTCTCACTGTGAAATTTAACTGGCTTCAGCTGGTTTTGTAAATGGCCTCAAAATCACTGGCCAGAAAAGACAGGAAAGTAATCTACTTCGTTCCACCGAAAGAGAAAGCACAGACCTGAAATCAGCCCTCTTGACTCAGGTAATAGCCACTTTGTTTTTGATAACAATCTCATAGCAGGCAGCTCTGTCCAACCACTTCATTTTTAAGCACCGAGATACCGCCTTTTTTGAAGGCTTGTCTCTCTAGGTTTGTGTCCTGATCCCAAGCACAGATACTTTTGCTGAAGTAGATTTCCTGCCACGTACGGCGCTGCTCAGTGACAGCGAAGTTATCTGTCAGAAGTCGGGATGACACCAGTTTCAAAAGGCGTATTGCGTTATAAGCGATTATGTGTCGTCTTCCCTCGTGACATCGCTAACACACTTCTTGACGCGAAATACAAAAGACCCGCGGTTTTGCCTCAGGTTGTTTTCTTGCATTTTTAATGAGCTCCGCTCTGCACGTTGGTGTCCTAATCAAAGCGGAGAACGACTGCATGGTTACCATCTGCACCCTAGACTCAACCTGACACGAGACTTGGATGGTATTTAAATTTTCTGACGTAATGCCACAGTATACGGTATTTTGTTGGCATTTTCAAATGCAACACTAAGCTGGTATTTTGAAATGTCGGCGAAAAAAATTGCGGCGGGGGGTCCCCACACTCTAATTTAGTTGCTAATTTTGTCGCCTGTATACCCCAAAATAGTAACCCACCGCAAGAAGTATTACCGCAATACCACCCAAGCCTGCGTGACAAGTTTCCTCAGTCCGGCGAAATGCTAAACACTTCGGTTCCCGCTTCCCATGACCCGTGGCAGTCGCCGACCCTGCAGCACATTTCATCCTGGTAACTATACAGTAGGTTGCAATTTTTGTGTGGCAGAGTTAATCAGGCAGTCCTTGCAGCATGAATTTGCCTGTCACTGTGAAGGCATTTTATTGGTTGTAAGCATTTTCTGACTTATTGCAGATGAAGGAATGTATTAAATAATAGCGGTTCAAGGATAGGGTGTCAGTGAAGAACTCCAGTGGTCATGAGTGATTCTCTGCACTCTGGATATGTATGCGCTGTTCTTTCCTGGAGAAACTGTTGTCTCACTTGAGCAAGGACAATGGCTCTGATGTCATTACCTATCTGTGGAAATCAACCACAGAAACAGTTCCAGGGACTGTGTATCAATCAGCCAGATTGTAGTGTTAGATGAGGCTGGAGCCCCAGACTCAATTTAATATGCCCCCGTTATGTAATGTTGACAAATGTCCCCCACCCACAAATCACCGCTAGTGTTAACACTTCTGTCACGGAAGATAGAAATCACCGTACAGGAAAATGACTTTCGGCGCTTGAGTGGGGGCAGTTTTCCCAGAGACACCGCGGAGTCCTTGTGGACCGTGTGCTTAAACTGGAGGATTTTAGCACAGATGCATTAGGATGGCCCTGCTTCAGCTCAGCCTCTCACCCAGGGAATAGTGCTCTCAGTCCAGCTGAAGGTCCATCACGTTCACCTTTGCCATTTACTGTTTAGTGTAAACTGATTCCAGAGATTTCTGAACATCCATTATGTTATTAATATGAGATGCTTCATTGGGGGAGACTTCAGTCATAGTAAGGATCACACACACACAAATATCTTAATGCTCATGGGACACAAAAATTTTCTGTAGGCAGAATACAAAATGATTGGTTCAGGGAGAGAACCAAGCATACTGTATAAGAGGTAGGTCCAAGCAACTATAGGAGACAGAGCCAACCAATTAGATGTCTTGGGCCTGCTTCCTCTAGTTGCTTGGGCCCACCTTCTTTGCAATCTGATTGGTTCAGAGAGATGACCATTCAATATTCGTTCTACCCTCAGATTATTTTTGCTTATGTAAAACTCCCATGAGCCATTTTGATTCATCCATCCATCCATCCATCCATCCATCCATCCATGTCCTAGTCAAGGTTATGGTGATTTCTTATTCATACTGCAGGAAAACATATTTCTCTAGTTTATTTAAATATGTGTATTAATTTTTAATGAATGAATCTATCAATCCATCCATCCATTTCAGCAACAGCTTATGCAGGATACAGGATGTAATGAACAGATAAATATTTCATAACATCGTATTTGAACTTTAAACAGATTTTTCTCTGTTTTGTGAAGGGCCTTTCTTCACCGTGGCAATACATATTAAAGCATTTCCTATATTTGCTCATTCGCATGGATTTCATGTTTACTGGAGCAGCTCAGATTGAGTGTTTCACAAGTGTTTAATAAGCAGCTTTGCTCTCCTCGACCGTTATTACACATTTCCTCTCTTGCACACGCATCTTTTATGTATTGTGCTGTCAAACCCGGTGGACTTTTGTTTTACGAACCACTTGTATTTGATTTCTTTGCTCAGATCTGCTTATCACAGAGATTGATGATGTATTTGAGTACTTGATGTTGTGCCACAAACACAAATTTCCTTATTGGTCAAGAACAATTTGAGGCTGCAGGCTTCAGGTTATCCCAGTGATCCCAGTGACAGAATAAACCACTAGTCATCGCCTACTAGGACACCCTGGACCAGGTTAAGACTATTAAGTGCGCATATGACACACCTGCGATAGGCTGGCCTCGTGCCCGTTGCTTCCGGGATAGGCTCCGGACCCCTTTGCGACCCAGACGGATAAGTGGGTTGGAAAATGGATGGATGGATGACAACACGCATGACATCAGAGAGAGACAGAGCTGATTGGTGGCTCAGAAATGTAGCATAAGGAAAACGTTACATAAGCCTTTCATTGAGAGCCATATTGAAAGAACAACATACATACATTTTAAAGTATACTGGATATTAAATCGCTGTAACTTGCCAAAAGGCATTTGTGAATGGGATGGGGGGAGGGCTCATTGGGGCTCTGCCCTGCTTGGTTCCCCCCCCCCCCCAAGAACATGATGCCCCCAAATATAATTATTCAAGGCTAGCAGACACCTATTCCCCTTGCGGCACACGTGTCCTGCTCTGATGTGACGTATCCGGCTGTTGAGGGTTCGACCCGTTTACTGGTGATACCGATGATGGTTCAGGAGGATGGTTTCAGCCTTTCAGCTCAGCTCTCATACGTTATTTCTCTTTTCAGCGTGCAGTTATGTAGATATTCACTTGATCAACTTACTGTTTGTTGTGTTGGCATATGGCCTTTCGGCAGAACCACGCAGAACTTGGCTGGATTTCACTGTAGACACGAGTGAGAGTCTGGAGTGGTTCGGTACACATTGGATCAAGCTAAGAAAGGTGTTTTGCCAACCTGAGTGCCGAGGGAGGCGGAGGACAGGTTGCCACAGGGATGAGGCTCCGCTGAGCTTCAGTGTTTCCAGACGCGAGGTTCACTGTGGGCAGGCACATCCTCAGGGTTGAGAGGACTGACACATTCAGAAATGCACACTGATGAATACTGGACTGTCCCATGTGTAGAAATTAGGGTACTCTCTCGGTCTTTTTTGTTGTTGTGCTGTATCTGCTGTAAGCCAGACTCTAGATTACCCCTTGTGTGTGTGTGTGTGTGTGTGTGAGAGAGAGAGAGAGAGAGAGAGAGATTGAGGGAGTACACTAAATAAGCTCCAGATCGCTGTGTTCCTAACTGGACAGGATGTTACAAATGGAGCTCAGTCTTAGACTTCCAGCGTATTGCCTTTGTTTTCAGAAGATGGCAGGTTTGCGAATGTGTGCGCCTCCCTGAAAATGTAGCTAATCACGCCAACATTCCACAGGAAACATCACCATTTTTACTACCATACCATTTAAATACTACGTAAACTCAGTCACATATTTAGGTATTTATATATCATCGATTCCTGTTTTGCCCTGAATGATTCCCATTTCTAACTGAACTCTTCTGAACTGTATACAACGTATGAGAGGTAACCAAGATTTTATTTCTCATGACATTATGTTTTTTGGCAAAGCAAAAGCTCATCTTCCCGATTGGATTTCACAGGACTTGAGCTATGATGCTTAAATCTTCATGTCTCACGAAAATAAAGCAGGAACGTGAACGGACCTTGATTAATCACGGTGCTAAATCCTACGGGCATCTCTTTACCACAGATCTGGAGAGCTAAATTAAAGAACAGCAGACAGTAAAATAAATCAGTGTGCCTTTCGCTAATCGCCTTCCTGTCCCTTCTTAATGCCTGAGGTAACTAGGCATATCAGATTAGAACCATAACCCTCCAAAGCCTGCCGCAGCCCCGCACTTTGCGTCCTTCTGATATTTATCTGGCTTTTCATCTGTACAATGTATTCAGGCAGAAAATGAGAGTGTACAAACTATACATTGAGCTGTATGCAAGCGGCCCAGTGTTTGCCCATTACGTCCGAACAGACTCTTTGCCCATTACGTCCGAACAGATGTTTGCACACGCGACTGCATTATTGGCTGTTTAGGACGTGTGAAGCTCCGCCCACTAGATCATCATATCTACGGTTTATTCCCAGGTTGAGTCATCAGATGGAAGAGCTGTATATAATTGCATTTCCTGTCATTTGAATCTGAGCATTTTGCTAAGTTTGCAATTACCATAAGTAAATCACACTCAGAAATCAAACTCAAGTGGATTTCTACTTAATTATGGACCGTAATTATGCTTAAATAACTGAATTTTAATTTAATTGCTTTTTAATGTGCTGAAAAATCTTCGTTTTTTTCCTCAGAATAATAATTTGAATTGGAGTGTTATTTCAATGTTAATATGGACATTCTGCAAATGCATTAGAATTTATTTTTATTTTTTGCAGCGTATTCAATTTAGAGTACCCTCAAATAATTGGTGTCCCTCGAATAGCCTGGCAAAGCTAAATTATTCAATTAGTTAAGGATACTAAGCAGAAGGCTTTGCTAGTTGATCTATTTTCTGTACTTGTTGTGAGGATTGAATTTTTCTCGTTCCTTGGAATGTAACCAAAGCTAATGTTATGTGCGTCACTCCTGGATGCTCCGCTCTTTTTCTTTACAGGGAAGTTTTCATGTGTCAATTGTGTTTAAAACGTATGTTTGTATTGTGTATTTGCATATGGAACAACTGAAATATTAATGTAAAAATTGGCCAGTAAAGTAATTCTACTAAGTGATTAATTAAACACTATATATTGTACTAATTAAAGGTCGGTTGCACTTGCTGCAGAGTAAGTAATAAAGTCGTTGGATAACACGTATGTAAATGAAAGCGATACAATTATCTGAATTCTGTGCATTTTGCCCCCATACAGATGAAAAAGAGAACTGCTGGATTTGTGTTTTAATGTGTCCCCTGAATCCATAGAGTAATCTCAAGACTCAAATGTGACTGTAATGAATACAGTGGCTAGTGGATTTTTTTTTTAGTTTTTATTTTTGAGTATGAATGAAATGAATGGATGAAAAGCCTGCGTAGTATAAAAGGGTGATAATGTAACAAAGCTAGCTTTAAAAAGCGAAGGCCCCCTGTCATAAAGACTTCATAACACTTATCTAATGATGGATAGGTATTTCTCCTGCAATCGGAGGGACAGAGACGGAAATCCCTCTCCCCTAACAAAAATGGCACATGGAAATCGAACCACTGTTCGTACCCACTTGTCCTGTGGCAGGTTGGAGTGATTCAGATCCTATGCCGGAAGCCACAGGAACAAGGCAGGGAATAAGCCGGACTATGGTGGCCAGCAATCCATGTCAGGAGAGGACACTGTGAGCTGCTTCAGGGCTTACAATCTATGTTAAAACTGAAAGGCTCCTGTGCTCAGCTGAATTGTTCGGTTCGTCTCGTACTTTTACTGATTTATTTCCTTGATCGAAAGACTGATTCAGCTATTTCCCCCTTAACATTAGTGACACATGCATGATTATAGGAGGCTGACCAATCAGCACACAGCAAGAACTCAGTCCAGGTCATTTTAATTGACTGATGTAAATGGGAGTTTACAAATCCTGCCCTTGCTCAAACCGGTGGTAGGGCACGCACATCACTTACACACATGGACAGGTTGGCAGCTCCAGTTCAACTTGGCATGTTTTTGGGCTGCAGAGGAAACCCCATCATAAAACGGGGAGAACATGATAACTTCACTCATGTAGAGCTGGGGTAGAGACTCGAACCCTGCTCCCAGGGGTGCGAGGCAATCAGGGGGTGTAGGATTCAGGGGGCAATGCAGGACATACCCCCCCCCCCCCAATGATTCATTTGGCTTAATTCGTCCCCCCCATAAATGAATCTTTTGCTGTTAAATAATAAAATTGTATCCCCTCCGATATCAAATCCTCCCCAATGGTATTGGAGGCAACAATGCTGACTCACACAACTAATTGTGAAATTAAAAGGAGTAGTGACTTCCACTGCATCCGAGACCAAACTATAGTCTGACTGCAAGCATGACCTTTGTCAATTTATAAGGCTTTGTTAAGTAACATTTAGAAAGGAGCAAGAGGACAGTGCAGGAGTTGCGGGGGGGGGGGGGGGGGACATCGTGTTCTTCAGCGTCATAGGCTGTGACAGAGCAGTGTTTAGGAAGGATAAGAGCAGACGGAGCAAGGAAACAAATGCACTGCTTTCAAATTCATTAGAGAAACCAGCCACTGGTGAATCCCTTCTGCTTTTTCTGGGCCTTTTATTTTTCTCCATCCTGCCTGCATCGGTAATGGGCACTCCGCTGCCGTTAACAGGATCTTTGGAGATCTCCCGATTTTGTTTGCTCGGTTCGTTTCGGTCACGGGCCGGTGGCCACAAGGATTTGTGCTATAAGTATTTTTCATGTATTTTTACACCAGTAATTTAAAAAAAAAAGGAGCTTATGTAATGTTAAATAAAGCAAGGCGAAATGAAGCATACTGAAATTAAAATGGCTTTGCTAATGTACACAATGAAAAGCCTTTTGTCAGTTAATATGCTAGTATTTTCTATACTAAAATGTTGTTTTTGAAGATGAAAACGTAAAGTCCAGAGCAGCCCAGCCTGATGTGTCGAGAGGAGAATGGTGCTATTTGGTTGTTGTGTTTATTTGTGCATGATGAATGGATTTTGGTATTAAGAATCAGACGCAGTTGTCTCAGGTAACAATGATGGATGGTATGTCTGGCCCTGAAGCCTGTCGCTGTCATATCGCCGCTCTAACTTCTTGCATACCAAGGACATCGGCTAAAGACCTAGTGCCCATTTTATAGGTTTGAGGTGTGTAAAAGTTGACTCACAATTTAAACACAGGGAGCTTTATATGGTGATGCCACATATATTTCTAAACTGCAAGAAAAGGGAAAAGGGGAGCCTGAAACTCCCTGAGGGGATCTAGAAACTGCCGGCATACATTTTTAATGCATTTGCTAACATTGGTTTAGTTGCATACACTTCAGGAAACTGACATCCTCGATTTAATGGCCAGACAAAGTTGATAAAACCATGTCGTCCGACAATCATTTTTCCATCACTGTTGACTGACGGTTACTTTTTAAAATAAACATTTTTACAATGGCATTATTACATTCTTTGCACTTTTCCTCCAGGAAACTTTAAAAATAGTTTTAATCATCCTCTTTTTCCCCTGTTATGCACATTTACAGAGATTCGTCAGTTTTTAGCCATTGTCGTCATTTTTACATATATTAGCATATATATTAAGACCTCAGAAATATGAAAAGGAGAGACGTCCCAGTTCGGCCGAAGCTGCACGAGGATCGATACGCCTTCAGTTAAAAACTTAAAGCGTATTGCAAAAAGAGAGGTCATATCACTCAGAGAATTAGCAGACAGAGGGATTGTTGCTACTGTCAGGCCAAATTGCAGTCATCTGAAGCGGTAATTGCCGGCTTACTCCGGACGTTTCTGCTCGACTCCGCAAGGCGCACACGGGCATTGTCTTGTATTAGCAGACTTCACGGTGCCTGACAGCTAAGCATGACCTTCCTGCACCACGATTTCCAATCTGTGCCTAAAAGGCCTATTTTTCTTTCTTTTTTACGTTTTCTGTTTGTCTTTCATATTCAATTAAATTGATGAATTTGTTCATTGCGGCTTTGCTGTTGAAAAGTTGTGTGAGCCAGTTTTCCCGTCAAGAACTTGCATCATTTGATACTTTTGTGATAATACCGCTGATTAAAACTCTACCGGTGAAAGTATAGCGCGACGGATTAATTTTTTAGCAAATGCGTCTACAGTGGTATCTATGGCGGGAATAGCAGGAGTCGCACAATTAAAATTCCTTTATAATTTCTTTGTTTTTATAAAATAATATAAAACCTCCAAATATGTTTAGTGCTTCGGGGGCAGCATGTGGCTCAGTGGGCTAAGCCGTGTGCTTGTAATCGGAAGGTTACCAGTTCAAACCCTTGAGCTAAAGCCCTTAAACCCCAGTTCCCTGGGCACTGCTACGGGTGGCTGCCCGTCGTGGACGACTTACTCCACGAAGAGTGAGTTGAGGGAGACATGAAGACGATTTCCGCATGGAGATTAATAAGGTATCAATTACATGGCTAGATTTTATCATGACTTCTCAGAGGTTTGCCAAATTTGTTGAAGCCTGGGTAACTCAGAACTTTTACCAAATAAAAATGACTGCAAAAGATGCTTAATGCCAATTGCAATGGTCTAACGTATACTAATGAAACTTATTCCAGTAAATGTTGCATATCTGTCCTCAGGCCCCCCTATTTTAATCTGGTAGAATGCTTATTTGTTTAGCATAAAACCGTTATTTAAGGATATTGTACCGAAATACTGACTGATTTTGTTTATAGTAAAATAATACCTTAACTATCAAGAAAAACTATTTCTTTTAAAAAAAAAAAGGTTATGGACTTTCTTTTTGGAACTAAGTCTCCTGCAAAATAATAGCAATACTGATGACGGGGCTTGGTGCTATGCTGCATAAGAAGCCATTCTCCCCTGCCCAGAGGCTTGTGGGCCATTTTAATTGCCCAGTTCTTTGAGCAGTAATAGTTTGGCATTGCGAAGCATCATATAGGAATTCACTAACTGGGCCCAGTGCAGTGTGTGGCCCGGCGCAGGACGGGGGAGCGGGGGATTGCCTAGGGTCCTGGGGGCCTGGACGGGTCCTATAAGCGTATCAGTCAGTGGCTTTCTGGGTAAAAACTCGACTTAATTAGACTGTTAATTAAAGGACTCACAGAGGTGGTGGGGGGTGGGGGGGGCAGCTAGCCGACACCGCTGGGTGTGCAGCCGGCGTGCAGCCGTCCTCCGGTCCGTGTGACCGGGACACACTGGCTTTAAATGAGATGCTAATTGAAGTCTGTGAATCAGGCTGGTGGACGGAGTGCTGGAGCCAGCCAGCCGTGACCTAGCTGCCACTGACAGGCTTCCTGTGTCCCTGCAGGTATTCATTACCGCAAGTCCTGTGCTTCGTCCGGGGCCTGCCTCATCGCCTCCTCGGGCTACCAGCAGTTCTGCACAGGGAAGCTGCACTCGGTCTGCATCAGCTGCTGCAACACGCCGCTGTGCAATGGCCCCCGGCAGAAGAAGCGGCCCATCCCAGCAGCGGCGCCCCCTGCTGGGGGGAGCACTGCCCTCCATGCAGTCTTTTTTTTACTGCCCTTTCTGTTGACATAA